>OZ012681.1:136412972-137012972 GCA_963942445.1 Argyra leucocephala | reverse complement strand
TATATGTATAAACATCTGCTTTAAAATGTGGGAGCTTTGAAAAGTTTTTAAAAATGAAATGACATGAAGTATAGATAACCAACAATATTACCGCCACCATTTTTTAACGTTAAAGTTTATCTGTTTTACCTAGGTATGTTTTTTCCGTGGTTTTATAAATCTTAAGAATTTGTTGAAATTTGTAAAGAAAAGTTTTCGGAACTGTTTTTTAAAGAAATGTAAATTTTGTATAAGTTTGTTATTCTCAGATTGTCAAGTTTTTAGAATAGAATAGAAGGAAAACTATATACAGATAAAGAAAGGTTAAAGAATGAAAATTTAATTTTTCTGTTTCTATTGAGGAAAACTTTTATTTTATGAATTGTAACACTGATAAGTAATGATATAATTTTTCACTTCATTAACCAAGTTGACAAGATCATATACAATTCGTAATTGTTATTTGATTTCTGAAATAGCTCAGGATGTTTTTCAGAATATTTTGATGATTTCGGAGCATTAAATAATAAAAAGGGGTTTCTATTCATATGACAAGTATTTTGTGTTCTGTTTTTGAAAGTGAATTGAATTACTTTGGAATGAGACATCCAAACTGCAATAAAGTCTGGGAAATTGTGAGATTTATATTAACTATTCATACCGGCTATTATCTATTAATTAACTATTAATACCTAATAACTATAAAGACCAAATTTAAAAGAATAAATTCAGGCTCTGACATATTACTTCTGTACGGGGGAAAAAATACCTGCAATTTATATTATATAAATTTATAATAAAACAACTCTTTTCTAGACCTAATATTGATTAACTACGAATGTTTGAGCTGCAAAGTTAAGCTTAGCTTAGAAAAGGATTGCAGTCACAAAAATGTGTTGGTTTAATGATACTAGGCCTGTGTTGGCCGAAAGTGAGTCCCTTCATCACATCAAAACACGAACTGAACCTTTATTTATTACTCCCAGTAGACCTGGAGCTGTGACGAACATGTGAATATTGTTTAAAGGAATCCTTGAGATTTCTGTTATCAGATTTTTAAACATATCCCTTTATATCCATCTGAGTCTATTTTTCGCTAAACCTGATGTTTTCCTAAGTGTCAAGAACCTCGCAGTTTCGACAATTACTTTTATTGGCCCAGTTAGTGTATAAGAGGATATTGATTTAGAGAAATATGTATTATGTTAATTAGTATAATTGATTTTCTTGGTAAGATTATTGTGTATTTAGTATTGATGAAGTTATTATGCAGAAGATATCTGCCAATAAAAAAATTGAAATCGTGTTTTCCATGCTTAAACTATCAGAGGAAGATAACTGTTGTATCGTAATACAGCTTGGTACCATATACCCATTATCGTACCCATATTTATGTTTTGTTAATATTCAATATTAATTTGATTTAGTTGTAAAAAATTTTATATTTAAGGAAATAAATGAATTCTAAATCTAAATCATCCCAATCTTCATTCTATTAAGCTGAAGTAATTTTCTAGTTTTGCATTTGTTACCGGTTCTATGAAAGCTTAACAAAGTGGGCTAATTATTTGCAAATCATTCTAACTTGAAGAGTATTACATTTTTTTAGTCTTCTGATTAAACGTAGATTGTTAATGAGTAATGGATACGAATCCAATTGTTTTCTTTTTGTTTTTAATTAATTCAAAACTAAAATCTCGTAACTGCTATCTTGTCCAAAACATTATTTTATTTACTCTTATATTTCTCTTAAATTTGATTTAATATTATCTGATATTATACTATCTTTGTTAACTAGTTAATTGATTCAAATAGCATAATATTATATATCATGCTACTATAATTTGTTTTTTTTTTTTTTGTTATTAAACAAAAACAACTCGAATGTTCATTAATCCTTTTGATTTCCTTGTAGCTTAAAGGATAACTAAAGAATTACTATCATAAAAACAGAAAAAAAAAACTAGTATATTATGTAATAATAATATACAATTTAGTAGAGTATACAAAAAACTTTAAATAAACAAAACAAAACTACAAATATTTTTAGTATAAAATCTACGGGTAAATGTACGTATCCTTTGAGCTTATTTATTTGTACATACAAATATACACATTTATACAAATAACAACATAACATAATATATAGATTAATAAATATAAATAATTCGCCCTGAAGGATATGGAGATTTTTATCTCAATGTTTAGTAAATTATTTACAAAATACAAAAAAAAAAAAATTAAAAACAAAAAAAAAAAAATAAAAAGGATAATCCCTTGTTGCTTGAATTTTTCACATCAGAATCCTTACGTACATTTATTATATCGGGAAAAATACAAAATAAATTGTTTTATGGGGATTATATACACGTTTCAAAAAATTTCTAATATCATTGTTAAATTTTTTGTAACTTTAAGCTATATTGTAAAAGAGTTATAAAAACCAGTATATACATAGATTGATTCTTGAAAACGTTCTCGAATTGAATCTAAGTACTTGGGGTGATTTTTGATTTTTGTATTAAATTTCTGTGTTTCAAATTATTTTTGTTTTTGTTTATAGTTTTTGTGGAAGAGAACACATCTTTTGTAGAAGGTATACTCATTTTAAATAATAAATATTATTGTCCTCCTAACTGCTAAAAATGAATGCCAAAAATACGATATTTAAAACATTTCAGACTTACATACATATTTGTTAACTAGAAATTAATTTGAAAATATTATATTTTTGATATAAACAAAAACAAACATAATTTTTTTTAAATTTTTAAATCTATGTATGTAAAATTGTTGTTTTTTACTTACAGTTTTATGCAAATATGTTGTAGGTTTTTATGAGTTGATTTGGAAAAGTCAGTACAACTCCCCCTTTCATTAAAAAAAAGTTTTAGGCCACAATCCAAGAACCGGTTATGTCTACAAAATGTATTAAAGCACAAACATTACCTACATAAATGGATCAGAACAGGTTAAAGAAGTTTTTTTTTAAAGTGATCTGCAAATCTCGAAACACAATTCGATTTAGAGTATTTTCACGTATTTTCATACATTCAAAAACTTAATTGAGCACTTTTTTATTCTAGTTAAAAAAAAATTGTTTGAATATTTCCATTTCCCATAACCAACTGATTTCTCCCATTCATAATTCGTAAAAATTTCTAATTTTAGAAGATCATAAGAGTATGATAATTACACAGTATTCAGAGATTACCTACATACTTACTTTAAAATGTTTATGGTACCATCATTGACATAAATACCTTTATTACATTTTTAACATTTAGTTAAATAATTTAAAATGATTCCAAATTTTTAACAAAAAAAAAAATGTCCTTAGACCTTTAAACACAATTAAATTTGAAATTCATTTCATATAATCAAAAATCAAATAACCTATGCCACAACGATTGCTGTTAAAGAACCAGAAAAGTTTCGAAAAAAAGGAAGAACTAATCACATTGAAAATGAATGAGCCTTTTTCCAGCAAAAATACCATAGCAAAATTTTCAATTGATTTTTTTATTTACCATTTTTATTTTTTCCTTCCATAATAATTTTTGTGTGTTGATTTCCTTCTAAAAATGCTGATTCAAAAAAAAAAAAAAAAAATAGGAAACAAACAAACAAAGGAAAAAAAATAATAAAATATTAAAGGACGAAAAACAAAAAAAAAGTAAAAATCAAATATGTGATGTTCCCTAAGAAAAGAGGATGAAACACAGAAATCGAAAATCAATTTGATAGGTACATTCATAGTCACACTTAAGTATAAAAATGGTGGATAGGTTGGTTGATAGGTAGGTGGTAGTTAAGTATTTGGATAGTTCATTCGATATAAGCATTTAAATGAGTGTGAAAAAAAAATTTCCTCTTTTATTTATTTATTTTTTGTTATTGTTGTTGTTGTTGCTGTTTCTTTACTATTGAATTGATTTATATTGAAAACAAATGCTAACATAGGATACGTGTCTATAAAACAGAGAACGATTAAATATTGTTTTTATTTTGATTTTTTTTTTTTCGAATACCTATATTCACTTTATATATATACTCGTAGGCTCTTCTGACCCAATTTTTTAATATCGTAATTTACTTTTTACTTTGGAAAAATTCTCTTCTACATCGTATATAACTTATGTAACCAATTTTGATTATAGACTTAAAGGTTCACTTTGCAATTGAGTTAATATTATATTAAAAGAACTGATGTGTTATATAAAAAAATAAATTGGAATGTTGTCAGTTAGTTAGTAAGTTAGTTAGTCAGAGAGAAATTATTTAGTTAATGTCATTTGTTACTATACTAATTTTTTGTAGTGATTTATTTTTATTTTCTTTTTTTCGTATTCGAAATTTACTGAAAAGTCACAAAGGTACTCTTGAGTTGATTATAAATTTCCAGAAATATTTATTGATATTGTATAATATTTTGAAATTTTTTTCAAAGATTCGTTACCATATTTAATTGCGTATTTAATATGAATGTGAAGAGATAGAAACAGCTATAAGTACTATAATAACTTATTTAAATATAGATATAGTCATTTTATATGATAAAATAAACGATCATTAGAGTGCAAATTTTTTCAAATATTTTCTATATACATTTAATCCTGAAGAAACAATTTTTAAGTCTGTAGCTATTAAGTGAAGCATCTATTAAAAACTGAAATAAATTACATTCAAGCACTATAACAATTTTTTTAGGTATTTTTGCTGAATATTGTTAAACTATTTTTATTCTATGTATAGAAGTCATTAATGTTAAAATTTTCAATTTAATTCATTTCATCATTATTCACCACTCTTAATAGAAAATTTGTTTGTTTATGCAGAGAACTATTAGGTTAAGAATACAATTTATATGACATTTAAAAAAATATAATTGAAATAATTTATCTAGATAAAATTGCTTAAGAAGTTTTTTTTTTTTTATAATTAATTCAATTTAAAATTTTGTTTTAAGACAAACATCAAGCTGATAAATTTAATGAAAAATTGATAATCAGACTAAAAAAAAGTAATTATCTTTAACAAATTGAAAATTGAAATAAATTCTCTTTAACATTTAAAAACTCTTTTTTTTAGTAGAAAAATTTAAGAAAGTAATCCTCAGATAAACGAGTTTTTGTTCAATAATTTTTAGATGATCTAATTTCAGTCTTTGAACAAGAAAAAATCATTAAATAATAAAGCTGCTAAAAATTTAAATAAATTTAAAATGTTTTTAAATAATGGTGCTAGGATAAAAAAAAAATTAGAAACAACTAAAATAACTCCAAATCACTTCAATTAATTTCTATTTAAATAATGGACTGAATTATAATTTAAAAAATCATTAGCTAAAGATTAAAAGAAAATTTGTTTAAAATATTTTAGTTGTTATTTTTGTTATTTTTATTATTATTAATTCTAAATAAATGTTTTTTTTTGTTCTGTAAAATTGTTTTTTATTTACATTCCTATTTTATTTATTTATATTTTTTTGAACCCACTAATTTTTTTTATAAAAAATATATTTTTAGAAAAGTCAAATATTTGCTCCTTTACATTACATACAGGGTGCTTTCTTTATAGATTGGTTAATTATTTTTAATATAATTTATAGAATATACTGTAGGCTCTAGGTAAAACATTCTTGAAATTAAATATATATTAAAACTCTAGGTATGTTTCACAATTTTTTTAAATTGACTGATAATAAATACTGAAGATAATAAAAAATAAATACCTAGAGTTTTAATATTTATTTAATGTTAATTATTTTCCCTGTGCTCTTCTTATGAACTTTAATATTGTTCTAGTGTTAAGATCAATATCGAATAACACATTACATCATGTACCATAGTCATACACCATGCACTATGTGTCATCTACCACACACTGTGCACCACAACTATCATCTTAAAATCTTAGAATTGATTTTTCTTCATTTAAAATAAAAACTGTAATTGTGATGAAAACTGTTATTGAAGTGAAATTTGTTCATGGAAATAAAAATATTCAAAACAATACTATCATCGCTCAAAAATATGATGTTTACACAAAAATAACATACTACAAGAATAATTTTATATTTATATACAGTTATATATTTTATATACAGTTCGAGCTTATCTATACCTACAATTTGTTAAAAATAATATCACGATGTAACCCAACTTATATAATAACTTAAAGTCACCCTGTTTATATAATAACTTAATTTAGAAATAAAAAAAAAAAAAATAACAAAAATAATAAAAAGAAAAAAAAAGGGATATTTGTAGAGTATAGCTATACATGTTTTCGGTTAACTAAATAGAATTTTTTTCTAGTACACGTATGTTTAACTAGGGAATTCTGATATTTATGGAATTACAAAGAATTTTATCAGATCATAATTTTGGTACTGTTTATCTTGTTTTATTTTTGTATAAATTTAATTTTAATATTTAGACATTTTTTTCTATTCAACTCTTCTATATTTTATCCTCTGTTGAATATTTTTTTAACTTAAAATTAACATTTTTTATGTATAAGAACAAAACTGTTTCTAGTTTTAAATATTGCGAATTGTAGGTTTATTTTTAACTTTTAATAATAAGAAATGTGGTATTCCACATGCTTGTTTAAAAGACTAGAATGGTGACCATTAATTCTAGATAATTATAACTTTTGTTGTGTAATTTCCTTACTATTGATAGAATACTAGAATGATGAGTAGTGTTTTGCAGATTATTAGTTAGTTTGAATTTCTGGTTTAAAAATATATAATATTTGCAGACCTAATGTCTGTAACATTTGTATATGACAGTTACTTTTTAGTTTTCAAATATTTCTGATTTTTTTTGTTCATCTAATTAATGTTAATTAATATTTTTACCAAATAAATATGCATATAGGTCTGGGTCAAGTAGATTAGTAATATGTAGATGAAAGGCACTAGATTGGTATAGCCAATTTGACAGTGAACATTCAAGAATGCAGCATTTGACTATCTAATTTTTATATAGTTTCACTAATTTTTACTTCGAATTTCATCTGGACGATCGTTTAATGATTGGCATCGATTTCGATTACTACAATCAAAATAAAATTGTTAAAATAAGAAAAAATAAAAATTAACAAATCAAATTTTGTATACTCTTCAATGTTCACTATGCACCTACATATAAGTGTTTAGAATTCGTTGTCTGATAGTGTTTATTCGATTACATATATATATATTTTTTTATTATTTTCATTTCTGTAGTATGTAGATAACATTTTTGACCTCGATGTTATCGGTTGTATTTTCTGTTGCGTAAATCAAATCAAAGGGTTGGTTGAATTTTATATATACATTATTTATATTTAGTCCTTAGTCTCTCGGTTTTGGAATTTATTGTTTTAAAGAAAACTCTTCAGACATTAAATTTAATATTAAAAAAACATATAAAAAAATAAATAAAAAATTATTCATAAAGGATTTGAATCTTTCAGTTTTTAAAATTTTGATAAAAAATATAATTGTAGTATATGTATATGTATGTACATAGTATGTAGTATATATTGGAGATTTTTGGAACATTTTCAAATAAAAGGTTTAAAGGATTAAAATCAATTTTGGTTGGGATCCTTTTAATCCATTAAGAATATAATATATGTTTGTTTTTTTTTGTCTTTTGATCATTGAATGTCCTTTTGTCTCTTTTATGGATATTGAACTCTACACATTTATAGTCTATTCGTTATTTGTTTTGGTATACACTTAAACTTTTTACAATAGCATTTTGTTGGCCGGTTTGTTTTTTTGAATGTTTAAAAATAAATTTTTGAAAGTGGTTTTATTTGGGTTCTAAATAAAGTACCAAATACTAAACGATTTTTGGTAATTTTTTAATTTAAATAAACTTTTTGAAATGTTTTGAAACGAAATTTAAAAGGTTGGTAAATTTTTGAAATTTTTTATTGTTTAGATACATTCAGTCTTTTTTGTATAATATTTTTCAATAATTTTAATGGTTATTTTATTTCTTTCTATTATCTTTACTCTGCGTTATGTAGTTTGGAAATACCATTTTATTGTAAACTTGTCTGTTAAAATTGCACTTTTGCTATTGAAATTTGTATTTTAAAATTTAGGAAATTTTATTGTTTTAATTATTTTTGTTTTTGGTATAATACTTTAAAAAATGATCTGTACATTTTAATGCAATAATTTTCGTAGAAATTTGTTATAATATTTAATTTTCTAATTTAATTATGTGTAAAAATAGTTTTCATGCCAGTAGGTTATTTAGCTAGAAGCTAGCCAAAAAAAATTCCTTAAAATTTATGTATTTAAATAAACTTCTTAAATCAGGTTGTATAAATTTTGAATTTATATTTGAAATATTTTCAAATAGAAAAAATGTCCTTTTTTATATTTGCAAGAGAGAAAAAATTTGTTTTTATTTTATCAAATATTAGAAAAATAATATTCAAAGGAAAATATTTTTTTAGCTAAAAGCTCAACTGTAATCGAAATTTGAATAAAAATAGAAATAGAAGAATGAGAGTATATTTCCAGTACTTGTATTTAATATTTAACAATATCTTATTCACTATATATAATAAAATAAATAACCTTAAAAAGACTTCTTTTAAGTGTTTAGTTCGCATTATAAATAGATTTTTAACGGACTGTTAAGTCACAAGTTAGTGCATTATATTTTTTTTTTTTAAATAATTTATCAGCCTTTTTATATTTTGATATCTTCAGATTTAATCTAATAAAATTTGAATTTAATGACTGGAAGATGATTCCTTTTTTTTTTATTTAACAAAATTATCATTTTTTTTTATTTCCGGAAATTGGTAATGTCCTTTTTTTTTTATACAATTTTCTTTTGATAGAAGTTTTTGGCAGATGTTTGAAAATTTATTTAATTTAAAATTTTCATATTTCAATTTTTGAATGAAAAAAGAAAAATAAATAAAAGAGGTTTAAATTTTGTATTTGAAAAATTTGAAATTAATATTTAAATTTCAGAATAAACTAACAAATACTTTTTATCTCTGGCATTGCTTAATTTTGAATATGTATTTTGAAAGCTATAAAATTTGCAATTAAATTAAAAAAATTGAAAACTTCTTTTTGTTTTGATAGTTTTATTTGTTTTTTTTTCTTTTCTACTAAAATTGTGTAGTTTTTTTATTGTACTTTCTAATTTTAATTTCTATTTCTAATAAAAAATAATTTTTTAAATATTATAATAAATTTTAATATCAACCAACTATCATATACAATATTATTACATATATTTAAAATCTATCGGTAGTTAAATTAATTTAAAATTTGAAGTTGATTCCAGAGTATTATATTTTACTGAGTGGCTTTCAATTTTAATTCTTGATAAATTTTTTTTTTTTTCAAAAATGATCTTTCAGTAATTCTGAAAACCACAGAATAGCGTAAGATCCTCCCAGTTAGCATAATACTATTTTAGTAGTTATAATTTTGATTGATGAGTTCACCTATTCGGAAGTATACGATTACAAGGTTGGTTACCCAATCAATTTTTAACAAATATTCTATACTTTTCTATTTAAAAAAATACAGATTGTTTCGATTTAGATTTCTGGTACAATTTTTTTCAATATGAAAACAATTGAAAATTTTTTAAATTGTTTAAACTTGCTTACCTTTGGAACTATTGAAGCGAAATCAATATTTTGCTAATTCCACAACATCAATAACCATCAAAAATTACACAATATCAATATTAATAAAACAGCCTCATTTCCGCCATCAATGCTTTATGGGAATTATTTAAAAAGTTTTGCGGTGTATTTGATAAAAATAATTTTGATTAGTATTTTCATATCTAAACATAATAATGTGTATGTAATTAATGGCTGGAGTAATAGTGCTTTTCATAAACACATACCGCAGAAACAAAATACTGTAGAAACTTTTTTTTTTTACAGGATTATTAAACTCTGAATTATCTACATTTTTGTGTTATAAATATAAACAGCAACACAACTGAATTGTCATGCGCTATCTACTATAATTTTGCAGTTTTTCTGCTAAGTTAAAAATGTTTATCAATAAACTTCATTTGCAACATTTTGCTTGTGAACAAAATATTTGTCAATATCAGCCAATATTGCTTGTTTATGAAAACCACTAGTGTGATAAAAATACCATACTAATAAAATCCTAATTGAATTTTCTAAAATTTTCTTGAAACTACCATTTCTATACTAACTCATCTAAAAAATGTTAAATTGTTTAAAAATCGATTCATAAATTTATGATTTGCTTTTAATGAATTTTTTCGATAAGGTTTAAAAAGGACACCTTTCTAACTTTCTTTCAATCAAAAACAAAAAAAAACACAAAAAAAATAAATTAAGGTGAAATAATTTTCTTGGAAAATTCTAATTAATTCCGTTACATTATTTTTAAGGACAAATCACTAACTTACAAAACTCTTTATTTGGGAAAAAATGTTTGTTTTTGTTTTGTTAAAATGAAGTGAAGTATTTTGAAGTCCTTAGTCCTTATCTTTGAAAGCAAACTCAAAAAAAAAAAAAAAAAAAAACAAATAAAAAAAAGCTTTGTCGCTCTGTGAACTCATTTACCATTTTAACACCATCTATTTTCTGTTTTTTTTTAAATCCTTTATTGACATAAAACCTATTTCTAACAATATGTAAATTATTTTTGTTGTTGTTGTTGTGTTTACTTTGTTTTTAGGACTTCTGGAATTGTATGTGTCATGCTGTTATTTTAAGGTATATCTAGACTTATTTTTATGACTATAATAATTATTATAAGGTTATAAGGTATGAAATAATTTATCTAAATAAAAGTTTTTATTTTATTTTTTTTTTTGTGTAGTTTACCTAAAAAAAAAATAATAAAGGTTGATTTTAACCTTTAATACTTTTACCTTTAAAATATTTTATTTACGTTCACAAATAATAAAAATATCCTTCGTCTTAAGGGGATATTTTTTTTTGTCTTGTGTAATTTTGGAAACTTTATTTATGTTGCTTATTTGTTTTTTCTTGTTTTTGTGTGTGAAATAAAAAACTTTTGAGACAAAAATAAACAAAAAAGATTTAAGATGAGAGTTTTTATGTTATTTTTTTAACTCGATTTTTTGTTGTTGTCAATTGTTGTTGTAGAAAGAAAGTCATTTTTATATTAACCTTAAAAGTATGCAATGTATAATCAGTCCCTCTGTTTTTTGAAAGGTATTTTAGGAATTAATTCAGAGTATAAAGGTTGTTGTTTATTTATTTTTGTAAAAAATAAAGACAGGAGGGTTATGTCAAAGAAGGCATGTTCAAAAATATATTTACAAAATATCAAAAAAAAAAAAAAAGCTTATAAAAACGAAATGTTTAGTAAATCTCTAGCAGTAGATTTCGTAGATGACATAATGTTTGATTACTTTAAATAAAGGTGACGTCGGTTTCTTGATAAAATTTTAAGGGCAAATTTTAAGGTCTGAAAATAAATATGTCCAAAATCAAAATTTTAAAGATTAAATCAACTACTCGTTGCAACAACACAACTGTCTGAACATCAACGTAGATAGTGGAGACAAATTTTTACGTTTTTTGCTATCTTAGTAGTTATTTCGGCCAATAATAGTCGAAGAAAATGATAGTAAAAAGTAAGCTCGTAAAAAATGCTTAAATTTTGATGAAAACTTAGATCATTACTAAACCTTCAAAATGAGTGTTCATTATTTCTTATTATATATTTCATTATTCAATCTATTTAGATCAGCTATGGTGATAAATATGATTTATGTTAGTGATTGACTAAAAATATTTAACAAAAGCAAATAAAAAATAAAACGAGTCGTATTTGTACATTACCATTATACCCCATAAATAGTAACAATTATATTTTATTTATATTAAATTAAACATTTTTTTTTACAGTGTAATCTAACTAAAAAAAAAATAAATAAAGAACAAAAAAAAAATAAAAAATAACAAAACAAAAAAAGATCAAGGTCATTTTATTTTTTTTTTAAATTAAAAGGTAATTAGTGACAGCTGATTCAACTGGTTTAATCTGGGTGATTTTTTAAAATTTTAATTTCAATTTCATGGGTGTCTCTTGTTATAGTTTTGTATATATAAGTATATATATTTATATGAAAGGGGATCAACTGAAAAATCAAATTGAAATCAAAAATTAATTAAAACTAAATTTGAAAACAACAACAATAATTAAATAAAATAAAGAATTTGTCATTTCTACTATACTCTTATATCAAATATTTCATTGTGAGAAGGATAAAAATTTCATTTGAACTTTAGGCATTTAAATAATATACAAAACAAAACAAAACAAAAAAAAAGTTCAATGTCCTTTTTTTTGTTGTTCTAAAAATTTAATTAAAATAAATTAATCCTTTATGTTTTCGTTTTTTGTATTTTTATAAATCATTTCTTAACTTTTTAATGTAAATATTAAGTTTAATATTTTTCTTTTTTTGTTTTTATTGTTGTTGTTGTTGCTTTATGAATTGCTGCTATTCTGACTTTTAAACCCATAGGATTTATTATAAAAATAAATGTTAAAAAAATTAAAAAGTAACATAATTGGAATATTATTCTTCTCAAATAGATGGATGGATGGATGGATGGATGGGATCGTATTGAGAGTATGAGCAATATAAAAAAAATTAAAATATAAATCAAAAGAACAAATATTGAAAAAATGGAAATGAGAATGAAATGAAATATTTAGAATTTTCACTCTTCTCTATAGAATTCTTTGACATTAACGAAGCAAAAATTATTCTTTAATTTACAATAACCTTTATAAGTCATTCTGTTTCAATATTATTTTTGTTATATTGTTAGGAAGTAAAATAAATTAAAATGAAAAAAAATGTTTCTATTTGAAAAATTGTTTCTTTTTTTTGCTACTTTTGTTTTGTTTTTAAATACTTTATTTCTTCTTAGAAGATGTTCTTATGGAAAATTTATTGAAAATTATGCAGGGCTTTCGTGTATCTATATACGATACAATAGGTTAATAACACTTTGAATTCTATTACTGGTATTCAAGTCATGATTATGTAAAGTTAAATATTCAATTATATTAGTAATACATGGGGGCTTGATTTCTATCAATTTAACAAAATAAAAAATGTTTTTTTGTTTTATATAAATATAAAATATAATTAACTAATATATATAGTCAAGATTATTAACAATATTTCAGCATTAAAAAATTTACTAGTACTCCGATTCACGAAATTCGAGGTAGTTTGACAAAAAATCAATATTTCATTATGAATTTGTTCTTATCATTTCAATTAATTCTTGCTATATAGTTTTTGTTTATTTATTTATCTTAGACAACAACCGCATGTAATAATTAATTTTTAAAATATTCGTATGTGAAGGATACTTTTGTATGTACCTACTTTACATGGGTTGAAGCTTTAAATTGAACCAAAAAATGAAAAAATATTTAGTTTCGCTATGTCTCTTTTTAAATATTTATTATTTAAAAGAATAATAATGAAAATCGGTTGTAAAATGATTCATGTATTTTTTTACGATATTTTTCTCCATTTTCCATTTGATTTCATTGTTCAGTAATATAATAAAACTTAGTGCCTTCCAGAAACAGGCATACTAAGACCTAAGAGGTCCATTATAATATCACGATATCTAAAATGTCTTCCTGGATGTGAAATGTCGCTCTTTTTACCACATTATATAATGAATTCAAAAATTAGGGTCACAGATAGGTTTTTCTTGTAGGAATTAATGCAGATGCTAAGAAAGTGTAAGTTTGTTACTATATATTTCTTCAAAAATTATTTGTAGCCTTCTAGTAAATTTGTATTTAATAATAATCTTACTAATGTACCACTTTCTATTTTTTTTAATGATATTACTGTAAGGGACATAATTATGATTCAGTATAGATTAGATAAGCTTTGCCTACATTTCAGCCCGGTTTGCAATTAGAAATCCGGATTGCCTCTTTGTATAGAAATAAGTTGCACGGGAATAAAAATGTGCTTCTTTCTGGAAGGATATACAAGCGTGCATCAAATTTGGCTACTTCATTTGTTTTGAGCTTTACCAAAGAATATTAAACCATTTCGCTTACATATTCGCAATTTCGCAGAAAGAAATGTTAAAGTTTATGCGGTTTTTAAGTTGATATTTATCGATTCTATTGATTCAATGTTATCATCGATATCGATTCTATAATCGATATAATGCGTTTTAAAATTTCAATCTGAATTTGAAAACTGAATAAGTAAAATAAATCATCCCCTCATCAATTACGTTCGCGATTCCTGCCAACTGATTCGTAAAGTTTTACAAATTCTCTACCAAGATTGTTGATGAAAATTTTTGTACAAGCCTTCACATCTACAAAATACTTGTGTCCTTGTTTTTTTTTTTTATTAAAATCAACAACTCACTTTCACTGGGTGTGTGTCCATTTAAAAACAATTTTTTTTTTTAAGTGTGTCAACATAACAGTAATTTTTTTATCAATTGTCCTTGTTCCAACACATCAGCATCCAAAAAAAAAACAAATTTAAAAAACACTGAGATTGCCATTTTTCTTGTTTAAATATAGTAATTGTTAAAGAAAACTCAAGTGTCATCAGAATTTGTTTAATCTGTCTTAGAAGGTGATTGTTGTCAACCTGATGACGATCATGAAAAGAACTGAATTACAAAAGAGAAAGAGCTAGAGAGGATATTTTAAAATGATTTAAAAATAAAGAAAAAAATGTATATAAAAATATAACAAGAAAATTGTTTTTGATTGTTGTCCTGCCTGATATTATTGTCCTTGAGCAATTATTCTTTTGGTTCATTTTTATTTTTATTTTCAATTTTGTGTGTTTATAAAAAGGACGAAAAAATATTTTTTTTTCTCCTTTTGCGAAACCAAACAATACAAAGAATATCATAAGAATTTCTTAAGAAGTTGCCTGCCACGGGCATTTTATTTTTTTATTTTTGTGTAATCGAATTCATTCAAATTTTGAAATTTACCAAAAGGGAAATTTCAAATAAGAATTTTATTTTTGTTTCAAGAATTAATATACAGACAGTAGTACTGTGCAATAAAAATTTGTTACATAATTTTTATTGTTCTATTTATTTAATATAAGTTACAACAAAACAAAAACAAAAATAAAACCAAAAGTTTTTCTTTGCAACTATACTACTAACTAACAGGATACTATTTTAAGATACAAACTTTTCAACATTAGAAAGAAAGACAGAGAGATAACAAAACACAAAAAAAAAATTTGTTTCAAATTTTCGATTTGAAAATTCCAGACTAATTGACGACGATTTCAATACGGAAAACTTTACTAGAAATTGTTTTCTGTAATGATGATCCTGTCAACAATATTCTTTATTTTTTATTGTTTTGTTTTTTTATTTTTTTTCATTTGTATTTGTTTTATCAAATCAAAAAAAAAAAAAAAAGATAAAGTCAATAATAAGAAAAGATTATAATCAATAAATTTTCAAGAAGCGAAACAAAAAGGAATAAAAAGTTAATATGATATGTTCGTTTTTTAATACTGTTAGAGTGTTTGTGTTATTTGTAATTTTAAATGAGTATCAGTTCGTTATTATTTTAATAGAATTACGATTATTTGTTTTTTTTTTTAAGTTTCTAGTCCATAGATTTTCATAGAAGATTTTATTTTGATATTTGAGTATTGTACTCTTGTATTAATATTATATTGATGAACTATTGAAAGTATTTATGTGTGTTTTTCCGTTTTTGAAGTTTAAAGAGTTTGAGATTAGTCAGCAGCGTGTTGTGAATATATAAACAGTTCTGGTAAATTATTAAACTTTTAAAAAAGCAAATAGTTTTCATATTCCGCAATTTGTGCTTAAAATTTGGGCTTTAACAACCTTAACAGGAGTAATAGATTATACTGTGTTATATTCCGATAGTGATTAAATAATTCCAAGTAAATACATACCATGATAAAAACGAATGAAAATCGCTGTTGATGGTAATTATATTACCACGAATGATATTTAGGGTCTGTATTTTCAATCTATGGATTGAAGGTTTCCTTTCGAATCATTCGATTCGCGTCTTAGTAGACGGCTTAGCAGGGATCTGTTTTTTCACCTACTCTCTTTTTTTTTTTTTTTTTTACACTCAACAGTAACTTAAGTAGAATCACCTTTTCGTGCTTAATTAAGTACGGTACTGCAAGTTTATACTACAATATCTACAATATTTGTAGTATTTATTTTAACAAATTACTGGCTTATCAACTCATTAAATGTGGAAAACTACTGGTATTGTCAGGAATTAAGCCTTCTTAAATAGAATAGTTTCATTTTTATTTAATTTGTTACCAGGTTATACTTTCAATTATTTTTTGACATTTATTATATCCCAATGACAAAGAGTACTGGATCAGATCGAAAAATCCATAAAGGTTTTTTTTTGCTTCATCGGGAATCGAACCTGGGACCTTTCGATTGAAAGACAGGCGCTCTACCTACTGCGCCACCCAGCGTGTTAGTTTCGTCAACGATTTACTCCAAACATCCTTGAATCCTATCCACAGTTTTGCTAATTACTGGTACTCTGGTGGCATCTTTCGATTTTCTCCGTAAATCTAATGCTACAACTACCCAAGCTGGCAATAGAAGACAAATTATGATTAACATGATTAGCCATGATCTGACTAAAATCGCTGGCTGGGGCAAAAAACAAAACAAAGTTGAGTTTAACTAAAACTCAAAACTGTTTTATTTCACGTAAACTTCCAGGACTTCAACCTAATCTCTCCCTTCAAATTGTTACTTTACAAAACACGGATAGTCTAAATATTTTAGGCATGCGCGTGAATCAAAAAATTATTTGGAACAAACAATATTTTTGATATCGCGAAAGAAGCTGCCAAGTGTTTAAGCTATCTAAGTCGATGTAAAATTGTCCTTTCACCTTTGGAAGTCCTTAATATCTATAAGTCATTTATACGTCCTATAAATGGAATATAATTCACACATTTGGCTTCCTCCTCTTAAAAAATTCCAATGCGAAACAGAAAAGCCGCAAATACGTACTCCATATACTGTGAAATTTTCAAGATATCATAAAGAAGGTTATGGAAGTTCGTTCAGCGTTTGCGCACTTCATGAATGTGGAATCACATTCCTTCTAATATGTTTCCACATTCAATTTTATATTTGCAGAAGCTTAAAATTAATATTAATTCCTTTATTCTTCAACTTCCTAATACTAATCTATTTCCCTTTATTTCTTTCTAATTTATCCTATCTTATCCTATCCCAAGCGGCACGTATAAGTTCTAAAGGTATTTTCCTACCTAACGCTTTGGCTGTTTATAAAATATATATATATATATATATTTATATATATTAGAATGTCATCTTTAAATAATGAAAAAATTTAAAAAATTGAGACTGATCTGACGAACAACAATATTGAAGTAATTCAAATAAATTGAAATACGAAGCAAATCGCCGAAACAAAATAGAAGATGTAGATTTTAAATTTCCAAGAAGTCTTATTTTAGTGTCCTTGTTATATAAACAACTACAATGCTTGTTAGGTACTAATTTTTTTGATAATATGGGTTTACTAAAAAATTTAATACTCCTACCACTTTATTTGATGTAATGTCTCGTATGCAATCTGCAATTATCAAAAAGAAGAATGTTTGCCTGGTGTTTTTCGATCAAATGAAAGCATTTGTCACAGTTGACGGGAAAACTCTCCTTAGAATTATTTTCGAATTCGGATTTAAAGTCAATGAACACAAATGGTAAATTGTTTTAAAAGCACAACCGATTCACGTGTTCTGACTTTTGTACTATCTATTAACTCTATTATCTATTAACTCCTAACTATCTATTAACTCCTAAAAAATTAATTTATCATAAAAATAAATTTCCCACACCAAATTTCGATTTTTCAAAATAATACAAGAAATAAAAAAAAAAACATATTTAAAATAATTAAATTTAAATAAAATTACATACTATCCATTATTTATAACAGTAAAAATAAAAAAAAAAAAAAATAAGACACTGTCACAGGATATTGGAGAATTTTCGCATTACTACAAACTAATCTTAGGTACACCAACCACATAATATTATCTTTTATCTATAGGAGTTTATCCCTTAGTATTATCGAAAAAATAATTTATGATACATTTATACTATAAATACTTTAATGATCTCTTTTTTTATTTTATTTTTTTTTTTATTTTAGTTTATTTGGCAAACTGTAACATATAATTTATAATATGGTATCCTTGTTATCTTTGGTTTTTTATTTTTTGTATTTTGTTTGGCATCTATTTTGGAAAGTCTATTTATCTAAAATTACGCAACATAATCGTTTCTGTTACGGTATATTTTTTTTGTTTTTTATTTTGTAATATAGGATGTGATATAATTTACTTGATGGAAATTTAAAAAGCCATGAAATAAAATATTGAATAATATAATGGAAAAAAAAAAGAAAAACAAAAAAATATTTTGTAATGACGTCTACTTTGATTTTGATTTATTTGTTAATGGACATACATATTATATATATATATATATATATATATATATATGTATATGTGAATGTTATACGATCGTATGTAATTATATTAATTTTTAAGAAAGGACCACAGCTTTTTTTTATTCTTCAATTTTTTATATTTATTAAAAAGGACATTTCTTATTTCCGTACTAGCTTTTGCTGATAGAATTTTCAAATATTTCTTTAACAGATGATTTTAATTTAAAATTATTTTTGGATACCTTTTGTAGATTATGTAGAAAATGTTTGGGTACATGTTTGAAATTGATTACAATATTTTTTTAAAATTTTATTTTTCTTCAATTCGACATTTATTTATTGTATAGAAATTGAAAAAAATATAGTATTATTGTTATTAGTAACAATAGACTAATAAGCTCTGTTGTGACAAATTAATAATTTCAAAACAATTTCAAGTTTTTACGAGTAGGTGAGATACTTTGTTATTTGCCAATTAGAGAACTCAGTCTGAATATAAGTATCAAATTGTGATGAAGATTGAAGTATTTTGGAATATTACTGTAGCAAAAGTTAATAGAGTAAAGTGAAATTAATAAAGAAATAATTTAATAATTAATAAAGATATAATACAACTAATAAAAAAAAAATAATATAAATATATAATATACAAAAATATATACGAAATAATTAATATAATTTAATAAAAAAGGCCCACATTTCGAAAGGGAAAATGATAAATGTCCTATAAAGTTGGCCTACAGATTTATCTAAAATAAATAAATAAATAAAGTGAAATTGAAAATAACATTAAGAAAGTTAATATGCTAACGAAAATTATGTATTCATTAATAATGAGAAAGTTCAAACTGTCAATGCTTTCATATAGCATCAACAAGTTAGTTATACATGAATCCATTGTTCAATACTATCCATTAATAATAAGAAAGTTCAAACTGTCAATGCTTTCATAGCATCAACAGGTTAGTTATACATAAATCCATTTTCCAATACTATCAAGGTATATGATTTATTTATATATTTATTTTTATTTATTTATTAGTCTATTTAAAGAAGCTCAAAGCCTATACATAGTTTACATTAATAATTAGCGTATAATTTATATTATGTATGGTTCACTAAAATTGTAATAGCAGAATTGTGCCACTATACACAAAAAAATAAATATTAAATGTATTTACGATTTAGTGTGAAAGTGTAGTACTTAGATATAGATCTATAACGATTTCGTGAACATACACTTGTACTTTTGATATTGCACTCGATATAGATTTGCGACAGCGGTTTTTTTACATATGAATTTATAGTTATAATTATGAGAATAAGTGAGAAACAATTTTTTTTTTTTTTACTTGTAACTACATTCAATTAACATTTTATTTCAATTTAAATTTTTGATTTAAAAAAATTATCTTTATCTCAGCCATTTTCCAAATATTATGTATTTACTTTATAAATTTTAAACTTAAAAAGTACAATTACAACAGTACAATTACAACTAAAGTACGATACTATAAGTACAATTGGTTTGAGTATTATAAAAATCTACAAGTCTTGTAGAATATTTTTTCATATAAAAATTTTACAATGGTAATACACTTTTACACTTCTACACCTAGTACAAGACTATACATTTTTAATCTATATCAGTTCGTGAATACCCTTTTTATGAAATTCGCAAAATAAATTATTACAAATTGTCGGCTGCATTCCTATATATCTAATCGACCAAAAGCAAAATGTTGAGAAAAGTGATTTTTTAAGTTTGACGAAAATTTTGACTGAAAAATTTTAAAAACAATCAAACAAAATTTGCATTTTATAAAAATTTTAGTCATTTTTTAACATCTAACATACATAGTTTTATAATTTTAATATTTTGAAATATCAAAATAATATATTTAAAACAATGTTAGTATGTATAGTGTAAAGCTTCATATGTGTTTGGACATTTGGAAAAAAAATGGTCTGGTAGATAATTATAGGAATACAAATTTGTATGACTTCTCAGTACATAAACTGTAGTTTGGATAAATAGGAAACAACTTGATGGCCTAAAAAGCAGCAAAAAATAGGTTGTTTGAATAAAATAGAAAAAAATATTTCGAAAACTATAAGAGATACGTTTATTTTGACTGCAAATTGGGATAGAGCATAGTCGAAAATGGTTAGTACATTAAAAAGTCAATATCGGAGAAATGGTCTGTTGGATACATAGGAATGCAGCCGATGAAATGTGTCTTGATTTATCTAAAATCTTGATATATCTAAAATAAAAACAATATTAAAGGAACTGTAAAGCAAATAAATAATAGTTTAATTGTGGTATACACAAACTTTTCATAAGTAGTGTATTTAAGAAAGAATAATATGAAAAAAAAAAAAATGAATTGATGAAATAATAAATGAGTACCAATAAACCATAGACAAGTATATTTTTCATCAATCAATTAAAATGTTAGAATGGTTGATGAAATATTTGATGAAATTGAAAAAGCAGAAAACAGTCAGTTCCTTCCGTTTTCTTAAAGAAATCTTTTTGAAAGAAAAAAAAATATTTTTTGTTTTTGTTTTGTTAAAAAATTGTTTTTTTTTTTACATACTATAGTGAACACATAAAAAATTGACCTGAAGAAGTTTTTAATGATATTTTGAAGCAATCAAGATATATTTTAAATTATTTTATTGCTGTTATTATTTTTTTTTTATCTATATTGCAGAACTTTTTAAGTCCAGAAGACGGATATTCTACAGAAAACAAATACAAACTGAAAAAAAAAAAATGTTTAAAAAATTTCTTTGAAAAGATTGTTTTTGATAAAATTATGTAGGAAGTTGGTTTTTTTTTATTTTGTTCAATTTAGATTTAATAGTATCAAGATGTTCTTGAGAACATAAAAATGTTGGGAGAAATTTATTGAAAAAGAAAAAAATAAAAGTCTTCAAAAAGTGCATGCAATTTTTATTTAAAAAATAAATTCTCTTAAATATTATACTCGTATACATACAACAACAACAACAACAACAACAACAACAACAACAACAACAACAACAACAACAACAAAAAGAGTTATTCTCTTGAATTTGGTTTCCAACAATTTTTTGTTATTTTGAATTACCAAAACCACTTTTTTTCTTATATGTCAATTCTTTCATACTTTTTCAAATCTGATTCAAAATATTTTAAAATAGTTTTTTTTAAAAAATTTATTTTCTTGTTAGAAAGTTGAAATTTTGTAAACTTTTTATACATATACTCGTATGGATTATTCTACTTATATTTTTATACATTAGCTTTTTAAAGTTTTGTATAGTTTTGTTGTTAGCGACATGTGTTACTAAATTGAAACAATGAGATGAGGAGAGACTTAGTTTTAAAAAGAACATTTTGCGTATCTAATCTTTAAATTGAGGGAATTTAATCCCACAATTAAAAAATTATATGAATCTAAAAATCTAATCTCTTAAAATTATTTTGTTTTTAATATTTTAGTTAAAAGTTTTCAATTTTGTAATTTATTTGAATTAATTTTTTTTTGTTTATTGTTATTTAAACTATTTTATTAAATTAAAAATATGTATTAAAATTTTTTTTTTACACAATACCGCTACAGGATTTTTTTAAGCAAAGCTATTGTAGGTTCAGGCACAGGGCAAAGTATTAGGAGGGAAATAGGATGAGAGAGAAAATCGGTAGGTAAGTTGGAGACGAACTTAAAGAGGTAGTTTTTTAAAAAATTGTACAATGGAGCGTTTATATTGGAGGGAAACACATGAGATTGCAACCCACTAATGCTACGCTGGGATTGTTGAACATATTGAGAACGGAAGCATTACTGATTTTATTTCAACAAAACTAGTGCCATTTCCAACAACATATCTATAAAAGAGAAAAATAAAGCTTTAATGTTTCGAAGTTGTTAAAAAGAGTAACGGTTACCTGGAAGATGGAGTCATCAATTAGCATTTGAGGTACACCAGCCCATATGTGAGAATTGTACTCGATCTTAAGTCGGATATAAGCTTTATAGATATTGGACCGATCTTTTGGAGAAAACTAGGCTTTACATCGTGAAATAAAACCCAAATATTTCCTTTTTTTTCTTTTTGAACTTTTTTTATTTTATTACTTTATCTCCGTATTTTATCCTTTTAACTTTAATTTGTTCTTGTTTTCTTTCTATTTTTTTATATTATTTTACTTTTTATTTTATTTTTTTCTTTCTTTCGCTTTATAAATTTTCTATTATAAATTTCTTTTCTTTATAAATTTATTTTCTTTATTGTTAATGTCTTTAGGTTAAGGTTTAATTTAATTTAATTTAATTTAAGAATTATGAATTTGCTACTTATTATACTTTATATACTCCTATAGTGACTTACCGTCTCAAGTATATGTACGAAATAAAATGAATAAATAAAAAATATTTCCTGCAATAAGCTACATATGAAAAATATGCACACTCCACTGTATTTGCTGGTTAAAGTAGCATGCCGTAGATATTTAGAAATGCAGAACGTTGTAGATTTTCTTCTTGAAAACGCACGAATGGGGCAGGTTGATTTCTCTTATAAAAAATACATCACTTTTGAGGTGTGCATGTTTTTAACTCAAATCTGTTTGTATTACCACAATATGCTTTTATTTTGCTAGATCATGATTAAGCAAGATTTTAAAAAGATTATGATAGGTTTTGTTAAACTGCTGTTAATGGAATATAATATTTTTGGCAATAAAACAATAGTT
This sequence comes from Argyra leucocephala, assembly GCA_963942445.1. Lineage (NCBI taxonomy): Eukaryota > Metazoa > Arthropoda > Insecta > Diptera > Dolichopodidae > Argyra > Argyra leucocephala. Next base: position 136,989,690 of record OZ012681.1, on the reverse strand, counting down.
TGGGAAAAACAAATTAATTTTAAAAATATTGCTGTGGTGCAAAAGTTATTTGAAGATAAAAATAGGATGCTAGAGTTTTAAAAAAACAAAAAATTGAAATTTCAGTATATTGGTATAATTTTTGATATTTATTTGAACTTTTAGCATTATTCAGTTTAAATAATGTTTAATGTATTGCGTAATATATTCTTCCACGTGCACAACTGTGATATGAACACCGTAATTCATCCTAACTTCTTTGCTTGGACAATGTTGGGTATATGGAGCACTATCCATGTTTTATGGGTACTTTCTAGCGCTTATTTCTTCTCTAAAAAATCTCAATAAAATTAAATATAATAATTTATTTCTATTTATTAGGGCTCAGTACAAAAAAAACAACTACCGTTTAAGCTACAACTAAAAAATTACTAATATAAAATTGCATAAAAGATTTTTTTTTTCCCAAATAGTAGTAAATCATCGAAACAGGCTTCAGGGACTACCTATTACCGGGGAAGGCAGTTTGAAGGACTGTGGAACTTTAACCCACTAAAAACTCCCGTCATTATTGCAACATTAAAACTAGTCTTATAGACTAACCATTAATTTACATTTAACTCAAAGAAACTAAGATACTTTTGATCTACCAAAATCCAATAAGGTTTTAATAGATAAAAGGTTTTAACCTAACTCAAGTAGTCTTGTTCGTTTTAGTCGCTTAACAAAGTTTTGATTGTCAATTGAGCCAGAAGCTTCGATATTGACATGTTGGATCAGACGAGTTTTATGCCGTGCAGCGCATTTCATTATTTCGTCTTTTATACATGAGATCTTCAGATTTCGATGAATATCGGAATTGCGAACATACCATGGAGCATTGATTATGTTGCGCAGTACCTTATTTTGGAACGTTTGAATAGTTTGAATATGGATTTGTTTAGCACATTCCCATATTTGAATACCGTATGCCCTGACTGGCTTCAATATTTGATTATACATCAAAACTTTGTTATAGGTCGAGACCGTATAATTCCGCCCAATAAGCCAGTATATTTCTCTATATTTGAACTGGAGTTCTTGTTTTTTGATTTTCACATGCTTTTTCCATTTCAGTTTTGCATCCAAGGTCATGCCAAGATATTTAGCTTTATTCTCGTATGGAATCACGACATCATTAATTTTAACTGAGAGAGAAGTTACTATTTTCTTATAGGTGAAGTTTACATGACTAGATTTGGCTTCACTTAATTTAATTTTCCAGTTTTTGCACCAGTTGGAATTTTTGTCATTAGCTTTTTGCAGTTTGTTTGTAGCTTTTTCTATAGTAGAACCAACTGCCATTAACGCTGTGTCATCTGCAAAGGTTGCTATTTTTATATTTTCTACTTCGGGTATATCGCAGGTGTATAACAAATATAAAATTGGACTCAGTATACTACCTTCCGGTACTCCAGCTTTTATATCTCTTAGAGAGGAGTATTCATATTCATTTTTGACTCGAAAAACTCTATTTGAGAGATATGATGAAAATAATTCAACATAATTTTTAGGGGGCAAACAACTTAGCTTTTTTATGAGAGATGAAATATAAAAACTTATTAACTATCATAGAAAATCCTAAAATAACCTTATATGATAAGAAGAAAATAGAAATTAGAAGAGATCAATATGAAATTTGTACACAAGCGTTTGATTTAAATCCGCAGAGCTCGAAAAACTGTTGTGGTCCCTAAAATTGAAAAAAGTGGTAGATTTGAAGATTGTCAAGACTGTAAAAACGTTGAGAGACATAAAAGTTGTCGCTTGCTTTGAGTGGAAGAGGTGTATATAATTTCTATACTTCACAAGTAGCTACAGAAAATGGTATTAAATGATAGGTCTAAATAAATATTATACATAAAATAATTTATTTTAAAAATAATTAAATCATCCAAGACAAAACAACTATATTAAAAAAATTTTAATTTTCCGAAAATTCTTTATTATTTTTTATTATTTAAAATGAAAACTTCATTTTAAAAATAAAAATACGATTTACACTTAAACAAAACATAATAAAAAAAAAAAAAACACCAAAGTGCAGATCGTGAAAATTGTTGTACATTTTTAATTTAAGGACTTTGTTTTTTTTACTTTTCCCAAAGTTGATGTACGAGTATTATTAAAAAGGACATCCTGTTATGTCATTAAAAACGGATAGATTTTTTTTTTGTTTCATTTTTATTCATTTTATTATTCTTAAATTTTTATTCTTGTTATATTCTCTTTGATGATGATGATGATGGGGATATGATAGGTATTTCTGATAATATTTTTCCAGAAATTTCATATTTCCCAATTGAACTGGTGATGATGAAAATGATGATGGTAATGCTGATAGTAATGATTATGATTTTGACAGTGATTGTAATGATATTGTTGATGTTATTGTTGATAACTGTGTAATAAAGAAAATATCAAGGTGAATTGAATATTAAAATAAAATGAAAAGTGAGAAATTTTAATCAGAAAAATCAGTAATATTTTCTTTACGATTTATTTTATTTGTTTTATTTATATTTTTTGTTTTGGTCTTAAATATCACACAAACATTCATATATTCAAAAGACAATAAGTACATATATATACGGAATTTGAATTAGTTAAAGTTGATGCTTTAAATAAAAATATATTTCTTTATAAATTATTGTGTGCATAATTTAGAATTTATTTCAATTCATTTTATCGTTTTAGAGTGTAAGTAGTATAGGGTAATATCTTTCAGAGTTCATTTTGGCAACGTATAAACAATTTTGAAAGTGACTCCAATTATTAAATTTGAAATAGACTGATAGATTTGATCCAGCACAATTTTATTAAATGATATGATTTTATCGATTACAGAACCAGAGGCAGAAGAAGAAAAAATTCAAAGAAAGCTTTAAAAGTCAAACTTTGTTCTTGTCACAATAATTTTTAAATACTTCTCGGTTTTTCAATTAACATTAATTAAATATTAAAACTCTAGGTATGTTTCACAATGTTATTAAAATATATCTTAATCGATTAACATTATGTGCATGTAAAAATGATCAAAGTTTCCACAACTTGTTGCGGCATGGTGATTTGCCAAATAATAATTTATTTGTTCTAAATTCTTCAACCGATCTTCCACTCTTTTTATTATTGGTTTTCTAACAGACACACTCTGTATAACTTTGGATACTAATTTTTGATTGATATTTTGATTGTGTTTAGTTGATGAAAATAATGTCATGTTGAATTTAAAATATTAATCAATGAAATATCATTCAAATCATAGTTGGCATCTCTGAATGAATTCACATTCAGATTGCTGTTCACTTTATTTTTTGTTAATTTAATTTTGTTGTTTTGCGTTCGTGTCGTGTTCTATCAACATAAAATTAAAGAGAAAATTCTTTTATATTATGTCATTTGTCTTGTATGGAAATAATAATAATGATAATAATAATAATAAAAATAAAAATTAGTGAAGAATCTTTAATAAAATGAAAATGAATTATATTAAATACATATATACACATACTAATATATGTAAAAAAATATATTTATATATGTATTTTTATGTTCAAATGCAATAAAAAAAAAAACACGAACAAAAATGATAAAAATAATAACAGACACAAAAAAAAAACTTTTTCTTAAGAGAATTTATCAAATTTTATTTGGCGTTGGGTAGAATTAAAAAAAAAGATGGTTTTTTTTTGATTTTGTACTTTTTTTTTGTTTTGGTTTCTGTGTCGATTTTACGTCACGGGTTGACCAATTTCTAACTTAAAATGTTCGGTTTTTATTATTTGGTTTAGGTTGTTCCTTTTTTCATTTTAGAAATGAAATTTTTTTTAGTTAGATATTTCAAGTTTAATTCAAAAATTAAATGTTTATCAGTACTTGTAGATATTTGTCTGTCTGAAAAGGAATTTATTAATAGGCTTGATTTTATTATACATATATATATATATATATGTATAAGTACTAGTTTTTTTTTCGAAATTTAAATTTTGATAAATTTTGGATATTGAATTATTTTAACAAAATTTAAAGCTTGAGTCCACGATTCATGTTGTGGGCATTGTATTAATTTGAAAATGTGTTTCTTATATAATCCAGACCACATTCAAGTAAAAATGGTGCATTTATTTGATTAATAGAAAAAAGCTTGGATTATAAATCTGATTTAAGATGGATAACATTGAAGAAAATATATTGTAAACTCTTCAGAAACTGAATATATTTCAAACATTAATAGGGTCCTAGTTTTTTGGTTAAGAATTTACGAATAAATTTATTTGATTACTAAGAGATGTGTATAGGTAAAAATCTGATTTAAGATGGATAAAATTGTAGACAATATATTATTATAAGTTAGCTTCCAGAATAAATTTGAAACATGTACTTTGAATTTTTAATTTGAAAAGGTTAATATGACATATTTCATTGATACCATGCTCTATTACTAGTGTAATAGTTGGTTTGTTCAGTAAATTTTTCTAGAATTATATAAAACGATCTAAATAAAAAAAAAACAACACTTTTTTGTGTTTCGTAGTTTCCATTAATTGAACTTTTTAGCCCAAAAGGGTTCTGATCGGTGTTCAGTAGATTGTCCAAAACAGTGTTCTAAATTGATCTTTTTTATTATGAATTTTTTTGAGAACAATTTTGGACAACTTTTATTGTTGTTTTTTTTTCTTTAAATTTTGACAGTTAAACAAAGAAATTGGAAAGCAAACAAAAATTTTAGGAAAAAGGTTCAAAAAAGATCAAAAAGTATTTATATTTAATTTATTTTTATTTTATTTTATTTCGCTTTTGAACTTAAGGGAGGTAAGCTCGTATAGAGTGTCTTAGAATTAAAATTAAATGCGTGTGAAATTCAATGCAATATAGTATATAGTTATAACTAAATCTAATAACAAAAACAATGTACATTTAAAACTAAAGCTAAACATAATTACATAAAATTAATATTATAAAAACTGAAAACTATAAAAATTTAAAATTGTCATTGTCCAAAACAGTTATGTCCGATTCTGTTAAGCCTGCTGAACAAATTTAGTTTAACAACAATTTTGTAGTAAAGTATGATCCTTTTACATGAACATTTTTTTTTTTCAAATTATTTACGATATTGACATTACGATCAACATTAGAAATTTATATTTTCAAATTGTTTCAAGATATTCTGCGTTTTATTACCACACAAAATAAAGAAATAAATGAAAAACCAAAACAAAAATTAAATAAAAATAATAAAAATAACAAAACAAAAGAAAATTTACAAAAAGCAAAAAAAAAAAAAACTTTATTATTTCATTGTAATTTTTATGATATTCTTCATAGTCTTTCCCCTTTTTTTTTTTTTTCTTTTTTTTCTTCTCATATCCTTTACCATATTTAGAAGTTATATATAATTTTTCTTTATTACATTTGACCTTAACATTTAACAATTTCTTATTACTTATGTATATCTATATTTTGGTATGTATATATATGTGTATATATAGAGTGGCGACATAAAAATCACTTGGAAATTTATAGAATCTCTTCATCTCTGTCCCAGCTCCATTCGTTTTGAATAAAAACCAAAAAAAATAATAAAAAAAAAAAATCAATTGTAAAAGGAGCGAGAAAACGAAATTCAAATAAAATGAGACAAAAAGAATATTTTTTTTTTTTTTGGTTTTTCTTTCTGTGTTGTGTTTTATTTTTAGATTTTTCCTCTGACAGTTATTACAAAAAATTTTCCGTTCACAAAAGAATATAAATATACCAAAAAAAGATTTGAATTAAAATATCTTTTTTTATAAATATAACATACATATAATTTACATAATGTGTATTTGTATGTATATATACTAGTATATACTATATAATTTCCAATATATATTTATATTAACATAATAATAAATAAATGTTTTTTTTTTGTTTGCCGAATGGCTTAAATAGTTTTTTTTTTCTGTAATTTAAAAAATTTTACAAAATATATTATTGATATTGTTGTAATTGTAATGAATAGAAAAAGTCTAGAAATTTTCCAAAAGTCTAGAAATTTTTCCAAAAGTCTATAGAAAATTTATTAGAGGTTGTTATATTGAAAAAAAAAAAAAAAAATTGTTATAGCAAATTACATATACATATTGACATTTATTCAGACTTAGTTTTGATGACAAATATTTAGATTGCTATTATAATATTTGTTTCATTTTTTGTCTCTATAATTCTTTTCTATTTATAGTTTTTCTGTGGTTGATTTGGTTTATGTTGAGGCACGTGGGAATTGTTTCTGGTGTTATCAAATTTTTGATGACACTTATGATTCCTGATCTTTTGAAATTTTTTTTTATAATTAATGATTTTTAAGCTAATCTTTTTTTGTTTTGAGTTAAACCCTAAAATTTATATTATATCTTTTGTGAGTGACAATTTTTGTTATCGTTTGTTATAAATTCAAATATTTTTAACTTAAAAAATTTTTGAATCTAAACAGTCAACGAATTTTCTAATTAATTAGTTTAAGAGTTCCAAAAAGTGGATTTTATTAACAATAAGCTTTCTCGATGGTAGTGTTGAGCACTTTTATTTTTCATCTTGATATTCTCATTCTGAAAAATTTTTTTTGTTTTTTAAAATATTAGTTTTGTTTTTCTATTTTTTGTTTATATTAAAATTAATACTAAGTGAATGTAGACTACATGTAAACTACATTTATAATGTTGAGGACAAAGAAAAAAGTAATACAAATTGTTTTAAGTCCCAATATTTATTTACAAAACCGTTGGAGTGGATAAGTCGGTGCCAAACAAAGCTTTTACTTACTGATGAAGCTCTAAGGAATGGTTTATAAAAATGCAATTATTAGATTACATCCTGCTGTATATATGTTTTATTATTATTAATAAAACATTAGATATACATCACTAAAAACAAATTCGATTATTAAAAAATAACAAAAGAAATATTAAATTTATTTTAAATCTATATTATCTTTTATATATATAAAAATAAGTTGTCCTATGTTCGTCATATTATAACTCGAGAGCCACTCAACCGATTTACAAACCAATAGAAGCGTTGGAAAATTCTACTTTCACTGATGGTTTAGAGAAATGTCACCGTTTGAATAATCGAACATGTCCAAAGTATTGCAAAAATGTCAAAGTATTATCTGGGATGAGTGCACAAGAGCCCATAAATATTCACTAGAATCATTTAACCGAAGCCTTGAAATTTAAATGACAACGACAAACTTTTTGGTGATGATCTAATTTTATCATGTGGTGATTTTAGGCAAACATTACCAGTTAATCCGCGTTCAATGTATGCAAATGAAATTAACGCATGTTTAAAATAATATTTTTTGTGGCGAAGCATCCATAAATTGCAACGTTTTACGCACACTTTTGTGATTGTGTATTTTTCCCATATAAAATGTGTGAATTAATTTACATTTTATCGATTTCGGTATACAACGCAAAGGTTCTGTTTGCGCGCCTTATTGGGCTTATTTAATTTCTGTATGTTTTTTTGGTTGTCATTTACATTTCATTGGTATTGGTATACAACACAAAGGCTCTGCTTGCGCGCCTTATTTGGCTTATTTAATTTCTGTATGTTTTTTTGGTTGTCATTTACATTTCATTGGTATTGGTATACAACACAAAGGCTCTGTTTGCGCGCCTTATTTGGCTTATTTAATTTCTGTATGTTTTTTTGGTTGTCATTTACATTTCATCGGTTTCGGTATACAACACAAAGGTTCTGCTTGCGCCTTATTTGGCTTATTTAATTTCTGTATGTTTTTTTGGTTGTCATTTACATTTCATGCGTATTGGTATACAACACAAAGGCTCTGCTTGCGCGCCTTATTTGGCTTATTTAATTTCTGTATGTTTATTGGTTGTCATTTAAGTTTATATTGTGGGCATTGAAATTTTTTTATCATTGATATTGCTTTCTGTGTTGTTGGGAATGGTGATATAACACATTACCGTAATGGTCGATGCATCAGTAGTATGGCATATATTCTCTTTTGCAATACATGAAAGATACCCGTTCAACATTTAGCTGTTCATTTAAAGAAAGTGCAGCATATTTGCTTTAATGAACAAAATGTCAAAATGCAGCAATTGGAACGCCAACAACTTTGACCGCATTTTTTAAATTGTGCCAAGAAGATTGATTTGCAAGAACATTGTTTTATGCTCAGGTTCGATCATATTATACTTGGAATTCATCAAAAAAGGATTTTAAACTTCGAAAGAAAGTGAAACTTGTTCAAGGTCATCCAAATGTGCTTGAAACTGATGCTTTAGGCTAAATTTACATAGTTCACACAAATAATGATGAATGTTTGCATTTGCCTTTGCTTTTGATTAATGTTCTCAAACAATTAAATGAACAATATAAAACAAAATTGAAAATAAAATAAAATAATTATTTTACTCAAACGTATGGTATTCAAATTCTGATTCACAAAAATCATGTCATTGATAAAACATTTTTAAAGAGTTTTGAAATAATATTATTTAGAGTTGAAATCTGACCCATAAACATTTTTAAAGAAAGTCAATTCAGTAACGAATTTTTTTTTTTAATTTTGAGTACGCAAAATTACTTTGGTGTCTTTTAAAATAATAAATGTTTGGTTTTAAATACGATTAATAAATTATATTTAAGCTATATTTAAAATAAAAAAAAAATCCATGCCTTACTTTTATATTATTATGATCATCAAATTTTATTATCCTTAAATATATTTTTATTTCCATATATATATATATATATATATATATATATATATATATATATACATATTATACATTGTACCATGTACATATGAGTGTGTATAACACTTTATTTTTAGTGATTCATTTACGATAATTTTAAATTGTTTCTCTTCATTGTTTGAAAATTTCCTTCTCTATATAGGTATCTATTGTGTGTGTGTGTGTATACGTATAAAATTTTATATAGAAAAAATAAACCAACAAACAACAAAAATAAACCTCAAAATCTCTTTGGTGGCTTGTGCCATTTTATGGGTTGCTCAAACAAATTGTTCGTGAATATAACATAAACATCCTTAGAAATCCTTTCATTTGGAAATTTCCTATGTGAGTAATTTTGTTGAAATAAGATTTAAAAAAAAAAAAAAAAAAAATAATAAATAAAGTAAAAATGTTTAATTTATTATTCTATTCTTGTGTTATTATTTTTTTATTCTCTAATATTTTAAATTGTAACAACTGTGTGGTTTAGAGTGGTTTTTAGTACCTGCCTGAGAGTATTCATTGAATTGAAGTATTAAATTTTTAAAATGAATTAAAAAAAAAATTCCCATGATGTTTTCTTATTTACTTGTTTCTCAAAAACAAATGGGATTGAGGTAACACGAAAAAAAAAATAATAAAAATAAAAAAAAAATAAATGTCTTCCTTTATTATAATTTGATACTGTACACTGTTCAGTTAAAACCAAAAAGAAAAAAAAATAAAAATGTTATATCAAATATTTTGTATCGCGAATTGTTACATGCTACGCGCCTTGTGGTACTCACAAACATATTTTGTGGTTAACAATTTTTTTAATGGTGTGTTAATGTTGTAATTTAAAATAACATTTTTTTTTTAATTAATTTTTGTTTGTGGCAGTCTTGAGATGTAATAAGGGAAGTTAATTTTAAAGTTAAAATAAAAATTAGAATTTTAAAAAGTTAAAATTCATAATCAGGGAAAATTTTTTTTAATGGTTTGAGTATTAAAATTTTAATTAAGTACTTTTTTTTAATTCAGTTCATAACATCAGTTATTATTCTGTTAATTTTCACTTATTTATTGCAGCTGATGAATCGAACAAAGAAAATAAAATGAAGTAGTTTCATAGGCTTTTGATACATTCCTATTGTCCTCTATATTTCAGATAAACATTTTTAAAATCAATTTTGTTTTTGTTTGTTCTCTACAGTAACACCAAAAATAATAAAAACATAGTAAATAAAATATAAATAGATTGTAGAAGTTTACAAATTTTCTGATTAAAATTAAAACCTTTTTTTTAGTAGGAAAGTGAAATATTAAAGATAATATACAGTAATAAATTGAGTAATAATAAAGTAAATTGAGGACTAACATAATATTATATAAACCCTATAATTGACAAATAACTTGTAATAAAAATAAAATATTTACCTTAATTTTTATTCACATCTCTAAAATCTATTCTATACCTATATAAATAAAGTGTTCTGGAGCATTGAAATGAAGATGGAAAAACTCTTAATAACAATCTGAGTTAGTGAAAATTGAAAACTAAAGAAAATGTCTGAAAAACTCTATAGAAACAAATAAAAACTAACACGGTAATAAGGAAAGCCATAAAATTCAAAAGCAAAGATTGTGGCACGTTTTATTAGTTAGCTCACAAACCCATCAAAGTATGTGGAGCTTGTTTATTGATTATGTATCCTATCTAAGTATATTTGAGATCTAATTAGCATCAGTCAAGTTGTCAAATTCTTTTATTGGCTTGGCTATTATATGAACTGAACATTGTTGAGGTGTGGGTACCTAAACTAATGGGTTAGAAATAAACTTAGAATACAAATGGGTTTAACGTATGAAATTTGAACGAATAAATTGATATTAAATGTATTCGATTCAATAACGATTTTAAAATCCATTACTAAGACGTAGTACCATAATTAACGAAATTTCATTTGAACATGTTTTTAAATTAAAAAAATTTTTAAAACCTATTAGAATAATTTTAAAACAAAACAATCTTATTTAATTTTATTCTTAGTCATTGTCATGCTTTTCTTAATTTTTTCTGGCAATAGCCGCTGCCAATGCTGCACCTTTACCACTACCATTTTCTGTTAAAATAAATTTGACATAAGATGAAAACATTGTGGTCTCTAATGTATAAAATTCAAGTTCAAATGACTGGACAATATGGATTGTATTAAAAACATTATTGAACGTTGCACAACTAAAACAGGAGAATAATATAAAAATGAAAAGAATCCAAGTCGTAATTGGAATACTATACATGGTCCAATGAAGGCAAATTACCTTAAACATTTCCTTTCATATTTATGAAAAAAAGAAAGAGAAGAGGAGAAAAAAAGTACAATAAAAATTAATTAACGAAATAAAAATATTTATTTTAATTAAGAATCATTTTAAAAAAAAAAAAATTAAATTGAACAAACCAAAAGGAAAACTAAATTAAAATTAAATTCTAATAATATGGGATAACATTTTCTCTTAAATGGTTGGAAAAAATTCACAAAAAAGAAAAATACTTATCTTTTTTTGTTTTTTAAATTGAAAAAGTCCTAAGTAACCTGTCAACAAATAAATTATGATGATGTCATATTATGACAACCTTTTCAAGTTTTTTATATTATTATTTTTGTTTTTTTTCTAAGTATTAAATCATGTCCTTTTTATATTCAGTCCTTTTATATTTTTACTTTTGTAAATTTAAGTAGAAAAATTCGCTTTGAGTACCCGGGAAGAACGATAAACCAAAATAAAAATTATGTAAATAATTCTAAAATTTGGTCTTTAATTAAAACCGAAATGACACTACATTCGTATAATATTTTTAAGAAAAGTTGGTTTCTTCTTTAAATTTATTTCTAAAGGAGTATATTTTTTTTTAATTTTATTAAAATACTGCGGAAACGGAATTTTTATACTTTAAATTTTTTTCTATTTTTTGTTTAAACTTTTTAAGACTGTACTCAGACTATTTTTTTATCATAACATTTTCAAACAAAAACAAAAAGGGAAAGAAGAACGTTGAATATAGTAGTTACTAAATAAAAAAATATAAAAACTTAAGTGTCTCCTAATTACCAAATTTGAAAAGAAAAAAATTTTCAACACAAAAAAAAAAAATTATTTTAGAACCCATCCTGAATTTAAACCAAAAGGAAAATTTTCCAGAAAATTAAAACCATCTCCTTTTGTTTTTTTTTGGTTTTTTTTGTTGTTGTTATCATTATTAATGAAGTTGTTGTTGTATTTGATTTTTTTTAACTACCTTTTTTACTCGTTTATTTATTCTTGTTTCTTTTTTTCATTTTAGATTGCCTCTATTTGAGATCATTATGTGGAAATTATTTCATTACGAAAATTAACAATATATATGTATATACAGATATATATGTATGTATGTATATAAATGACAATTAATTATTGTTTAGTTTTTTTGTTTGCAACCAAAGGATACCAAGTTTTCTAAAGATATGTAATTAACCTTAAACGGCCCATCACGAAAAACAACAAAACTAGAGGTTAAAATAATGTCGTCAAGATAATAAGGGGCAAAAAGAAAATAAACAAAAAATAAACAGACACAACTGAAATGGCCAGTTATCACCTACATATTAATGACAAAATTATAAAAATATGAAAATTTCCAGCAATAGAAAAAAAGGATACCAGATAAAAGTAATTAACACAAAAGAAATAAAGAAAAACCGTATTCAATTATTAAGCGATCCTACTTCAACAATAAAACTATAGCTATATACTATCATTACATATACATATATAATATAAAAAAAAACAAAACAAAATAATAAATTTTTATAAAGGATAGCCAAAAATAATTACTAAAAGACACCCAAAGGAATATAAAATAAAAAAAAAAACAGAATTCATCAGTCAGCTTTTATCCTTTCTAATTTTGATTATAATCAACAAGTTTTGAATTGGCGACTTTAACGTTAATAATTTTCTATCTAACTATATTCACCTGTCCTATCATCATTATGTCCAACTGTAGTACTATTAACAGTAATAGTATTAGTACTACTGTTATGCACAATTCATTAAATAATCCTTTTCTATCTGCTAGTCCTACAACAATTTCATTTCCAACAACAAATACATTTCAAAAAACTACTATAGAAGATTTTCCAAGTCAAATAAAAGGAATAACAATAAAAAGAAAAATATCACAATTAAATGTTAGTCCAGAGTCTATACCAAAAAACCAACCTAATTATGGTTTTAACTCACAATTAAATAATTTCATTTCATTATTACCATCTTCTAATTATTCTCCTTTAACAGCAGTATCAAGAATAGCAACAACAACAAAAAATGGTATTAATGTTACAACAACAACAAATACATTCTATTTAAGACATCCTTTAAAGTTTTCAACAAAAAATAGTAAAAATGGAAAAATAATAAAAAAAAAATTTTATTCGAGTCCTTCAGTTCATACCACACCTTATCCTTATTTTCATTTAAAATTAAATTTAAAAAATAATAATAATAATGATATTGTTATTGATGATGATAATGATATAAATAATGATAATGATGGAAATAACAAAGAAAATTATATTAAGGATAATAGAAAAAAATTTACTAAAAATAATAGGTCAACATTAAATGAAATTAAATTCACTCCTAATGATGATGATGATGATAATGATTATCATATGAATGATTCAAATAATTTTCAGGATAATATTAATTTGAAAAAAAAATTATCATTATCCTTTTTTGAAAATAAAAATATAAAATATTCTTTATATAATTTAATAAGAAATAATAAAAATAATTTAAATAATCGAATACGCAAAATTCGTAGTAATAATAAAAATCAAAAAATTGAATTAGATCATGTGATTCCGGATTCGCTCGAACATGAAATAAATGAAAAAGATGAATTACAAAAACAATTTTCATCAATGGTATCAACATCAAATGAAAGAATACAAGAATTAAAAACACCAGCAATAACAACAGGAACAGTATCAACAACAACACCATTACAAACATATCCATTCGATACTAAATATTCAAATATGGAAAATTTAAATGATACAATTCCAATAACATCATTAACAAATAATTTTAAAAAAAATCATACTATAAATAATGATTTAATATCATCATCACCATCATCATCAACAGCTGTAGTAATACCAGATGTTATTTTAACAAATTATGGTAGACAAAATATTGTGCCTACATCATCAGTAACAATTATATCATCAACATTATCAACATCACAACGACAACCACAACCACCACCATCACCACCACCAACTTTGCCAACAAATCAATTTAATCATAAGCATCAAGTAAATGAAAAACGTCCAACCATAATTATTTATCCTACAGGTATGTTTTTGTTATTATTTTAAATTGAAAATATATTAGTATGCTAGAATAATGCCTCATGATCCTTTTCAGTTTATTTTTGAAAATTACATAATTTTAAAATATTAATTAATTTAAGAAAACACTTAATTAGATTATTTTACAAAATGTCAGTGTTGGGTTCCGTATGACAAATAATTATTATAGTTGGAAAGAATAAAAAAATGGACGAGGAAATATTTAAATTAATTTGATTTTAACAATTCAGATAGTTGGAAGAAGCTAAAAATTTGAAAACATATGGATAGGGGATTTGTTTAATTAATTTACCACTAAAAATTATTTTTATTTATTTATATTTACATTTATAACAATTAAAATTACAATAAATTTATTTGTAAGCTCTAGCTGCTTGGAATATCGGTTTCACTAAGAATTAAATTACCTGATTAGAATAAAAAAAAGTTAAATTGAATCTTTTTTGATTATTTAATTATATTTTTCGTAGACTTGGATTTAGTTCGCTTATTATTGGTTTCTATAAGGTTATGCTACACAAAATTATTTCAAAATAAAGTTTTTTTAATTTTTCAACATCAATAAGCAGCCATAGCTGTTCTTACATCTACATACCACATACTACGCTATATTCCATTTCCTATTAATGTTTATTAATTCCATTTACCTTATGCAATTTTTAATATATAATACAATTTAGAAGTCATAATAATCTATTTATCCCATGAGCACAGTTTCATAATTTATCTCTCTATTAAGGATAAAATATTCGTGTGTCCTTTATAAAAATTTACTTGAATGTAAAAAAAAAACATAAAAAAACAATAATTTATGTAGAAGAAAAAGGACATAATTTAATTTCATATTTTGTCAGTCCTAAAAGGATTCTTCTTTTTAATATACAATATTAAAATATATTTTTATTTAACTGGATATGATCAAAATCATTTCTATGTCAATAAAAATTAATTTTTTCAGTGCTGGAGAAAGGTGGAAGGATTTTTAGTAAAATTTTATTAACCAAAAATTAGAAGAGAATTGCAGGAAATCCAATTGGGATTTTAATATAATCCCAAAATAATAATATAGTATGTATGTCTGTTTCTGAATGTTAATTTTGGATTTTATTATCCTGAATATTAAAGTTAAGTTATAAATTTTTGGGAATCCAAAATAACAAAAAAAAAAAGAAAAGCTTTTTGCTAGAAAATTTATTACATATGTCTAAAAACAATTTTTTTTTTTGGTACTTAATTCTTTGACATATGAACAGGTAGGTCGGATGCTCAGTTTACTCAGCGTAATGTTTTTTGTGTAAATTTTTAATGTGATGGTGAAGGATAATGGAGGTTATTATGAATTCAGTAGATTATTTTAATAACTTAGTTATGGCTTATCTTAACTATGATTAAGTAAAAAAAAATTTCTTAAGTATGGAAAATGGAAAATATAAAAAATGAAAGTAAATAAAAAAAGGTAAGATTTATATTCGCAAGATTCAACTTATCAACCTTGGACAGAATTTAAATTATTAAAGATTTTTTAAGACTTTTAGCAGTGTACCATTAATATTTTTTGTGACTTGTACTCTTCGTTTATAAGTAATGAGTTAATCCTTTTTAATATAAAATATTTTCAGTACTACACAACTAGTATGTTTCGGATACAATTCTGAATGATATTATGAATATTGAACTGTTGTGAAACTATGTGCAAATAACTGGGTAAACCCACGTAAATTTAAATTCCCTTGACTGTGAAAGATTTGAGAATAGGCTTTTTTATTGCATTCAAATTTTTTCAATTATCCACTCTTCTATCACATGTTATTTCCGGACCACAATAAAAATAATGAGAAAGAACAACTTCGGCATACCAAAAATAAAAACACTGAGCACACACTGGAATAACCGTAAGTTATAATGTTAATAAATATGTAGTTTGAGAAGTATAGTTTGCAGCTAACAGACAACAGTACGCTGCTGGATTTTGATGTTTTATTTTCTGAACTGGGTATGTTGAAAAATAAATTAATCACTTTGGAGGTTAAAATTGTTAAATTAACCCTCCCAAATGCATCTGATCCTTCCTTGTATGAATCAGTTATTGATAATATAAATATTGGAGCAGGGATTGCTGTTGCTATAAGAGAGTCTGTACTTGTTCCACCATATAATGCTACATCCCCAGAAATTAATAAATTTGGCCAACATCAGACTGGGAAAATAGAATTAAAAAATTAAATATTTCCAACCAAACAAAATCTGTTAAAAACAGTCATAAAATATCAAAAAATTCTACTGATCTAGAAGCATCCTTTATCAAGATAGATAAAGAAATGTTTGAGGAGAGATGAAACCTGATTTTAGTATGTCTTCAATGTATTTATTTTTCGGATATGCAGAATGTGAAATTAAATTGTTATCTGTAATATTAGTAGTTAATTTATAATAGTGTTTCCTAATCAAATGCAAAATAAAAATATCAATTCTGGAAATGTTTGCAGAGTTATACAGCGTTTTATTTGAGACAAAATGTATAAATTCATCAGAAATTTTCTTTCCAATTTCCTATAAATTTTAATTAGTGAGGCGGTGATGCCATATCAAATTGGACAATCATAGCTCAGAATAGGTTTGGTGAGTGCTTGTATACTATTATTTTAACTCTGACAAATAAAAATTTAATGAAAGGTTTTGGGCTACAGTGTTCAGTGTGTTCAGTGTAATTAAGGTTATGCTGTAAGATTACCCCAAATATTTTTCGGATTTTTGGTTTCCTAATTTAGTGTTACGTGGCGTTTTCATATGGAAATTTTTCCAATTTTGTCAAACATCCTTATTACATTTATTTAATGATGTCCGGAACAAAATAAACCCACACTTTCTAAAATTCACTATCATTTTCCAAGAGCTTGGCAGCATAGTAAAGAACTTGGTTAAATATTGACTATTATTTATGTTGAATAACGAATGTTTTGTTGCCCGGTACGTAAACTATAAGATCATCAGCAAATGCTATATTAATCTTACACTCGTTATAAAACTCTGTAATAATGCGCTCAAAAGATTTATAGCATCAATTGTCTCTATGCTGTGACTTTTCTCTGATAGAAGTCTATTTAGAAAAGTGTAACAGTTAAGGGGTTGTTGGTCAAGTAAATCGAAGATTGCTAATCGATATTATTTATCTCGATCGGATCCCTTATTTGTTAGTATTGAATTGAATATTTTTCTGCAATCTTTACCACCCTAGACTATAGAGAAATATTTATCATTATGTACATCTAAAATTTCTGGATTTAAACCCAACATAATCTAGGCGAATGTTAATTCTTTTTTATTCTAAATTTTTATTCACTGGGTATTTAAGTTGTTAGTAAAGTAAAAATGGAACAATTTATTTTGACATAAATATAATATGGATTTCTATGAAGAGAAATTCTTAATTCTAAAATCGAAATGAAAAAATGAAAAATTTAAAAGAAAATTGAAGAACTGTAAATTTACGACTAAAGGATAATTCAAGGAATTTAAGGTAAAAAAAAAGAAAAAAAAAAAAAATTGAAATTTTTCAAAAAGAAATAAGCAAATACAAAAACACCTTAAGTACAAGGTATTTAGGCATAAAGATTTTTAAGGATTGATCTTGAAATTGATTTTTGATAAAAGAATTACAAAAAATCCTTGTTTCTTTTTTTACTTTATTTTGTTGTTATTATTTTCGTATATATTGAAGAGGAAATTTTTGATAATAAGCGTTTGTATTAACGTTTACTCTCTCTGATAGAAGTCTATTTAGAGAAGTGTAAAAGTGAAAAGGTTTTTTTGTAAAGTAACTCGAAAATGAAATTTTTATAGAACATAAAAAAAAATTGACTCCTTAGTTTTTTCGATATAGAATCCTTGAACTTGCAGTGTATTTTAATTTATATTAAAAGATTATATATATATAGATTGTAAAAAATATATATATATACTTTTTTTTATTAAATCCTAGAGGATTCGTTTTTAAATCTGTGAAAATCAATTTTAAAAATTTGGTAGAATCATGAACTCTACACAACATACAGTAAAGCTATGAACATTCACTAAAGTAAAACGCATCCAATGTGCTGGGCACGTGTAACGAATGGACGATAAAAGATTTTAATGTAAAATATTACGCATGAATCCTGAGCGAAGTCGAAACGGTAATCCACCAAGAAAAGGTTAAGATGAACAAATAGCTAGAAAAGATATTCCAAGAATAGGAATAAAGAGGCAAAAAATTAATATAACCAAACTTCTATTTGGGTTATGCAGTGCAATTGAAGGAGAAAAAAAAATTTGTTTTAAAAGTATTAATTTTGTAATTTTGTATTTGTTTTTTAACCATAATATTTTTGAGAAAATTTTTGAAATATCCTTGGTTATATTATGATGGTATTCATTCATTATTATTCAGATCTCATTCAGATCATTTGTCTTTTTTGTTAAATCAAAAGGTCATTCGGTTTTTTTTTCTTGCTTTTTTTTTGTGTTGTTTTCGAATTGAATTAACTGAAGTTTGCGATAAATTTTAAATTTATTTCAACGAAAACTTGCAGTTTATATTTGTTTTTTTTTATTTTAAAAAAGGATAAATTTTGGAATTTTATTTAAAAAAAAAAAAAAATGAATAAGGATTGTCTGGGTGTAGTAGGTACAAATTGGTCAAAAGTATTATTAACCCACTTACGTTGGTTTTCGAAACCAGACAACTATTGAAGTGCAAACAATTCTGGGAATTAATTGCGTCTAGCTATAATGAGATTGAACAATAAGAGGTCAGTGATGCCGTTGGATGTCCTGGGCTACATGCGTGTCATAATGAAAGTATTAACGTGTATTTCTTAGACCGAAAGGTCCGGTTAAACTGGTGAGTCGCTTTCTTGTTTGGGATTCAAATTAAAGTAAAACTGTAGTATTACTATACGGAAGCTTGCTTAATTTCATTGTGCGAAGAATAATTCCAAATATAAAGATACAATGAGTAGAAAGTTTAAGTGACTGACCCTTTGTTATTATTAAGAACTTCGGTAGAGAGCAGAATCTCATCATTGTACCTAGTATCTTGAATTCAGTTCAACCACAAGTTTTGACCTTGAATTATTGTATTTAGATTTTTTTTTCATGAAATATTTAATTCCAGTGGTTTTATTATGATTTTTCATCATATAACATGCCTTTACAATCAGATAAGAAAACTTTGTTAAATGTTATATAGCCTGAAGAAAGTTGTGTATAATAAGGTCGATATTCTAGTTCTTGTTTATTTTAGAAAAGACAGTAGAAAAAACTGTTAGAGACCCATAGAAAAGACAATTAGATACAAATAGAATTATATAAATTTTGATTGTGCGGATCAAGTCATCAGTTTGATGTTACTGTATATTTTAACGAATTTTTCATTTCATTTCAATTCCAAAAACAACGGATATCAATAACATTTCTACTTTTTATTTCCAAGATATCTCCTACACTATTTGAAAATGTTTGATGGAGTTCGGATTTATCTAATAAAAAATAGAAGAAATATTTATGTTAGTCAATGATTCGTACTAATTCCACCCATCTTTAGTGGATCATTACCGTACCTTTGGTTAGCTGGTTCTGTTCTGTTGAAATTATATGCTTAACTTAAAAAAGCAAAGCTTAACCCTTTTACTACGAACGTTCATTATAATTTAAAAGAAGAAGTGTTTGCTGTATATTTATTTTTGTTTCATAACATTAGAAAGTTGTTGAACGAAAGTATTTTTTTTTTCATCGCAACAGAATGCGACAATAAAAGGGTTGATTCGATCAATATTTTTTGTTTAAGCACAATTGAATTTGATGTTTATGTACTAAATTTGTGTAAGATATAAACAGAATTTGGTGAACTTAGCATACATTTATTTTCTCACTACCATGATCATACTTTTCATTACTTTTTAAATTCACTTGACCATGCTTAAAATAAAAAGGTTCCCTGGCAAATTTATAGAGCGGTTAGGATATAAAATGATCACGATTTATGAGCTTATGAATAACTATGATTTAATAAAGTGTATCAAGAGTCAGAGACTAAAGCAGATAGGGTATATAGAATACCAGAAAACAGGATGAGAGGTATATAAGCAAACTGAGAAATAAATAAAAAAAATTGATTGAATCAGACGTGAGGAATTATATATACCGGGTGGTCCAGAGCATGCGTATCAGCTTTTTAAGAGGAGAATGAGCCGTTATTTTAAAATTTAAAAAAAAGTGTGTTAACTGAATCGAGGGTGTTCTATCGATTGGTGGTATTTTAAACTTCCGGAAAGGACCGCAAATTGGTTTTCTAAGATCAAAAATCGCCGAAATTGGCTGAAATCGAGATTTTTAAATAGGAAGGAGTACTTTTTTATGCAAATTCAGATTCTACGACAAAAAATAAGAAAATTATGTTAAATGATTTTTTTTTGTTTTCTTAGTATTTTTCTTTAAAATTAATAACAATAAAACAAAAATGCTCAATATTTTCCTTTGGTAAACCAAAATTAATGATTATCATTTTTATAAATAAATTTGATTTTCATGTTATCATATTTTTTATCTCAGTTTTGGGTTCCTACAAAGTTTAAACAAAAAAAAAAAAACAAAAAAAAAAATTTACTTTACAAAAGTTACTTTTTTTTCACGTAAAATCCGAATTTGCATAAAAAAGTACACCTTCCTATTTGAAAATCTCGATTTCGGCCATTTTTGGTCTGAAAAAAACGGTTTCCCTTCCTTCCCAAAAGTCAAAAATATCACCAATCGATAGAGCAACCTCGATTTAGATAATAAAATTTTTATTTAATTTTAAAATAACGGCTTCTTCCCCACTTAATGGGTATCCGGACCATGCGTATCAGCATGGTCCGGACCATGCTGATACGCATGGTCCGGACCACCCGGTATAGGTTCCTGCATTTATCTGAATGTTTGACGGAACGCTCCAATACATAATCAACTTGAAATATATATACAAATTGCTTTGGACTGTTTTGTTTAACATACAACAAATATATTTCAGTATTTAGAGCGCTTTCTAATTTTGCGGACATAAAAAGTGCCACCGTCATGAAATGAAATTAACTATTACAGACGATTGTGAGTATGAACATAAAACAAATAATATATTTCAGTACCAAAAGTGCAAAAGTGTAGCATAAAAGAAATATATTTGAGTAATTATTGGTTTCGTTTACAGTTGGGCTCGTTTTTAAATATTATTTGTTCAATATTCTATTTATGCGTGTTAGTTAATAAATATGTATTATAGGATTTAAAAATTGATATATAAGTAAGACAAAAAAATAAATAAATTGATATAAACAAATTTAATATGGCACTAACATCATTTAGATTTGGCCAATGTCATACAAACACATGATAAAAAACAAATGATCCATATTAATAAAATCTTGATATTTTTTTTTTTAAACTTTGACGGTGTACTTTGGAAGCTGTGGAATGTTAACACAATCAACTTGATTCTTAACTAGGTATACAATAAATTTTCAATGATTACAAATAAGATGTCACTAAAATGATTGAATAAATGACCCTTAGGGAATAGAAAATTTTACACCTTGCTACAAACATTCTGTTTATATGGTAATTAAAAGCATTCTAGTAAAAAAGTAAAGGTATGATAAATTAGTAAGTATAAATACGTATTTGTCTTAAATTTGAAGTGAAAACTCTAAAGAAGGAAAGAAAAAGCTAGAATTTATTTTGTTTCCGTCATTTGAAGCGGGTTACAAAGCTAGCTTAGAAATAATAAATTGTGAAGAAATCACAACCCACTAAAAATTATATTGTCACTTGACTGTTAAAAATATAAACCTAATCTATCTTTCATTTGTCCTCATTTAGGGAAGAAAAAAATTTGCATTTGGAAATGGGTTAAAATAAAAAAAATAAATATTCTTCAGTATAAATAAAAAAAAACAAACCAGTAAGTGGAATTGTTGGTAACCATTATTCTTTCGTAGCAGTTATTATATTTCAAGGATTATATTCAGAATAATTTTTCAAAAATTAACCAAAATTTTATACCATTCAGCACCTGTCTGTGTATGGATATGTAGTATGTACATAATTCTTTTAGAAACATTGCGTTTGTTCGACAACAAGAAAAAAATAACTGAAATCTTGGAATATTAGAGAAAATAATAGGGTGAAATATCTTTTTCAACATCTAAATATGTTTAGAACAAAAATAAGTAAAAAAATAAAAAAAAAACGATGTTCATACATTCCAAAAAAAAAAAAAAAAAAACAAAAGAAGAACAAAAATTGTTTAATACCAAAGTTGAAGGATTTTAGTGTAATTTTTTGAGCCTTTTGTAAGATTCTCTCTGATACGAATTAATATACTATACTCTGTAAATAGTTTGGTGTGTGCTTTTTAGATGAAAAATTGTGAATTTTGCTTTTTTTTTTATGAAAAGGAATTTTTAATTTAAGAGAAAAAAAAAAAAAAAAATTAAAATTAAAATTTTGTGTATTCCAAAATTATTTTGCACTTAGTTTATTATAATAATTTTTTTTTTTTTTTTAATATGAATAGAAGTAAATTTATGCTCAGAATATTATTTTATTGTTGTTACTGTATATTATGTATGGTTGTATACTCAGAATATTTTTTTGAAATAAATTGTTAAATCTAGGTATACAGTTACAGTGAGCGAAAGCTTAGGTATTTTTAAATTAAAACTTTTAATCTAAAGTTCGAAATATGTAGATTAAAAAAATAGAATAAAAATGTTAAATTCTCAGAATTAATTTACTGGTGGATTATAAAGTAAATTTCTTGATTTTTAAAATGTATTTGAAGTTTGAATTGATTAGAGTGGGTTAGTTCTGATTAAAATAATTAAAAAAAAAAATAAATATTGTGCTTTCAATTTGTTCTTAAAACTAAAATTAATTTATGTATAATTAAGAATGAGACATTGAATAAAACACAATAATCCGTTGCTGTCACAACAACAGGCTTTAATATTACTTATATGTTTTAATATTACCTATAGACGATTATTTTTCGTCCACAAAATAATATAACATCAATATCGTCGTTCATCAGCATACAATCTGCATTTTGACTCAGACAAACAAATATGGCATGGCATTAACAAACAAACTAAGCAGTATGGGTCCTAATAATGACCATTGAGGTCAACTACATTTTAGCTTAACTATATCCGATCTCATCTCATTCAAATAAACAAATTTATTTCTTTTATACAAATAATTATGAAATAATTGAATAGCTGATAAGTATTAGAAGTTCGTGATTTACACAATCAACAGCTATGGAAAAGTCCAAAAATAGTTAAACAGTTGCATTTTTTTTTCTCCATTTCCACACATTGGAAATTTCAAGCAACGTGAATGATCTGCTGTGCTGTTTTTTGAATCCAGACTGGATCTTATACAAAAGACCATTAGCTTCAATCAATCTGTTGATATCCAGAAAAAACTACCTTTTATTAAAATATCCTGTAGGTTATCGATCCTTATAACCACATCAGCTTGGTATTCACTAGGCTGGAAAGTTGCCGAGAATATATTGTTGATATTGACACTGATTATCAATAGCCTCACAGATTTACCACATATCAGTACTTATACTTCTAAGTGACTAAGTGTGATTGTTTATCATTAAATATCACCCACTGAAAGCTGGGATTTTTATTGTAAAAAAAATTCTTGAAAGCAAAATTGCAAGAAAAATTTTTTTAATAAAAATATTTTAAATTGAAGTGTTTATGGAGGCTTATCTGCGGGAGGTAAAATTATAGAAAAAGAAAACGAAGAGCTTAGTAAATAACGAAATTGAACTTTAGGTCAAATTGAAATTATTAAGCTAACATCTGCAACATATTATGTTCAAAATATGAGGCCAACTAGCGTTACAATCTGGTTCAAAATTAAATAGTTAAATTTAGGCTTGTAAAATGAGAGAAATAAAGTTTGTATTGTTAAAACAAATCTATCAGACACTTGATTGACAAATGTTACTAGTTAAATGTATCTTCTAATATATATATTCGTTGAGGTTATGATGTAGTCTAGTATAGTTCTAAATAATTGTTTTTAAGAGTATTTCAATTGAATTTGCAGATACTTGTAAATAATTGAAAAAATAATACAACTATAGCAGATTTAATTTGCAATTGTTTAAACCGATAACCCCAGTAGGTACAAGTAGCTGATAAATAAATTTACTGTAATTGTAATTGTAGTAAATGTAAATATAAATAAATAAAATAATTAAATTTTCATATGGTGTTTTGTACATGAAATAATACAAAATAATTTGTATGGGATTTTCTGTAAACAATTATCACAGTATCGGAATATGCATTAAAAAAATTTTAACGTATCCAGCATAAATTGAACAACCCCCCGCCGTATAGCTATTAAGAGAAGTTTGTATATCTTTAAGTAAATTTTTCTAATAATTCGTCAGGTACTGTCCAAAGATCATTTGGCTTAGATACATATTCAAATGAATACCAAGTCTTATCTCTTATATAAGTACTATGTGATATAATAATAATAATTATCTGACAGGCGTATTTTTTTTTTTTTTTTTTTGTTACAAAAATATTATTTTTAAAAGCAGTTTTAATTAATTAGCAAAGACATTTGAAACTGAAAAGAACGTGCATTTTTATTTCATTTTAAGAATTCCTTTAACATGCTTCAAATTATTCTGATTTTAGAAATTTAAAATAAAAAACAAAAAAAAAAAACAAAAAATCTTTCTATAGAAAATTATCTTTTAAATTGTGCAATTTGCATTGAAGTAGAAAATTATTAATTAAAAGCTACTGGTACTTGCTTATATTTTGATGATTTTTAATTAGAAATCTTTTGACATTTTAATTAAGTGGAAATTAAAGGACATTCTGATTAAATTGTTAATTATGATGAATGGAATTTTAATTATAATCAACTCATTTTAATGTTTTCCTTAAATTAAAATACTATAGCGTTGCTTTTTTTTTGTAAACTAATAAAAAAAATATTCAAGAGCTGCAGACTACTTTCAATGTAAACTGTCGGTTATTTTCTACTACTTTTACTACTTAAACATTTTTTTTTTGATTTAATTAAATAAATTTAAAATATTTTTTTTTTAAAAATAGATCCACTAATAAAATATAAATTTAAAAAAAAAACAAAGAGAAGAAAAAATAAGATAAACAAGGGTTTTGAATCGATTTTTATCTAATTTATAGTTTAGTCATTAACATGTTGTTGTTATTTCCAGTTCAATGGGAACAGAATTTTTTCATATTTTTTTTAAAGCTATTTTTGTATAGTTTTAAAATAAATTTTTTTTATGAACTTCTTTTTAATATAAAAAAAAAAATATATCATAAAAAACAAAAAAAAAAAAATTATTTTTTTCGTTCTGGATTTTTTTTTATCAGAGCTTCTGTAGTTTATCATTTTATGCTACTTTTTGTTGTTATATTCATGAATTTTATTTTAAAATTGGTTTTTTTTTATTAGAGGTAGTGGAAAAACATGTTCTTATAGAGAAATGGAATTATTTATTCTTTTCGCTGGTGTCCTGTTATTTGCAGTAAATTCAAATATTAAACAGTAATGCTGCTTTGCAAATTAAGTAGAGGAAAATTTTTAGTGGGCAGAATATTTGGAAATTAATTTTAACAAATTTTAAAATACGTATTTTTTTTTTTTTTGAAAAATATGTGTATAAAGTTTTTAAAATTATACTTACTAGCTAGAAAAGGTTTGAGATGTTTATGTTTTCTATGCTTAATTCTTATAAATAAATATGTAGGGTCTGGAGTATTGTACATGGTTTTTAATTCATTTTGGGAACATTGAGTCCCAAGTTAACATCACAATCTTACTATTATATTGCAAGACACGTCCTCATTTAAACTTCAATGATTTAGTAATATAAATTATTCACAATTGATATATTGTTACGTATTTGTTTTTTTTAGTATGTTTTTTGTTTTTTTTCTTTTAATTTCTCTCAATAAATTCAATTTTTAATTTCAACAATTCACATCAATCTTAATCGTCCTCGAAAAACATCCCAATTAAACATTTTTTTCCATTAAATATTTTTTTTTTTCAAATTTTTAATATTTTACTGTTATTTCATAAACATGTATATAGATATTTCATATAGATTATAAACATACACTGCGAGTACATCAGCGCATTCACACACATACATATGTAATTAAACAAAAACACAATAAATCAAAAGAAAATAAGTTAGTAAAGTAGGTAACAAAAAAAAAAAAAATCAATAATCAATAATTAAAAATTTTTTGTGAGAACAAAACAAAAAGAAAACAAAACGATAAAAACTTTTTTTTTTAAATCCATTTACGATAAAAAAAATAATTGCATACAATTCGGCGAAAATTATATTCTACTTAAATTTTTTTTTTTTGGAAATTGTGGAAAATGATTTTTAGATTTTCTTTACACCTTAATTTTTAAGGTTGTTTTTTTATTGTTTGAGTGATGGTTGGGCTCTGTTTTTACTATCTTTTTTTTTTTTGCTTATTGCGGGCTATGGTTAACGCCTCCCCAATTTTTTTCATTAAATATTAAATAACTTCGCGTGCTTTTTTTGCTAAAATGAAAAAAAAAAATAAATAAAAAACCAAAAAGCGTTTATACAAACAAAAAAACTTGTTTTTTTTTTTATTGTTTTTTCGAGACTTTTTATAAGAAAATGTTGAAGGGATAGAGTGAGTATGTAATTTTATACATTCTTTCAAAACTTTTATCGATGACAAAAGGTGTGAAGAGCTGGAGGGCTAGTATATAATCTAGTGTATATATTTTTTTTTTGTTTTTTATTTAATACTTTTAATAATATTTCCATCAGAAATTATTTAAATTACATTTGGATGTTGTTTATTGGTTTTTTTTTTGTTATAACTTTTTTTTTTTTTTAGCTGATTTACAAATTTTATTCGCGTTCACTGATTGAATTTTCTTCTTTCTACTAAAATTTTACTCATCCCAGTCTTATTTCGAAATTTTGTTTTTATTATTGTTTGTTTACACATCACATATGAAATTGTATTCCCAGAAAATATATAATGGAGTATACAGAAAATCATTAAGATTGTGTGTAGATTTTGTTTGTTCCTATTAAAGAGCATAAATAAAAAAAAAAAATAATTTGACGTCATACATGTACATGTGCTTTGCTGTTTGTGTGTATGTTTGTAAGATCATTAAATTATGTTATTCATGTATACTTGTACATATATGTATCGAAATATATATATATATATAATATGAAGTATTGATTAAGTATTTGTAATAAGAATTCATGTTTTTTGTTTTGATTTTTTATTGTGTTTTTTAAATTGCTTTTTTTTTTCTATGTTTGGCCTCATTTTTATTTTTTTATTAGACTGTTTTAAGAATTTATTGATGGGAAAAAAATGGGTTATAGCAGAATTTGAAATAAATTGATGGTATTCAAATTTAATGGCAATTTTGCGATAATATGTAATTTGAAAAGAGTAAAAAAAGAAACAAAATAAAAAAAATAAAACGACATTTATAGATAATGCTAAATTATTTCTGGGACTAACAGGGCTTGAAAATTAAATTTTATTAAATTTTTTTAACCGCTATGTTTATTTCAAAATGCTTAAAAGTACTCAGCAATCAAAAAATACAATTTCGGTTGAGTTACTTTAAGTGGTTTAATCAGTAGAAATTTGTACAACGAAGTTCACAATTTTAAATAAATTGAAATTGGTTTAAGAAGTTGTGTTATTGATCGCGTAGTTACGTTGAAAGTTTTACACTAAGACATAAATGTCGATATTCGGAAATGAAAAGAAAAATAAAATGAATCTAATAATTAAGCGTAGAAAAATAACTATAACTTCAGCCACATAATGAGAATGAGAAAAAGTATGAACTATTATGGAATGAAAAATTTAAGTAAAATGAAACATTGCTGAAACATAAAACCAAATGTCTGATTGAGAAATGTGTGAAATTGGATTCAAGTAAAAACTGATTCATATGATCACTATCGAGAAGAATAATTTAAAAAGATGAAATGTAGTATATTTGGTAATGAATTGGCAGCATTTACAGATTGATCTTTCTTCTAAATTTCATACTTTTATGTTAAAGGTGGGTGTCTACATGTGCCAATTTACCGTCACGGTCAATTTTGATAGCTAAATATCCAATCAGAATCAATCGTCGCACTGGCTTTTCGTCGTGCTGAAAAGCTAACATATTAAGAGATTTAAATTATGACAAATAATGAGTTCAATGAAAGCTAAATAGTTTTATGTTGTATTGTCAATATAATTATGATGTGAATGTAATTAATGTAAAAATATAAATAATTTATTATTTAAAATTTTTTTTAATAATTTATTATAAACTAAAATGGTATCAAAAAAATATAATATATATTTTTTTTACATATATATTTTATTTGAATATTTAAAATATTATAAAAATTGTTTTCAATTTGTCAAATATTTCAATGTATGTATGACTGAAATCAGTAAATCGGCACATGTGGAAATTCTATAGTAATGATAAAAATAATAATCCTTTATTTCCAATCATTTTAAAACTGTTTAAGTATCAATTAAATTTACAATAAATTACTATATTTCTATTATTTTAAGCTCAATTATTAGTTGCCAAACTTTATCCATATGAAATATTCTTTAATAATGAATTAACTAATTCTGCTCATAACACAATTAAACTATAACATAACTGAATTATATCAAATTATAAATATTTTTAAAACTTTAAACTTTCTTAAGAAATAAAAAATACCATCGATTTTTTTTTATTAATTTTAATTTAAAAATTCAAAATCAAAGTGCAGTGAATATTTTAATAATAACAAGGATAGAACATAATAGAAAAGTATCATTTCAATATAATTTTTACACCTGCATCAAATCATATACAAACATCTGGTGAATGTGTATTGTATTATTAACCCAGTTTTTTTTCAACTTTTTTAAAGTCATTTTACTTCCATCTCTTTCTACTAAGTACAGGAATATGAAAAAAAAATAAAAAACCAAAAATATTTAATAAAAAATTTTGTTTACCTATAGATAATCATATAGTTTTTATACAAAGGTTATTACAAAAGAACGAAGAAAAAAAAATACAAAAAAAAGTCTACCCTAATAAAAAGATGTAACGTCACTGATGCCACCAATTGTTTCTCAATAGAATAATTTTTCTTTATTGTAATGTACGAAGGTTATGAAAATGTAATATACAAGCGGGGTTCAAAAAGTGGGCTGTTTTCTTTTTTTTTTGAAAATTATAATATTCTTAAATTCAAAATTGTGAGAGAAAAAAAAAATAATAAAAAAGGAAACACATTTTCATGATTAAGAATTTTGTTTTTTTTTTTTACTGTTTTGTTACCCTAACTATTATTAACATTATTGAATGAAAAAAAAAAAATCCTTATTTGAAAAATTGATTTTTTTTTTGTTTTGCAATTCCTTTATTATAACACCGAAATGAGTATTTCAGGAAAAATAAGCTATAATATATTATTAAGAAGATATTAAAGAATGTTTGATAAGAGAATTTTTTTTTCGTTTTTTTTTACTGCAGTACTCATAAAATGTACAAAAAAATGTGATGAAGGATTTAAAATTGAGATCATGTCTCTTTTTAAGTTTAAAGTTGAATTTTGAAATATAAATTTTTGTTCTTTAAATAAATTTTGAATAAGACATGTATTAGTTAATTTCATAACTTAACAATAATTGAATTATGTTGAGTCTAAAAAGTTTTTTTTTTTATATAGAAATTTTCCTGATTTATTTTATTTCCAGGTAGAGTTTAAGTTAGAAATAATGTACAATTTGAACTTCAATTAAATGGTTCGGAAGAGGTGAAAGGGTTGTATAAGTGTTCCAATTTGTTTAAATAATAACTGGCGAATAGTGTTTAAAAATGTACCAAATATATAACGAACCAACCCAAAAATATCGATGTTTATAATACTTAATAGACTGCAATGTGTGGGTTGTGCATTTGAAATGTATCGCTGAACGCAACACGGATTTACGAAAATACTCTTTATGAGAAAGGGTATGAAAATATAAAAATTGAACGAAGTTTGAAGAATTAAGCGTATATAAGAGACCAAGGCTCCATTTGGGCTCTACAATGTGTATGGAAATTTTCAAAACAGTAATCTTTTTGCTGATACTCTTGCAAGTCATAAACATCATAAATATTAAATTATGATAATATAATATTAAAAACTAAATTAGGTCTTTTATACTTAACCAAAAAAATTTGTGTGCATAATAGTTAGATACATTAACATGACATTCAGAAAAATATCAAAAAATTTTCTATTTTTACTTAACATTTGTAAATATTTTTGAATATATTTTTTAAATTACAGAAGTCAATTAAATTAAATTTGTTATAAATTACTTATTTAATCATCACTATTAATATTCCGAAAATATCAAATTCTTTTTTGTATATTTATTTGACATTTAAACTTCTGAGGTCTTATTATTTATACCATTTTACGTGTATATCTATAATTCTACAAAAACTTAAATTTTTATCTGAAATATTAAAATAATAAATTTGATAATAAACAAAAATATAATAATAATAAAATCAAATTTATCAAGGAATATAGGGTGATTCAATGTTATTGTAGGTGGAAATACAGACTAAATTTTTAATTAAAATATGAGCTATTTAGAAGTAAATAATGAATAGCAATTACAATGTTCATCCCATAGACTTGAAATTATATATAGCTATAGGGTTGTGAGCCCATGTCTACTAGAATATCTGCTCCATATCATAAAGGAAATATAGTTAAAAAAAACTTGGAAAATAGAAAAATAATTTTTTTTAATTAAAATTAATTAAAAAAAAAAAAACAAAATTTTTTATCTCACAATCAACATTTTCCTAAAAAAAAAAATTAGAATGAAAAAAGTGAAATGAAATGAAATGAGAAGGTTGTACTGCACATGTCCTTCAATGCTTGCTAGTTATAATTGATGTTTTGTATTCTTTGTTGTTCAATCTATTGAAACCTTTGTTAAAATATTTTCATTATTTTGATAGTTTTCCTCTTTCGTTAAAGAAAGGATATATACACATACTTTCACCGCTGCTCATAAAAAATATTAACAGTGAAATTTTAAAGCTTCAGTGACTCTATAAAATAAATTATTTTTATTTGGTCATTTCAAAATTAGTTTTTAATAGTGTAAATGTCCAAGTAAATTATATTTAATCGATGTGATCGATATTAAGTATAATCACAGTATTACCAATTTTCTATAAATATCAAATTACAAATTTTTAAATTAAAACAAATACAAAACAACAAAAACAAAAAACGGAAAGCGATAATAAAGTGAAATGCAAATCACACACTTCTTATTGAATCATCCTGTATATAGATTTATTTATAAATATAATTGTATTTGTATATAGATATAATATAAAATATTGTAATATATAAATGTTAAATAATATAGATAAAAATAAATATAATCGTAAAAAATTATGTTTTCGATTTAAGTTTTGTCATAAAAAAAATCAAACTTTTTATTATTATTAAAATGTGTGTTCTCTGATGATGATGGAATTTATTGACTTTGAGACTACAAAATAAATTAAATACACGTTTGTATCCTGTATAAAGTAGAGTAGTTATGTAAAATTGTTTATTCCTTTATGTATTTATAATTTTTTGTTTTCTATTTTTAAGTTAAAAAACAATATTGTAGGAGTACATAATAGTTTAGTATGGTCAGAATATTTGTTTTGATTAGAATTTAATTCTACCTTTATTGGAGATGCAAATGAGTATTATTAATGGTAATAGGAGGGTAACTGTATCTATATAGTATACTTTTCAAGTACATATAGAAAACAAAGAGGGCTTATGTTGTAAATTAAATAATTTTTCTTTTTAAAATAGAAAGCATTCAGAAGTTGTATTCAAATGTTCAAAGAAAAATGAAAATATAATTGGTTCAATTAAAATGATAATGAGTTCTAGTAGATGAACAGATGTGCGAGTATAATATAAAATTTTAGGAGTAATTTGATGATAGAATGTATGTACATGCTTTGGAAATATGAAAGTACCATAATTAAGAAAACTTATAATTAATTATTGGAAATTTGTATTGGTCTCAAATAGTTCAAAAATTTAATTGTTGTCAGATTTCCGTTCACCAATAAATTTTAATATTTGATTGCAAATATCGATATTTGTTTAACAATCAATATACTTTCTTCATCAAAGCTTGTGACTATCTCCTTAGTTTTAGTGGACATACTTGTCGGAACCTATTAGAAATGCTAAAATTATTGAATAAATAAATTTTGTATTTTTGTATGCAAATTTTGTGCTAAAAGACCTTTGATACATTGTTAATTATGTGTAAAAAAAAAGTTATAATGAAATCCTTTTCTTGAATGTAATTCCGTACGATATTTTTTGATTTTACTTCCATTTTTTTTCCAGTCTACAATTTTTTTTCCCCAACTTTTCTATATATTATATTTTCCTGAAATTTATGATAATTTCTAAATTTTTTCCAAAAAAATACAAATTTACGTTTTGAATGAACAATCGATGCTCTATTCATATACAAAAATTAATTTCAAAATGAAATAGAAAGAGATAGAAATATTTAAATAAGTGTTCTTTCCTGTCGATTGCAGTGTGAGAATAAAGATTTGGATATTTGGGTAGAAAATTTTTTATTTTGTTTGAATGCGGTTAATTTATTGATATGTCCTTAGAATATTTTCAACACTCAATTTAATTTCATAAATTCGTTTTCATTTCATTAATTAAGTACAATTTGAACAGATATTAAAAGAAGACAATTAGAATAATTGAAATATTATGAAAATTGAAAATTTTTGAACTTAACCACAGTTACTTTTTTCTATTGTAAAAATAATTCTTGAAATAAAATTTTTAAAACGAAAAATTGAACTTCTGACAAATCGTATAATTTTAAAAAAGGACAAACATTTCAAAAACACCTTAAAATGAATTCAATTTTAAATAAAATAAGATTAATTTGACAATGGAGAGGCTTTTTTTTCTAATAATTTAAAAATGAAAATAATAATACCATCTCCCTAGTTTAAATTTAAAAAAACAAAAAAAAAAATGTTTTATTTATTTTATTTGCGCAAAGTAAGCCTCAAATAAAAAAAAATTGCAATTTTTTTTTATAATGGGATATTAAAACTGAATGGTATATTATTTATATATATATATATTAAGTACATTAATATAAAAAAAAAATGAAAACTTTAAATTTCCTGGAATTTATTTTTTGTTAGGCAC
Organism: Argyra leucocephala; assembly: GCA_963942445.1. Taxonomy (NCBI): domain Eukaryota; kingdom Metazoa; phylum Arthropoda; class Insecta; order Diptera; family Dolichopodidae; genus Argyra; species Argyra leucocephala. Next base: position 136,956,097 of record OZ012681.1, on the reverse strand, counting down.
CTTAATTGAAAAGTTTTTCTTAACTTATTTGGGAAAATTCGAAAAGTAAACAATGAGTTTTAAAAACATTTTGGTTTTAGCTTTTTTTGTTTTGGTTTCTTGTGAGAAGTTGTTTTTCTTTTTGTCTTTGAATACTAACCTTGGGGAAGAATCAAAAAAACATTTAAGAATGAGGATTTTCGATAATAGGTTTAATTTTTTTCAGTTTTTTCTAAAGACATTATCAGATAAAAAAAAAAATATTTCAAAGGAATATGTTTTCATGGCAAATATTGCAGCAAAATAATTTTTTACCATTTTGTTTTCATTAATTGGAAATATTAAATTTTGAATTTTTACTGGAAAATATTTTGACATTAATATTAACGGAAATCAACATCTGTGTCAGTTATCAAATATTGGTACCAAAGTATGTTGAAGGAGCATATAAATTGGTTATTTAAAGATATTTTGGATTTTTAAGAGTATAAACAATCTGATTCGGACTAAAAACTGTTTAGATTTTATATAATTAAAATTATAATAATAAATATTTGTAAATAATAGATTTTATTTTATTTATATGAATTTACATTTATTACAATTAAAATTACAATAAATTTATTTGTAAGCTCTAGCTACTTGGGCTATCGGCTTATGCAAATAATATAATTAAGTATAACAGTTGTTATTATAAGAAAAAATAAAAAATAAATAATGAAGGAGATAGTAGGTTTTGGGATTCGCTAAAGGAAAGTTGATCTTAAAGTTGATTGATAAAGTTATTTATTTTATTTCTTATTTACGAAAACAGTTTTTTTTCACTCGGAATCTAGATTAAACTAAAATATTTGAATATTTAATTTATTGAAATACCCAAAAATTTTAACGGCAATTAAATATTTAATCTGTAAAAATTAAATTGATGAAATCATTTTATAGATTTGTTAGCATCTAATGAAGTATACAAATTGGCTAAAATCAGACATCTTTCAATACGTTTATCAGAAAATACATTTAGCGAAAAACTAAAAATGACGGAAATAACCGTTTTTCGCTCTTATATATGGATCGAAAAAATGTCTAAGACAGATTTTATGTATATTAATTCTAGTTAGTAAAAATTTGCGATACTGTGAAAGCATAGTTAGAAATATTATAAGAGTATAATGCTAAAACGAATTGTAGTTATATTACTAAACAGACCTACAGGAGATTTTGCAAAGACAGATCTAAATCCAAATTATCAGTTTTAGAAAAATCATGAATAAAATAACATGATGTCACTCTAACAATACTAAGGTAATATAACAATACTCGCTCTAACAATACAAGCCCAATTTAGAAATATCTAGAATCAAATTATCAATACTAAAAAAAGATCTAAAATCAAATTAAGCCGATTTAGAATCAAATTATCAGTGCTACAAAAACAATTAACGACTAAAAATAACACAATGTTGTTCTGATAATAGTAAATGGATCAAAAGCATGTTAGAAAAACATTGGGAGAGCTGATAGAACTAACACGAAATCAATGAAAGAGCTTTGTTGGGGTTCTACACGCATATGAGCAATACGACTTTGATAAATATATTAAATAACAATTACACAATTTACTCTTAATTAATTAATAGAAACAACATTCAACAAATTAACATATTTAATTTTAAAAATATAAAAACAAATTAATATTTTCAATATTTAAATATTTGATTGAAATTATAAGACAGTTTTAAAGTAAATTTGATACTATAATTACTTATCTAACGACAAAATATTGATAGTGTTAATAAATAACATATTACAACATTTTTCATGCTTATTTTTTACTTTTGTTTTTTTTTTGTTTTTTCTACCAACTTACTTCCTTATATACAAAAGTTTTATAATGAATCAAATAACTTTTAGTTAACTTCTTTGAACAAAAAAAACAAAAAAATACAAATAATAACAATTTCTTAATTAAATTATTATTAACTATAATATTCGACCAAGAAAAAAAAAATATATATATATATATATATATAAAATATATATATACCTAATGTACATATAAAGAAGGCAGAAAAGTTTTTCAAAATCATTTATTTAGAATCAACTTTTATTACATTTTTTTTAAACTTTTTGAATAAAATTGAATAACAATTTACAATTATTAACAAATTACAATGTCCAGTTCAATTTATGTAAAATTTTTCGTTTTTTAAAAAGGAGGATGGGAGGGAAGAATAAAATAGGCCTTTTTATTTTCTTTTTATTTATTTTGAAAGTTGTTTGTATATATTTGTTTATACAATCAAACCATATGGTGTACCGTAGTATATATCATTTTGTGGTATTGAGTAAATTGTTAAAAAAATGTATTCGGAATTGGAGAGCATCTAGAAATAACTGAGATTTAGTCAGAAGACAACTAGAATTGTATCCAGCAGAGTGACGTTGAATCCTTGTCATTTATATATATATATTTTTTTTTATAATTCCAAGGCTATCGAACCGACACGCTAACTATTTTTGACTTGGAATTCTATTCAAGACATGTCATACTGATAATAATGAAGATAATGAATTATTTTTTATTGGTTTTCGATTTTAATGGAAATTTAGTTTATTTCAAGAATTAAAATATAAACCTTTCAAAATAATAAAATGTAATGAATATTTTATCAACATAATAAAGTTGTTTCAAAAATTAAAATTCAAAATACACTAAATTTTAATATTTAAATTTAAGTTTAATTATATTTAATTCATTTTTTTACATTATCATAACAATAACATATTTTTATTTTCTTTAAATCATTTCTATTTAAAATTAAAAATATTCTATGCGAATTTGTATTTTTTCATTTCTCAAAATATCTTTGGAAAATGTTGCTTAAAGAAAATTTCTAAAATTATTGTCCTTTCTTTTTGTTGATTTTTCTTATATACAATTTTAGGCAATTATTCTTTAATAAATTTATTTCATTATTTGCACAAGTATATTTTTCTGAGTTAAATAAATATTGTTTCATTCATGAATAAAAATATATATATATATATAAAAAAAAAAAAAAAAAAAATAAACATACTTTTAAATTTTTAAAAGAATTTTTTTTTTTTTTTTGTTGAGGATATTTTTAATAAAATTCTTCAAAACTCAAAAAGTTCAGTAGTACCACTAAAGTGAACAATTCAAATAAAACACACTTTGTTGTGAAAAAAAAAATTAAAACAAAAAAAAATATTAAAATAAATAAAAATGTAGAAAATAAGTTAAATGACACCAACAATTTCTCCTTATTGTGGTGGAAATACTTTTCAAATTCAGAACATTAGGATTTCAAATTTTTTTTTTGTTATTTTTTTGTTATCTGTGTTTTGTTTTCTTATTTTTTATTTTTCTTCATTGTAAACTATAAACAATTTCGAATTTTTTTTCCTGGTATATTTCTGGAATATTGCCATCTTTTCCTTTGAAAATGTGTTTTTCAAAAATAAATATACATATCATGTATTATTAATATGTTACAATACAAGGATATTATATAAAGGATTTTTAATTTATATAGTTTGTATTGTATCTGTTATAGAAATTGTATAAGAAAATAATTTAAATTGAATTTACCTAGTTTAGTTTCAAATTAAAAAGAAAAAAAATGTATTATTATGTTATATGTTATAATAATAAAATATGAACAATAGTTACAATTATAACAGTAATAGTAATGAAAATATTAATAGTTCAATATTTATTATATATATTCAATTAGGATTCAAATTGTGGTTGAAATTCAATTTGGAAAAACTTTTATTATACTTTAGAAATATTGTATACCTTCAACTTTGTAGACCTCGAAGTAAAAATAAGTATTTTTGTTGTAATAATAGAATATTCATTTTGAACATATTATTTTGTATTATTAAGAAATTGTATATCGGTACATTTAATATCTATCATAATAAGCTAACTTTTACTGTTTTAAAAAAAATAATTTGTATCTGTATATTTGAACAGTTATAAGACTTTATCAATATATTTCTATGAGGAAATTTGTTTTATTACTTAATATTTATACAACAAGTATTTTATTACATCTATTATTTATCGAAGAGTATTATTCGGTTCCATTATCTTTCCAAATAAATTACTGCTTCAATATTTTTTTTATAACTTTATGTAAGTGGGTTATTGTGTTCAATAGGTTTTTTCAGGCCAGGTCTTTACATTTTTTTTTTATTTTTCTTATTTTCTAATTACATATTTTATTCTTATAAAACATTTTTAATTGATTTTTTTTCTATATAAAATAATTCAATTGTTCAGTTTTTCTTATACATAATAATTATATAAAGTTATTATAAATAAATATTTTCTATTTTATACTATTTTTTTTTTAACATTTAATATTTTTTATTTAACATGTTTTATTGATTTTGTTTCATTTATTGTTCTAAATTGTTTTGTATAGTTAAATAGCTTTTATGAAATTTATTATCTTTGTATAATCGGTTTCATCATCACTGTTTAAAATCTGTAGACTATTAGTTTTAAATATTTATCCCTATCTCTTGAATATTGAATACAATTTTCGAACAGATGCCTAATAGTAAAATTTGCTCCACAATCCCAATTTGGTGCTGTTGAATTACTACCTCAATTATTTTCATCAATAATTACTCAACAAAACCATTATTAAATATCATAATGGAAATATTTTTTTGATACAATAAATATTATTGTATCAAAAAATATCTTGGATCGTGTTGAATTTTGTCAAAAAATAAAGTTAGTTTATTTACTAATCATACCTTTATTATTATTTCTATGCTCTGTCTATGTTATTTTTAATTTAAAAACAATAATCGTTAATGGTTAATAGAGCCTAACGAAACATGGATATACATATGTAACAATATATTAAGTTAGAGGTTGGCAATAAGTGATTTTATTAATAGGTAGAAAAGTATGCACGAATGGCTGCCTGAGTCACATAATATCGATTGTTCGTGCGGATCCTACTTGTCAAAGCCATTTTTAAAAAGCGATGAATACACTGAATTTTGGTACCTCACGACATCACCTATAGATTAACATTTTTTTAGTCATTTTCAAATCAATTATTTTTGCAGTACAAATTCCATAATGAGGGTATTTTACTTCGTAGGAAGTTTTTCTACTGGAAATTATTCACAATTTACTGTAAAGTCGTTTCAATTTATACAGAGCTGAATCAGTTGTTTCTTCATTCACAAAACACTGAAAATAATTATTTGTTATTCACTTGAAAATTTTTGTTCCGTCTAAATCAGTTACTTTTTCAAAACCTATCACTCTTTCAAACACTGGATATCCAATTTAAATTTTTTTACTTCGTTCAATCAATTATATATATATATTTCAAATTTAAATCAATTTAGTTCAACTCGATAAAGTTTTTTGAACTTTTGAAAGTACATAATAATTATGTTTAAATATTTAACAAAAGACTTTTAAATTCCAATATTCTATATTTAAGAGACATTACGTAATTTTTGTTTTGTTTTTTTTTCGGAATGGAAATGGAAAAGTTCTTAAATTGGTTATTGTTTTTCCTTTTAAATATGTATTGTAATTTTTCATTTTGATTTTTTTTTTTTTAGTAAGCAGGACTCTCAAAGTTGTGTTTTTTTGTTGTTGTTATTGTTGTTATTTTTTTTTTGATTCGAACAATTAATTTCATTACGGTTGCCGTCTATTATTTTTACTACCAGTAAATTACGATAAAAACTTTTTACTTTAACTTTTCTTTCCTTTTGTTTCTGTTCTGTTTTCGGTAAGAAAATCGTAAATCTGTCTTGAAAAGTAGTTCAAGGTTTTTCGCAGAAAGAAAAATATATCAAAATAATTTTGTTGTTGTTGTTAGTGGAATTTTTCCACCATGAAAATAATTTAAAGTTTTGGAATTCACAAATTATTATAGATTATTTATGGAATCCATTTTGAATAAAAAAAAAATTAAAAGTCGAAATTAAAAAAAAAAATTTTAATTTTTTAGATAAATTCAGAAAATAGTCTGGTGGGCTGCTGCAAATAAATTTAAATCGAAAATATATTCATATTCATCTATTTATGTTCAGTACATATATCAGTTATTATAATGAGTCCAGCCATTTATAAGCATCATTTTCTTCAATTCTTCAGACTGTTAGTTAAAACCAAATTTTTTCATTCAGGTTCTCATCAGTTTAGATTCATCAGTAAAACTGGCATTTAACATTAAATAGTACACATTATCAGTTCTAATAAACTGAGGAATGAAATCATAAGTGTGTAACGTACACTATAATTATTTTGTTTTACTTGAGTATGGAATTCAACGTAATTCAAAGGTGGTTAAAAATACTTTTATTTGTTATAAAATGCTATCTTTATTCAAAAATGTATAGTTCGTACTTAAGTGAAGGTGTATATGGTCAGGACCAAATATAATCAATTTGGGTTGAACTACAATATCGTATTACTTAGCATAAAAATGGTATTGTATATATTAAAAAACATTATTTTATTTCAAATGTATCAAGTGATGTCATGCTCAAGGTGTTGATCTTATCAATTTGATAAAACTATACTATAAAATAATATTTTAGTACAACAAAATTTTTGTAGTAGGAAATAACTAAATAATTATACTTACATAATTAAAATATAAGAAAATTTGTATACCATTTGTTTTCCACGATTCAAATTTAATTATCATAATTATTTATTAAAATATATTATACATATTCATGTATATATAATACACATAACATTATAATATCATAAATTGTTGTTAAAAATCAGAATAGTTGTAAATATCTTTCTGGAATCTATCATAAATAAATCTAAAAAAAATCCGACATAATTTTATAAAGCAAAAATAAAACAACCAACACCACAACAACAATAAATAATTATTATGAATATGTGATTAGAGAATTTCTGTTGTGTTATTCGTTAATTTTTCCTTTAAAATATAATATAAGGATTCAAGCGAAATGAAATTTCAATTCAAATTAATTCCCGTACAGTTAATATCCAACTCGTAAAATATTATTCAGGGTGTGTTAGTGTGTTTTTTTTTTTTGTGATAATAGAAAATTTTCTATTTTCATATTTATTTATGAAATTTTCTCAGATTTTTGTTTTTATTGTTAACTACATTTTTTTTTTCTATTTTGTTGTTAAATATTTATAAGTAATCCTTATAAATTTTTGTTTTTGTGTGAAAATATAAATAATATAAAAACATATTATACATATATATATATAAAAATATCCTGTTATTAATATTATTTTATAAGTCTTATTAAAGTTCTACATAAAATTTATTATATAAATACATATATATGTATGTATATACATATAAAAATGAATTATATTAAATGAAATATTTTATTATTGTATATTTGCGGTTATAATCCTTGTTCTAATGAATAAATTCATATACAGTAATGTTTAAAGAAATCTGAACAATCAAACATTTTCTTCATAAAAATAAAAAAGATTACAATATTTTTATCACAACCACTTAATTGTTTACTTCACATATATTTTATACTTTCGTAAAGATTTATTTTATAGAGATATTAGATTCATAGTTTAATTATACGAATATGAATGTATGATTTGCTAACTGGATATAAATAAATAAAAAAAGGATAGCCTCAGTGTATCTAATTAGAAGTAGACTATAAATAGAATACAAATTGATTATGGTGGGTCTACCGCTACAGGCTACACAAAAAAATTGATTTGGTTAACAGAATAAAACTGAAATATGGATGAAAAATTCAGAGTACGGAGGCTTTATAATCATTAACTACTGAAAATAAAATTAAGTAACTCTGGATATAATCTTATAGATCGAAAGATAAAAGTAATAAACCAAACTATTGACAGAATTTAGCTTTTTTCGCACAGTACTGTACCTTATGTATAAACATATATTATATACGTATACCAAGGGTTCTATGTTCATGCGGTAATAATTTTTACAAGGATTTTATTTTGTAGGGTGTCGAATTATATAAATTTGTAATTATTTTATAAGCTGTAAATTTCATTTTTTGAAGTTCAATTTCCTTTTTTTCTTTATAAGCTGTTTTTTTTTATTTAAAATTTTTATTGTATTGAGCCAAGGTTCACTGAAATTATTAAACTTTTAAACTAGTTTTACTTAAACTGTATATGTACACTATATTTTTTTTAGGTACTTCTGTACTCATATAAAAACTATATTAATAAAAAAACTGTATAAATTTTATATAGCAGGTACTTAGAACATCTTATGTTTTCGATTTTAGAAATAATTTTAAGCAAGCAAGTATTGAAAACAATTTACTGCAAATGAAATATTTTGCTTAAAATCGACAAAAATTAATGAACCAATCTATTAAGAAAGCTATTTCTAATTTGTGAAAATCCATGACGAAAAAAAATCACTTATCACGTTATGGCCAAAAATCCAAAAATAAATTAATAAATTGTGTTTACAACATTATAGCTTTCTGTTGTTCAATACGAAATCGGAAAATTATTAGTTATGTGAAAAAAGTAGAGAAGACTGGAAAAATCATTAAAAATTCAAAATATGAGTATATTAATGTTATTTTTATTTTTAATTTTATTTATTTCTTTTAATAGAATATCTTTAAGGCATTCAAGGATGAATTATTTTCACATTAGAAGTGAAGAAGAAAACAAAATTATTTTGTTGGTATATAATTATGTATCTATTTTGTAAATAAACAAATTTATTACGGTTGTTTAGTTTCAATACAATAAATTTGCCATCACTGTACTATCAATAAATAATAATCGTTTTCAAATTTTTGAATTTATATATATACATACTCGTATGTGTACTATATGTGGTAAAATAAATTTGGAATGAACATCATAAAAATTTTAATTATTTTTTTTATTTTTTCAAAAGTACATTAAATTATGAAATATGTATATTTTTAAAATTATGTAGTCTTAAAAATAAAGTTTTTAATTGTTTGGTATTTAAGCGATTTGAGGCATTATAAAATACCTTCAAAAATTGTAATCGGTATAGTATATTTCAAACTATTCAATTTTACTTCAACCATTTGTTTCAAACATTCCACAGTACTGTATGAGTGGCAAGGTACAAGTTAATAAATTTTTTTTATTGTTTGTAGGTGACATAAAATCAAACTAATGAATAATGTTCCAAACTAATAAAAAAAACTGTTTTAATTTAATTAACAGGCAATAAATATTCCAATATATGTTTATTAAGTAGGTGTATAGGTTGCAATAGATTGTTCGCCGACAGTGCAGTTAAATTTTCTATACTTTTAAATCTGAGGAAGCAGTAACTTATTGAATTTAAGTTAAATTGTAAACTAATATAATAAAATTACAGAATATCCTCTCAGTTTTCCAACGTACTTTCAAAATAATACATCGATATATTACATAATATAAAATTGAAATTTCCACAATTACATTATTTAAATAAAGCTAATTATATATATATATATATTATTCTGCATTTATCTGGATGTTTGTAAGTTCGACGGAACGCTCCAACACATATACAAATTACATATGTATACAAATGCATATATATACAAATTGGTTTGGTGCTTTTTTTTAACCCCTGTCTACCATGCTGAACCTTTGCAGGAAAAATTGATTGCATGAACTATATTTTTTTAATTTAATGTTAGTCTTCTTCGCAAATAATAAGGAAAAATAAAAAATAATAATAATAATATAAATAAAACAAACAATTTTTTTGATTTATAATAATAAGGACTAATAGAAATTTAATCAATAGTTTAATATGGTATAATAACCAAAAGGCAAACAGCATTTAACACAAAAAAAAAACATAATTCACTCAAAGGTTGTTCTTATTACTTAAAACTATACACAATAATATACATGTGTATCAGCATATTTGTATTGTATAATATTATACATTATACTACTTTATTGCTTCTACCTTTTATTTTTGTCATTATTGTGTGCGTAACTCATTTCACTCAAAAAAAATTATTTTTGTTTTTTTTTATTATTTGCTGTATCTGTATTCTGTGTGTTCTGCATGCTCCATTCCAAAAATATTATTTTATTTTCGGTGTTAAGTGTTCACTGTTCACTTCACTGTTCAGGTTCACTGTTCAATCAATAGAACTTGATAGAAGTAGAGTAGGATAATAAACTCTACTTCTACGTCGGATAATAAAACATTGTTTTTTTTAAATTGAAAATTATTGATGAAAATATTTTTGTATTTTTTGTAAATTTTACCAATTTAGATACAAAATTTTGAATATTTTTTTAAAAATAACACAATACCATAATAACAGTTTATTCATATAGCAAAATAAGATCCCTATACATTATACAAAAGACAAAATTTATATGAAAATAAGATCCCATTTTTAAATTTGCTCTCCCGGAGGCCACAATAACGCTAATACGGTATAATTTATATTAAATGGAACCCAACTAACGAATTATAACTAAATGGAAGTGAGTACATAAGTACTGTAATTTCGGAATAAAGAATCTAATGAAAGAAAAAAAGAAACTAGGATTTATTTTGCTTCCGTCATTTATGACGGGTTACAAAGCTAGTAATTAAATAAATTCCAAATTAAAAAATTAAATTTTTGCATATATATATTTTTTGTTTTAATTTTATATTTATCGGTGGATCGAAATCCTTAACAAGATACAGTTAGTTGTGTATTTTGTTTAAAATTCTGAATAGCTAAAACTGCCTTTATTTGCATTTAATTCGCAAAACACCGTCATTTGCATAACTATCAGCTATTGAGCATTTATTTAAATAGTTTGTGGGTTTATATTATTGATTTACTTTGTGGAATATATTTTGTTGAACTATACTAAATCATTATATTGCTACTCTATTACTTAGCTTGCATTATACAAAATTTTCATTTTTTTTTATTAGAATTTTTCTATTTCATTTTACAAAATTTAAAAATCATACAAACAATTGGTCTAAGTTCAAGCATTTATACCTATAGGATATACGATATCTTGTTCAATTATCAGTTTTTGTTACTTATGGATTTTCGTTAGCTTTTAATTTCTTTTCGTAATTGGCGAGTGTGGTCACTACGGTATGTCACTCGCGGATTTCATGCATTTTAATTGTTTGTTGTAAGCCATAGGGCTTACTATTTAACTATTTTTTGAAATCTTTGCAAAATTGTTATGTTTGAGTTATAGACATTAATGTCCCACAAATATAAGATTCATTATATTTTTATTTTTTTTTGGTTTTATACTTTTATTGCTTAAATACGGTACTGCAAGTTTATACTACATAATCTACAATGTTTTTCGAGCATTTATTTATCAACAACATTATTAATCAATTCATTAAATGTGGAAAACTACTTTTAAGCATTAAGCCTTCTTAAATATATTAGCCCCATTTTATTTAATTTGTTATTTTTTGTCATTTATTTTATCCTAATGACAAAGGGTACTGGACCAGGTCGAAAAACCAATAAAGCATTTTTTTCTTCATTGGGAGTCGAACCTGGGATCTACCAGCAGCGTGTTAAATATAATAATTTATAATTTGACTTTAATAATTTATTGGTTTACATTAGGGGACTATTTCTCTTCCATAAAATTCGAAATTTAATTTAATGTTTTTTTTTCCTTAATTGCTGTGACCACTTGATTGGAAAATGAATGAAAATTTTTGGTAGTAAATTTCCATGATTACTATAATCAATGTTATTTTTCTTTGTATATCATATTTTTATTCATATTTTATTTTGTATACGTTTGTGTTTAAAAAACAAAAACTCGATATTAATTTATTATTTAATAAACAAGTTTTTATATATATATAAATAAAAAAAAACAAGTTTTTAGGACTTTTTTTTAATCCTTTTTTATAGGAAAAATACAATTTTATTTTTGAAAAAATATTTCTAATTTTAATATTTTAAATTTGGAAAATTTTATTTATTTATTTTTTATTAAAATTTCGTAAATGCATGGTAAACAAATTTTAATGAATTTTTAAATATAGTTTTTATTTTTTTGTCTTTGTCTTTATATTCTTGGGAATAATTTAATTTGGGTTTTATTAGTATTTTTGATCCTATTTGGAGTGATATTTTTGTAAATCTATTTGCTTTTATATTATTTTGGAATGATTTTTTTGTTTTTTAATTATAATTAGAAAAATTAATAAATAATTTAAAAAATTCCAGAAATAAAATAATAAAAATGAAAATAGAATTTAATCTTTTCAAAAAAATATTATAAGTAAGCTTTTTTTGCAAATTTTTTGGTTATCAGTTGATAAATTTAATTTCAATTTTGATCATTTTACCCAATTGATGTGGTACACATAATCGTAATATTGTTTTGATTGTTAAATACAAGGTTTCGACCAATCATAAATGAATTTTGAAACACTTTCCTGTTATATTCTAAAAAAAACACCACCTCTAAGACCCTATATCTTTTAGGTACTCCATGGTAATGTTGCTGGTAAGGTGTATGTTATCCAATCTCCATTGATAGTGAAATTCCTCGAAATGGTACATCGAGTAGGATATATGTGGAGAAATTAGATTCTGTTAATTCGTGTTGATTGTCTTTGGTCAAGGGTGTTTCTATTTTAATTTTTCTAAATATTTCCGTTACTTGCATGAAAATATTATTTTTACTTATCCGTATTGTGGGTAGTATTCAGAAAAGCGAATATGAAAGGTCAAATGTAAAAGTGTTTGTGAATTTTCAATAGTCAATATGAAAGGTAAAATTTTTAATAAAAATTTAAATATGATTGTTTATGTACAAACCAGATTCTAGAGCGTGGGTTAAGCTTTTTTTTTGTATTCAAAAATAGTTCAGTTTAATTAAATTTTTGTACTGTAATTTTTATACATTCTGAAATAATTTCAATCAATTAAAAATTGCATGAAATAATTTAATGAAGTAATTTTTTAATCGTCGAAACAATTTTTAATCGTCGTTATTTAAAATTCCCAATTTCAAAGTATTAACATTTATAAATATGTTCAAATGTTTTCAAACCATAAATTGCTATTAAATATTTAATCCTTTAATGTAAATAGAAACCATTAATTAAATTGCACGTGATTATTTTGGGTTTTGTTGCCTCAAAATAGGGTTGATTTAATTGTTTTAAGTATTTTAGAAAAACTGTAATCAATATTTTATGCTTTTCTATAAAAGCAGTATGTTAAAAATAAAATTTTCCGAGACAATAAGCACATAATTACGGTTTATCCTTTTTTTTTTAAATATTAAATCACACCTCTTTTACAAAATAATTTTTACCTTTTGTTTTTGTTTTTATTTTTTTGGTAAAAATTAATTGCAAATTAAAAATAGAAAAACAATAGAAAAAAACATAAAAAAAAAGTAAAATTAAAATAAGTGATTGAGGCACAAAGGATTGTCTAAGAAGTTTTTAATAAACATTTTAATAAAATCTAGTACAGACAATTTGAATTAATTAGTTCCAAATTGTGATTTATAAAGTTAATTTTATGATTTTTTTTTCATTAAAGTGAAATTGACTTAATATCGAAACGAACTTACAATTTTTTTTCTAATGTTTTTGTTTCTAATTTTTTTTTTTAAATAAAGGAGTTGGAAATTTAAACAAATTTTTATTTCAACTTTTTCTAAATTTTAATTTTGAATCTCTAAGATACCCATTTAATTTATTTCAAGTTTTTTTTTCAAATTTCATTCGATCTCAAGGTTATTTAATTCATTTTGTTGCAATAATTTTTCATGTTCATCTACTTTTTCTACTTGATTTCTCTTCTTTTACATATTTTATACTAACTGCAGACTTGTTTTACAACATGTCCAACCCATTTCAATCAGACCATTCTAATTTCTTTTATCATTGATACAATAAACTTTGACTACTACTACCATAAATTAAGATTAAAAAAAAAAACCGAAAATCTTAGATATGAATGAAATGAAAATATTCATAAAATATCCTTTTAGTATAATACTTTAGATTTAGATAATCCTTAACAAAAAAAACAAAAACAATTTTTTTTTTTTGAAAGTTTGAAAAAACATACAATCTAAAACATTAAAAATCCTGTTATAATTTTCTCCATATTATCCTTTAGATAATCATTCTTAAAAATATGGTTTTTCATCATTTTCTCATGTACATATATATATGTACATATAAATAATATGTATAAATAGTTAATAAAATGAACGAAAAATTTAATGGTGTTAATTTTTCACCTCCTGTTTATTTTCGACAAATAAAAACAAAAACAAAAACCAAAAATAAAAAAAAATAAAGACAATATTTAAAAAATGGATTTTTCATATTGAACAAATAAATAAATTTCACATGTGTTAAATATTTGCATAATATTTAACTCAGCCCACCATCATCACCACTGTTGGATAAGATGAATTCTTGACTATGAAATATATTATGTATACAGAGACAGAAAAATAAAGAAGGAGACTGAGAGTCTAAAATGAATGAATAATTTTTTTCATACATTCACGTGTGTCTTTAATAAATTTAAAAATATTTCGAAGTGTAAAATTATTGATATCAGTAATAGACTACTGTTCCCAATAAAAAAAATTGTTTTCCAAATAAATTCAATTTGGTTTTGGTGAATTTATGGTTCACAATTTCAATTTTTGATTTTATTAATGGTGTAAGCATAATAACTTTTAATTTATTTTATTAAATATACTGGGGCAAGAATTAAACTAAACGTAGAGCTATAGAAGTACGAATTGAAGAACAGCATTATTCTGAATTTAATTAAAAGGACAATGAGCATGTCAAAATTTATCAAAAAGGTTTGTACAATAGTGAGTAAGAGAATAGTAATATCAAGATGATTAAACGAACCCGAAAAGAACTATCGAAAAATTGGAATTAACTGACACACTAACGAATATAATAAATGAAGCTACACATAAATTGCAAAAGGTGAAGAATTAAATCGAATGAAGCAAGATCCACGCACGTTAACTTTACGAATGCCATCATAGCATATCAATTTTCTGCCAAATATCTTGGTATGATGCTTGGATGGAAAGAACATGTCAAGAAAAAAAACTAGATCTAGATCTGAAATAAAAACAGTTATATTGGCTAATTGCGCGTAGATGTTCGTTTTCGACTTATAACAATGTTTTGATCTACAATCAAATATTGAAGCCAGTCTGGGCATACGATATTCAGATATGGGATTTTGCTAAACAACTACATATTGAAATTATCCAAACGTTCCAAAATAAAGTATTGCGAAACATTGTTAATGCCCCCTGGTTTCAGTCGAGTACAAAACACTGAAGAAGTCTGCAAGTATTAGACGAAATACACGTATCTGTATGATAAGCATATCAATAAAATTGAAAGGAAAATATTCGACTATTTTCCCCCTGGTTTGTTTGCAAAACTGATATTCATAGAGATCTCAGGATCCCTTTCAGAGACGACGAAATCGCAAAATTAGTTGTACGCTATAAAAATCGTCTTGATCAACATATCAATGTCGAAGTTTCACATTTAGCCAACAGTCAATAATTTGTTAGAATATTTAAACGAAACCGTTTGAACTATGTTAGTTCTAACTATGTCTCATAAGAGTTCCTAATGGGATCTTGTTTGATCAAAGATATCTGAAGAAAAGAACTAAAATTATATTAATGGTTAGTCTTAAAGACTAGTTTTAACTTCAACAAAAGGATGGGAGTTTTTAGTGCGTTGAATTCGACACAGTCACTCACTTCGTTCTTCCTCGGCACACAGAACAGAAGCTGAAGGTTCTTTTGATAATGTTCTTCTATCTGAAAAAAATAAATAATAATGAAGGGTAATTGTAGCAATACAGATTACAATAAAGAGTATCGTAAACAAACTCAACATTCACCCCGAATTGTGACATCGAAACATATATGGGGTTTGTAGGTTGTTTTAAAATTATTGTTTTTTTCACAGAGAGCGTTAAGGCGGTGTTTTTGACTAATTGAACAACTTTTTTGACTCATTAATATCTTAATCGACTAGTGATTAGGACGGTGAAAATCGATTATTCGCAAATCGAACAAAATTTTTACACAATTTTACCGATTTCTTGATGAAAAACAGAAAATTAAGGATAACAAAGTATAACTCAATGAGAAATTTAATTCTGATTTATTAAATGTAGAAATACAGAGCCTACTATTGCACTATAGTTCTTCAGAAAAAGCTAACCTTGTCAATTTTTTGCAATTAAAAATTTAAAGTTGTTAAGTTTAAAATTTTGTAAGTTATAAGAACGAGAAATTATAATAATAAAAAATAAATTAATTAATTTTTGTTAATTTGACTTTCCAATGGTGATTCTGGTGGATATTGAAATTATTTTACTAAATGACATCTTTCAGATATTACTTTAAATTATTACCAGCGTGACTTGCATTATTGGTATTTATTTGATTCTTGTTATTCGACTATTAACTTTGTTTACGAGCTTTACTTATACATTTATTTTTTTTTAAACATTTACTTTAAATACATCCTGTAAATAAACTTTATAAGGAAAAAAAAACACCCAACATTTTTTTTAAATTGATGTAAGAGTGTAATTGAATTTTATAATGTCATTTTTTTAAGTCATCTTAGAACACACATACCTACCTACATAAACACATGCACACATATTGATTTCGTTATTAATTTTCTGAATATATTCTGTACTAGATTATGTTATGCATATGATTTTGATTCATACTATATACCTATATTTGTAAGGATAATATTATTTTGCATAATATTATAGAAAATATTTAAAGAAAATATTTTATAAAGTGATTTTATATACATATATATATATATAAAAAAAGTGTTTGTTTGTACATACACCATATATTGTTTTTTATACATTTTGAAAAGTAAGTACTTACATTAGAGATTATAATTTATTGTAGATGATGTATATATATTTGTATATATATATAATATATATAAGATATTATTATGTATTATTATAATAAATGAATAAATATTTGAAAAATTTTGTTTAAAAATAATTTTAAGAAAACCATTTTCAAACGAAAAAATGCAAAAAAAAATTTCTCTTATAAATAATGCTATTGAATGAACATTTTTGGAAAATTTAAAATAAATTTTTATAAGAAATAAATAATGGTTTTAAAGTTTATTAACAATTAACGAATATTTCAAGTTTTAAATAGCTAATATGGCTTTAAAAAATTGTTTCTTGATGACTTTGAGATACATATATAATTTTTTTTTTTTTTTTGTATATATATATACAGCCAAAGCGTTAGATATGAAAATACCCTTATGACTTATGTGAGGCTTGTTTGGGATAGGATAGGATAAGATAAATTAAGAAGAAAAAAAGGGAGATAGATTAGTAAATATATATATATTTTTTTGGTAGCTTTAAATTTAATTACAAAAAGTTGGTCGTAAGGTAGTCAAAATTACTGGTGAAAAGAGCCACTTACTAAATTTCGATATTTACATTTTTACGATATTCACACTTTTAGCGAAAGAAAACCCGTATTTTAATTCATTATCATTTATTCATACCGCTGGGGTGTCGTTTTGATATATAAGCCAAACCTATTAGGATTTCACAGTATCTTGTAATTATTAATTTTTCCCAAAGTAATTGATTAGTGTACAACTTGAATAAAATAACATTTTTCTTGCGTAAAGAAATCATTTTTTTTTTAAATTTGCCAGAAAAATTCGCGTTAAAAAACTTATTTTTTTTTATAATAATTAGTTAAAACAATAGTCAAAAGCTTTTATAGATTGGTACGTTTGACTAGGGAGAGAACGGAATGTTAGGAAAAAAGTAGGGTAAAAGGGAAGTTGGACGATTACGTGTTAATGTTTGTCTTGAATTTATGTAGGACATAAATACAGAATTTATCATACTTGGCGAACATATAAGATGGAATTTGGTTCAAAATTCGGGATGTTGAGGTTAAAACAAGTTTAAATAACTTATTTTCTGCCATCTAGGGATTTCATACGGTGTGTGGATCATGATATACAGCCCTTTGTGTTTCACTCATATGCCTGCAATATATCTATAAAATAAAACAACTATATAATAAAGTGCAGATTATATTCAAATCCGAAAATCCAGTGAAATGTGTAATTAAAACAAAGTCATTATTAGGTTTTTAATTAGAACCATACGATTTTTATTAAAATCTTTTATTTTTTTTATTCATTAGTTATTTAGGGACGTTTAAACATGAAATTGAGTTTGCGTACAAAAAATTTCATAAAGTTTTATAAAATTTAATCAAATTTTTTAATATTTACATTATTTGGGGAATTCTATATATTCTATTTGTATTGAAGTGAATAAAAGTAAATTGAAAACAGATAATTTTAGACTCTTGACTAAAATGGCTTAAAAAAACTGTTTGGTTTAATATTTGTGATAGATATGTTAAAAATATTTTAAATAAAACAAGTTATAGCAGAACATAAGCCACTCAATACCTTGAGATTGGTGTAATATTTTCCTCTATTGTCTTCAGTTCCTAGAGAACTCACATTCAAGATTATAAGCTCACAAAAGTATTTTTATATGTGCTGATATTTTATTCGTCCATTAAAGCTATAATATTAAAAATAGCTTACCAACTTCATATATAAAAACCACAATTTTTATTAACACTTTTATTATATTTTTGGCATAATAATTATATTAACATTAAAAATTCATATTCATATTCAATATATGATTTAAAAAACCACTTTAAAGCACTTAAAGTGAAAAATTATGAGGAACAATATAAAAAATTAATATTTTATTTCAAAACGAAAATATGAACTAATCTACTAAAAACACCACACTGTCTTTTTTAAAGCACAAAAAAAAAAAACTTGAAATATTTTTATACTTTGGTGTTGTATTCTAAAAATAACTCAAGTCGCCATTTATATAATTTATCGTTTCCATAAAAATAAAAATAATTATTATTATACATATATACCAAAAAAAAAAAAAAAAAGAAGAAGAAGAAAAAACCAACCCATTCAGAAATTTATAAAAACATAGATAAGGCAATAAATTTTCCATTTTATTTATCTCAATAATAATTTTTTTCTTTTATGATTTTCTATTCTATAAAATTTTATATACTTTACTTTTCTATTTGTGTATAATGTTCATTTAATCAATGAATATAAATCAAATAACAAAATACACATGATGATATTTATAAGTGGTAGATGATGGTGTAAATCCACCACCTGAAGTTAAGAAATATTATAACTTCTTGTGACTAATAATGATACTGTCAGCAATGTCTATGAATATACTTCTAGTCTTAGTTGTTTTAATTCTGCTTTTCCTAGTTCGTTATATCGTTTATTATAATCGTTACTGGATCTGTATAGTACAAAATATAATTTTGTAAAGCCATTCTGACATACTCAGGTCAGATGTTCTGAATACCTAATCCAAATATACAGTTGTGGAAGACAGATTCACACTTTTGGTAAGTTTCAATAACACTATAAAGCGATCGTGTATAATGATTATGTCATATGACTATAAATAAATCAGAATATACATATGACAGGTTTCAATTTCACTCAGATCGCGGATGAAACAGATAGATATGTTAAAAAAAATAAATATTACATAATTATTACAACAAATTCAAAATATGTCTGTTATTTGGGATTTGAAATACAATGCTATATGATTCGGATAAGTGGTGAAAAACGATTTTTAATACTTAACTTATGCGGAAATACTCCCACTTTTATTCAGTTTGATGCCATCGCATTATAAGAGAGTAAAAAACTACTCTTTCATACAGTAGAGAAATTTATATCATGAAGTGATGAAAACTCTATCATGTAGTGAACGATCTGCATAGTTGTATTTTTTTTTTTTTTGCTTCAAATGAAAAATCTCACTATCATGTTTGTGTTTGAGATAAAAATTGACAGAACAAAAAAGGATATTAGAAAATTTTGTATGATTCCGCATTTTTTTTTTTTTTTATATAAATGATATCCTTAAAAATCAACTCAGTTCTTTAACTTGAATACCTCGTCGGAAAAATGAATATGTGCAATGGAGTATGAGGATAATCAATTTTCTTATTTTCATATTAAATTTCCCAGAAAAACTAAATTTTGCAATTTTCTCTTTTTAGTTCTTTTTAAATTTTTTATAAAGTCAGCAAGATTTTTTTTTTTTAATTTTGTTTTTGTGTTTTACTTTAAGCATGAAAAAATCGTTTAAGAATTCTTTTAGTACCACCATCATTAACAAGTTAACAAAAATCATTGAATAATGAAAAATTTATTCATAAGTCCAAGAGAGATTAAGATAATGACTGTTTCAATGGTATTATTAGTAATCCGTTATTCCGGTTTTGTTTTTTGTTTTGTTTATTACTGAAATTATATTTTGAAATATCCTTTTTGGTTCTTATTCGTTTTATTTGTTTTTTTTTTGTTTTTTTTTTTTTGGATAAAATATCCTTTTTCTGTTCTTGGAAACGAAGAATTAAAAATAATTTTTGGGAATATTGAATAAATCTCAATAATCCAGGTTCTAATAAAGTACGAATTTTATTTTTATATTTGTGAAAATGAATGAATATGAATGTGTGTGTGTGTATATATATTAAAAAAGATATGAATAAAATTGAAAACAAAAACCGGTTTTTTGAGATTAAACAAATTCATTTATATTTTAATTGATTCAGTTTGGTTGTTTTTAAATCTCTAAAGAAAACATGATAATTTTCTTGTGTGAATGAAAGTGTCATATTTCTAGGGAATCATAATAAAATATTAATTAAAAAAAAAACATGAAATAATTTTAATAGAATACAATGATTAGAATTTAAGTCGAAATATTTGATGAATTATTATGATTTTCAAGGATTAAATTGTTATTTTTTTATTAATCCTTAAAAGGATTAATTTTAATTATTATTCAGTTTAGTCTATGATAAACTATATAACCACATTATAGTTGTATGCTTGTATTGTTGGTATTTATGAATATTCTAAAGCTACTTCGAAATCAATGAAGTAATTTCAACCAAATGTTTTTATCTGGAGATCAGAATTATTTCGAAATCAATGAATAAATATCCAATTACCTGTTTCAGGAGTCAGTTAGAATCTTATTATTTTTTCATGTCGAGTCTAAACTGTTTGGCTGATTGACTTCAACCTTTGTAGAAATGTTATTCTTTAGAAGAAATTTATAGACCTATTAATTGACCTATAAAAATATTTATTGTTAGGTGGGTTCAATTTTATAGTGCACTTATTTGGCTTTAAAAAATCCAGAATCAATTTTTTGTTGAATTCCGTTAACCAGTTTCGACACGTCGGTCTAATAACAATTTTTTTTTTATTTTTTCATTGTCCGGTTGAAACGGGATGATCATTGAATTCAAATTGTGTAGAAATATTTTTCCTGACCATAAATTATATACCTTTTCGATCACACATCAATCCATAAAAAAAATTTTTTGTAAGCCTTTTGTGTCATATTTTAAATGACAATTTTATGGTATTTGAAAAAAATTTAAAAACCCATTCCGACATTAAATTTTAAACAAGGTTTTATAAAAATTTTAAATTTTATAAATCATATTTAGCAAAATTGATATAATCGTAAGATTTTAGTTAAAACTGTACTTAACAGTTTATTTCTAAATAAATTTTAATATACTTGAAATTTTCAACCTATATACAATTTTGTCTAAATCCTGTCATGTAAGATTAAGGTTCAGATCTCCGAAACACTTGATTTAATCAATTTTATATAAAACAAAATGTACAAAAAAAAAAGATCAAAAACAAAAAAACAATAAAATAACAATTAAATATTCTTATATTATCCTTTTCCAAAAACTAAATACTCTGTTATTGTGACCGCAATCCTAATAATCGGAATTATCCTTGTATTTGAATCTTCAAGAAATTAATTTGTTATTTTTTTTTTATTTTGTTTTTATTTTTTTTTTCTGTGAAACATCTGACACCTTTTTAGTAGTCCATCCATTTAATTAGTAACATATTATCCTGCATGTATTTGTATTATTATTCAAATGTATGCATGTGGGCTTATTAAGAAAACTTTTAATTTTTTTTTTGTGACTCATGCACGTATATACCACTCTCAGGACATTATTATAATGTTTTATTATCTTATTTCATTTCAGGATATAATTATTATACATATTATGTATGTATATACAACTGATGAACACATTAAAAACATTTGTAAAAGTTAAAAAATAACAAAAACAAAACAAAAAAAGAAAATAATAAAATTGGTGTTCAATTCATATCCTTCATAAATATTTTATCATTTACATTCACTAGATATAAATGTGGATAGGAATCTTATTTCGATCTCAATTTTACGTATATTGAATAATAAATTGTTAGTTCAAGAATGGAAAATTTTTCAAAAGAAAAGAAAGAAAAAAAACAAAAACGTAAAGAAAATGAAAACGAGAAAATAATTAAAATTCCTTAAAGATTATATAAGTAGATATAGATATTCGAATCTAACTGTATTAAAAAAGGGTATTCGATTATATTCCGTTTATTAAAAGCGGAAAGGTTGTTTTTTTTTTTTTACCTGTATATATATATATATATATATATATGTGGGGAATTTAGTATTTTAATTAAGTACCTATTGAAATAATTATTTTTGGTTTATTTTTTTTATTTATTTTTTTTTGTTTTTGTAATAAGGACAAATTTGCAATTATTAACATAATTAAGTTATTTCCAGGTATTGTTCAGTGGGTAAATTTACAGTGTGTATAACCAAAAAAAAAATTAGGATGTAAAAATTTAAAAAGGACATGCGGTTTTCTTTGAATATTATTACTTTATGAAGGTAATAAATTATTATTATAAAAAAGTCAAAGTAAAATATTTAATGGAAAATGCAAAAGTTTGAGAGAATTTCGGATGGAAAAATTATAATAACTAAAGCCAATATAAAAAAAAGTTGACCTTTGTTGGAAAATTTTGTTTAAATTGGTTTTCAAGTTTTTCTGCATTTTATTTAATATTAAGTAATGTTATGGTTGTGATGATGTAAAAGTATTTTTTAAAATATTTGATTAGTTTTGTTAGGCTCTTTAGAACGGTACAACAATTTATGACTTTAATAAATACTTTGTAGCTTTCGGGAAATGCGCTAATCTAAATGGTTTTCCAAAATGTTCGGTGAGAACGAATTTTGGCAAAACGAAGTTCCTTCACCATTTTTTCTAATTTGACTAACTATTCCTAATTTTACAGTAGAAAATATTTTTAACACTATAGCAAAATCTTCAATTGCAGATCAATGTTTACACATATTATGTTCCAGGGGTATATGAATTTCCGATTCAGATAATATATAAAAAAAAGGTGGAAAATTAACTTTGGTTTATTGGATTATAGTTCAGTAGTAAGTGGGATAGACCAGATATTTCTATACACTTGAAAGATATGCAAAAACTTTGTTATGTTAAACACTTATGATAATGTATTTAGAGAATCAAAACATCTTAATTTCGGTAGCTTATGCTTGTATGCTAATCCATAAGGAGCACTTTGAAAATTTTTGTTTTTATTCAGACGATCGATATGGTGTTGTGATTATGTCAGTACATTGTTACATGTTGTTATTTTGTTATTGTATTATTTCATATATATTAATTATTTGCTATTATGGTTATATAAATTTGATGAAGAATATTAATAGGATGGTTTCGGAACCGAGTCTGGCTTAAGATATGATAATTGCTTTTTTTTCTTTAAATATTCCTAAAGTAATGATATTTTTTAAATTAAATAAAATAAAATTTGATAATAGGAATAGCTTAATAAAATGGAACAATGGTGTATTTAAGAACGTTTAGTTACTGAAAACAGTAGTTAAACAACATTTACTTAGTTGATATACTAGAAAATTTCCAATTTAATAAATAATGAAAAAAGCTCACTTTATGTTATAATTTTTATCTGTTTATAACTATCGAGGTATTTATTATGTTTCTTCGTAAATTTTAATATATACCTCGATAGTTTTGATTCTTTGCATACATCTTATATACACTATTTTTGTTTTTGGTCTGAGGCCTTCGTTATCATACATGTTACCGTTCTTAATTTGCATGTAAATTCGTAGCAACCGTATCATCAAATAGATGAAACTATATTACTTAAAGTAAAGCCAATTTTACTTCATTTCAAATGTGTGTTGAAATAAAGTCAAAATCAAAATGAAATAAAGGTAAGAATATTATTAACAGATGGTATTGATAAATTTGAGTTTTAATTAGGGATTTCAAAGTTGGGTTAAAATCAGGATATTCCATTTTCCAGAATATTTATAATATTTATACTGTATTTTACCGTCTCGCGCTTTGTGAGTGCAGTCAGGCACTCAGACCAGTGGTTGTTAACTTTTAAAATAAAACTGATTATTTGCGGTGCTATGGCTCACTATCGATACTATATAATAGGGATGAATTGAGAGCGATTTTAGATATGTTTCATATAATTCCTTTCCTGGCAGGATCACCATAGTTATGAATGAACATAAAGTTTTTTTATGAAAGATTTATATATACAGTTTTATTCATATATTCATTACACTTTGTTTTTAGCTTGTATTTTCCTTTTCCTTAGAATCTTGTCTTTAATTACATGAATGAAAATAATTAAATTTATTCTTAAATTGTTTTAAATTTCAAATTAAAATATTTAAAATTTATTTTTAATTTTTAATTTCTATTCAATTTCAGTTTCACCTGAATCAATTGTTATACCGATTGTATCATGCATTTTGGGTTTTCCAATACTAGCATTAATGGTGATATGCTGTTTAAGAAGACGTGCTAAAATTGCTAGAGAACGTGATCGACGACGTCACTATGATATGGAAGGTCATGCTGTCAGCTTGGTCAGATTTAGTCCTATTCATAGGCTCAGTGAGTCATTATAAATGTGTCTTCTATCTGAATTTTATTAATCATATTTTTTTTTCTTTTTATTTTTCTACAAAACAAAAAAAAAAAACAAAAATTCTATTTTTTTTTAAATATTTGAGACTATTTGTAAAATTTAAATTGTTTAAAATCTAAGTTTCGTTTAGAAAATTTAAATTCAAATCAAAAATAGAAATTTTGTTTTTTTTTTAGTTTTATTTTCAACAGTGAAAACTTCTATCTTCTAACTTCAAGAAATGAAAATAAATGGAGCACTAAAATGTCCTTTAGAAATTTTTTTTAAAAATGCAACGTTTTGTAGTATTAAGTCTCTTATTTTATAATTTTATAAATTGTTTTTTATTTTGTTTTATTTTTTTCTGTAATAAAGAAATGTGTTTTAGGTAAAGCATTCGTGCATGTTTTTGTCTAATTTTTTTATACATAGTTTAAAATATTTTTTTTATTTTTAACTTTATTAAAACATTTTAAAAAACAAAATTTTGAATCTTTATTTTTTTATTCCTTTTTTAAGTTAATCATTTTTTTTTTTGTTTGCAAATAAATTTTGTAAGTAAATTATTTTTGTTGTTCTGAAATTTTAATAGTGTTAAGTATCTAAATTGTTTTTTTAAGTTTCATAAGAAATTAAAAAATGTTATAAAAAAATATGAGTGAAGAAAATAAGAATTATACAGTTTAATCAATTTATTTTAAAAATACGTTTAAATAAAATAAAAATAGAAAAAATAAATTTGTATAAAAAAATTGAAATTTGAACATTGCATTGAAATAAAAATGGATTATTTAAATGGCACAATTGTGGTTTATAAGAAACAAAATTTCCTGGATAATTTTATTAACATTTTTATCTACAAATTGTCTCTGTGAATTATATTTTTTTTATTAATAATTATTCTGGATATTATGATTAGCTCCTATATAGTTAATACTGTACTTCTACTCTCCTTAATATCATATCATGAAATAAATGATGATATAAAAAAATGGATGAAAATGGTTTGCTGGGGTTATGTTTTAATATTATATTCCATCTCAATAATTCGATCTACCCATATACCTACAAATATACCAACACAGGTTATCTTCTTAGACCGTATTAAATTCTCAAGATTGATACTTAGATATGACAAAAAAATTAATGCGTTAGCTCTTTAAATCATCAATATTTAAAGTTTAATAGAATCCAAAAATAAATAAAATTTACTTGATTTTACCTTCTGAAATTGTTATTCAATTAACAGTCTCTTATGTAAAGTAGTTCGATTAATTCTTTTCCATCAGGAATTACACATTTATTATATAAGCAGCTATTGTGTTGTTTACTGCTGAAAAGTTAAATAAATAATTTTTAAAAATGGCCACAACTTTATAAACAAAAATCTATTATAAAATTTACAAGAATATAAAATATTTTATAAGGATATAATGATAGATTATACTTGGATTTTTGTTTTTTTTTTGTTATTGTTTTTTTTTTTTTGCATAATTTATTACGCTTATTACAGTCATTTATAAAAAAATTTACCGTTACACAATTTTTTTTTTAAATAATTTTTCTTATTTTTTTTTTGTGTTGGATCCTTTGCAATTTATCATAGCGTTGAACAAAAAAAAAAAACAAAAATTTAATTCTACTTTTTTACAATTTTATAAAAAAAAAAAAATAAAAAAATAATTTTTTTTTTCAACCATTTTTTTTTTTTTTTGTTAATGTAGTAAATTTTTTTTGTTAATGTAGTAAAGTGTCACAGTTTTTCACTTGTTGAATTTTCCTTGTGGGAATGAAAATGTCATCACAAATAATTATTTTAAGGTTATGGCCTGTTAAATTGACAAGTATTATATATATATTATACTTATATTGCAGTATAGGATATCTGTAATAAAATACTGTTTGTTATCTTGAGTTAAATTGACATAATTTTTTAAAATAATTCAATAAATCAAAATTAAGAAAAAAATATATGTTTGCTGATTAATTTATACTTTGAATTATTTGTTATAGTTAATGTGATGGACCATGTTTAGATTGAGATTACAATAAAATTAATTTTTTTTGTCGATTTTAAATAATTGTGTTAAACATATTTTTATAAATTATAAATTTATTAAAATCGATTAAAGTGATAAGTCATTAATTCTATTTAAGTGAAAATCCAAATAGTTATGACAATATATTAGAGCACATTTACTTATACATATATATATCCTACCATTATTATTTATTAGAATCATATTTTTTATTTATTGAATATACTCTTTATCGAAATCAAATTTTTCCAGGTTATTTACTATCTATCCAACTTTAAATAAAAGTTTCAATATAGTTTAAAGAATAATTCAATTTTGTTCAAAAACATATTATAAACAACATTTCTATGTTGCTAAAAAAATTAATATAAATATATAATACACAAAAATATGTACCAAATAATTAATATAGTTTAATCAAAAAAATGGCCCATATTTCGAAAGGGAAAAAGACCTATAAAGTTGGCATACAGGTTTATTTGTAGGATCAACTGTTAAAATAAATAAATAAACAAATAAATAAATTTCTATGTTGCACAACATTTTGTTGATAAGAAAATTAAAATTCGATTGTTTGTCTTGTCATTTAATTTAAAATATATATTGTTATTAATAATTTCATGAATTTGGGACACATAATAGGATTATTATAGAACTAATAACATACAACAGTATATATATTGAAAAGTTTACTAAAATGCTGTTTGTTCTTTGATTTAGAACATTTTGTTTTTTAATCCTGTCTTCTTTCTTAGATAATTCCCAAATAAACTTACAGAACAACTTACTTAAACAAGCAGTGGCCTGTTATTATCCCTGCCAAGATATATTACTGTTTTCTATTAAAACTTAGAAGAGTTTTGGTTTTCTTGAGCGAGCGTTTAGGCATAAATATTTTTGCTTGGCGATTTCCAGGAATGTTGGCCTAGAAATCGTCAGACTCCATCCAAGCTTTTAATTGTATCTTAGTTTTGCTCAGGGACTTGTACAGAACGGACTTGGCTCTATGAAAGGTGTATCCGATGCTTTTCTTTCTAGAAAATCATAATTAACACAATAAATTCAATAAATTTCTAACACAGTAGCACTGAAATGACCTTGTCTCAGTTACTATTTACCAGTCATTGCAACCTATATCAGATAGGCCTATACCAGAGAAGAAAATATTTCGGCTGGAAAATTGCATTTTCCATTTTGAGAAAAAAAAAAAAAAATTGAAATACATTTTGTGATAATACTTATACACACATAAATATAAATAGCATACATAATACAATTACAATAAGAAAATTATACTGTCATTTGTTACATTTTCTTCTATTAAAATACAGGAACCGTAAATATTCATTTTCATTCCCCGGTTTTCATTTATTTTATCTTAGATTTAAATTATAGTCAAATAAAAAGGTAGAATATTACATGAAGCGATATAGTGAAATAAAATGGGAATGGAAGAGGTATGTATAGCACAACAAAGAGATGAAAACAAAAAATATATAAAAATAATTTTCCATTTTGTTGGTCATATAAAAAATGAAGATTTATTTTTCTTTCTTAAAAGTAAAATTTTAAGAGGGGGAAAAAAAACAAACAAAAAAAAAATAATACTAAGTACACGGTGATAATAAAGTACAGAACATTATTTTATGACCTTCATTTTATTTCAATTTTTCTTATTCTTGTGCTTCCCTTATTATTTTGGTCCGTAATAATTTTCCACCAACATGTTTTGCTTTTTTTTCCTAAGAAAGAGTTAATTTATGAATGTTTGTGTGTGTTCATTGTGTGCGTTCATTTTCTTTCAATGAATTTTGTAAAGAAATTCTTTCGAATTTCATAAGAATTTTATGTTTTCAAAATCAAAATATGGGTATAGGAAATCAGGTGTAAAAGTAAATAATAAAGCGATATAATATATAATGTGAAGAGCTTTATGATGAAAATTTATGAAAATCTTTACATTAATGGTATAATGAAAATTAGGAAAGAGAACAAAAACAAGAAATAAAAAATTAAAAAATTACTAAAGAGTGGAAATCAACAATAAAAATTAGTAGGTAACAAAATAAAAATAGTAATAAAAGCTAAATGTAAAATGATATTAAATAATTGAGAAATTATTGAAAATCAAGATATGCTGTAAGAGTAAACTTGCAATTATTTTTGAAAGGGATAGATATGAAAATCACATTTTTTTATTGAATCAAGCCATCTATTTAGAGAGAATGGGAACATTAATTTTGTTTTTTTTTTTTAAATTTAAATAGTAATATACTATTACTTATTAGATATGTAAATTATATAGCCTTCTTATGAGAATTATATCTTTAGGCATAAATCGTTGAAATAAATAAATAAACTATCAAAATTTTTGTTTAGATCTGTATGCCATACTTAAGTTTAATATCAAGTTTTTATTGGTGGTATTTACAAAATTAGAACTACGTTCAAGTAAATTTGCAACTATTAGAAATTTGCAACACCACATATATTTTTATCTATTTTTCACCACTTTTTATCATAAGTTGAGGGATATACCAATTCGCTCAAACAATTTAGGTATGTAGACTAAAAAATTGTTTGCAATATAGGCCGATAATTTGAAACAAGTCTTTTGTAGTGTCTTTTATAAATCGTTTTTATTGTATTTATTTTTTTTTCTTACAATTTTTATTTATCAATTTGCAAATACAACATTTCTACATTAGAATAAAATTTAAATTTAGTGCAACTACAAATTAGTAATGGAATCATTCATATTGTATATGTATAGCTTTTTACACAGGCAATATAATAATAAATTATAGTAATATGATTCCATCCAGAAATCAGGAAATATACTTTTAAAAAATGATTTTTAAATAGTAATAAATTGGAAGAGTAACAGATTCAGAACATTATTTTTAATATTGTTTATGAGATATTATTTGGATCGCCTATTTCCGCCTGTTTTCAATCTATCTAACTATGTTCTTACTCAAATTAAATATTTATTTAGAAAGATAATTCAATTTTGTATTCTAGATGTTCTAATCTAACTATGAACGAGTACGTTAAATTTATTTCAAAATAATAATTCAAATATGAATTAAGGAAATAATATTTCAAAGAGCCTATTAAAATCTTGGATGATCTCTTTTTGTCTGATTATTGTAAGACATGCAGTATGAAAATTTATCTGATTTACACTTAATATTAGATTAATATAAAGCTTGAAAAGGACTTTTTGGTTAGATATTTAATTTTATTTGTAACTTATATAAACAAATAGTTTGTATTATTATTTTGTATTGCAATAGTTTGTATGAATTGAATAGATTGAAAAATCCGGTGTAAATTGCATCATTATTAATTTAAACACATTTACGAAATACTGATGCATACACACATACACGTGATATTCATAGAATATATTAACTGACTCATTGATTCATTAATATTATTCAAGTTAAATTTAGAGAAAGTAGTTATCTAACCCTTAGAAATATTATCTTATCTAGTATAGAAAGTTATCTAGCCCCTTATGAAATTAGTTTTTTGTGATTTTATAGGGCAAAAATCTGGTCTTGAAGCCATAGAATTATCACAACGTAAAAAAGGAAATATAAAGCATAGACATTTATTAAGGAAGTAATATTTTTGAATATCTGTAAAATTAATTGAATATCAAGCGTATAATTGATATGCAAGAATGCGAAGGGTTGAATTCTGTAAAATATAATTCAGAGAATAATTCTTATGTATTAGCATTTTATTCGATCATTACTTGTGAATCGTATATTATAATTTAATAAAGAGAAGTTCCATTTCATTTTAGGGTCTTCTTATTCATTCGTCAATTGTACAAGATGAATTTCATTGAATTAAATTCCAATATTAGCATTAAATGCTTATACAATTATTTTGACAATTGGAAAATCAATATCACAATTTCTTGAATAGACAATTTATTTGTATTTTTTTAATATAATTTACAATATTTAAATCTGTAAAAACTTGCAATAAATACTGTTGTTTCAGATACATTTATCATCTCGATCCGTGTTAATGAATTAGTTCTAAATTTTTTTTTATGTAAGTTCTGCTGAAAAACTGCAAAGATGTAGATAAAAAAGAAATTTTGAACATTTCCTTACCAGCTGTCCAGCCTTAGCTGCATGCCAGAATCCAAAACATGTAAAATTAATGATCTGGACTTTGTTAACCGCGTGAGATGTTTCAAGTACTGAATTTGAATGAGTATGGTATTCTGGAACAATCAACAACAACAAACACGATCATTTGAAACGTGACATCAAATAGACTAGCACAACTGAGTTCTAGTTGATTTTGCACAAGTAGCCAGAATTGTCAATTACACCCAACTACCTTTGAAATACACATAAAACTTGGGAAATACTATTCAAAAAATTTAACAAAATTTCCCAATACAAATAACGTGATTTTCATTACAAGAACAAAACACCTTAAGGTTCCACGTTCCACCTTATTGATAAAAATTCAATAAAAATTGAAAATAAAAATATCAGAATAGAAAATTTACTTAAATGGTGTAGAATAAACGCTTTGAGCGTGCTACTTCAAATATTAATTTACAAAATTAAATAAAAAAAGTTTTTCTCACGAAAAAAAACAACAAAAAAAAAAAAAAAAAAATAAATAAAAAAATGTTTTTAATCAAAGTTTATAATGAATTTACGAAAATGAAAAATTTGTAAAAAAAATTTTATTTTAGAAAATTTCTAAATTTTAAATCTTAAAAATTTCTTTCGCAAAAAGGAAAGGAAAACGGAAAGAGAACACTTTTTTTTGACAGTGGTGCGATTGTGTACATGTGAATATAATCAAATATAACTTCAGGCATTATAATATTCTAGTTACATAATAAGAAAATTTTCTATGTTGTTTTTTTTTTTTTTTTTTTTTTTTTTGGAATTGGCATAGAGACATTTATAATAATAAAAAAAAAGAAAAACAAAATAAAAATCCTTAGTTTGTTTTCTTAAATTATGCAGCCCATAAATTCCAATTTTGTGATTGTGTGACATATTTTATGTGAAATTGTTTTGGTTTTTTGTTTTTTTCTTCTATGCTTTGCTCTGTTCTTTTCTACATTATTGTGATTAGTTTACAGAAGGTTATCACCCTGTATTTAAAGTTTGGGGGTATATTTTTTTTCTTTTTGTAACATTGAATAGCTATTTTTATAGAAATTCAATTCTATTTTTATTTTTGTTGTTGTTTGTTGGTATGTTAAGGGTTTTTAGGTTTCAAAATAATAGGGTAAATATACATATTTGGTTTTTTTATTGTTTGTATCCTTATATTTTTTTGTGTGTGAAAAATTTAAATAGAAAATTTACAAAGAATCTTTAAAAGAGATTTTTTTTGATATAATTTTGAGCCCGTCATTGAATGGAAAATATATTTTTTTTTGTTACATTTTTATTTTTATACAAAAATAAGAATATAAAATAAACCAAATGGGACCAATGATGTCTGGATGATTTAAGTTATTATTATATTATTATGAATTTTTGTATGTATGTTTAGGAGGTCATATTATTAGATATGAATTTACATAAATTTTAAAATCTCTGTACTAAAAATCATAAAATTTAAATTTAAGGCTTGGTTTTGGGTAATTTAGGGATTGTGTGAAAAAAGATTTTTTTTATTTTTTGATCTAATAATTTAATAGTAACATTTTTGAATAATTTAATAATTTATTTAATATCGATTAAAGTTCAATTTAAAATTAGCTTGAAGTTTAGATTGTAAAATTAAGTTCGAAGGTCATATATATATAAAGATTTGATGCTTAGTGTGTTTAATTATAGTAATTCGATAGATTTGAACTTATATAATTCACTCATTTTCTGATTGAGATATAATTTAATTGCCGAGCTTTGGGATAACTCATAGAAATTGTTACGTTAAAATTAACAATTGTTTTGTCGTTATGAAATTACTGTCGTTATGAAATTGATGTGCCTGTGCATATTTTTTTTCAATTACATTTTTATTTTCATTTAAAACGTTAAAGGATTTGTCGTTACTTAATTGATATTATGGAACCATTATGAACGAAACATTTCAAATTTTAAAGAAAACAATAAATGTAAGGTACCTATATATTGAACTGAAAATCACAACAAACAATAAATTATTTAAATTGCAGCATAAAAAATTCAAAAACTAATTATTAAAATTTGAAATTAGTTTGTATGACTATTTTAAACAGAATATTTGAACAACTAAATGTAGTATCTTTTAGTTAAATTAAATGCTTATAATACAATATAATAAATTAAATATTTCTTAGAATTTAAGATAAATGATACTTGAAAGTAATATGAAATTTAATGTCATACAATGTTATTAAAATTCTTAATTTAAATAATTTCGTTTGGTGCTACAAAAATCCTGGTAAAAAATTCATATACATTAAAATTAAACCAATTTTTTGGATTAGATTTTATTTATTATGGCTTTAAGTACTTCATTTTCAAATTGTGACATCTTATCATATAAATTTATTACTAAAATAATTATTTAGACTTTCAAAAAATTAATTTTTAGTATTCCAATGTGTCATTCAATGTCTAAACCATAAAACAAATTATATAATTTTATTTCAAAATTTTTAGGTCATTCTAAGTATTCTGAATAAATAAATATAATTGCTTTTGTAATTAAAATTTGATAAATGCTTTACTATTTTAGAAAATTTAAAGTTGAAAAGTTTATTAATTTTTATTAATTTATAATTTTTATATATTTTATAAATTTTAAAAAGGCTTCAACTGGATTCTGGACTTTTAATAATACTTAAAATGAAATATACTTAGTAGTTAAATATAGTATACATTTTTATATTCAAATTATTTGTAAATGTAGCATGATGATGTGGAATGTAATTAGAATGTATTTAATTCGTATAGGATAATATAAAAATTACGATATAACAAAAAAAATTACGATAAAATAATTTTTTTAAAAATAAATTTACTAAAATAAAATTATTTGAAAAATTCCAGATAACAGATCGCCACGAGTTGTCAGTTTATGTTCTGAACGAAGCCTCAGCCGAGGTTTCCCATCATTAGAATTGGATACTGTTGTTGAAGAGCGTAGCAGTGATCATGAAAATACTCAAACTGATATTATTAGTCCAGAATCACCATCAGATGTTATTACAAATCAACAGAAAAATTTTCAAAATAATAAAAATAGCTAGCATAAAATTTTATCTGCATCTATAATGCAACAACAACCATCAACATCAAAATTTAAAAAATCTCAAAATATAACATCATCATCAGATTCTCTAAAAATACTACCAAGTAAAAGTGGTGATAGTGTTGGGGGTAGTGCTGGTAGTAGTGGTAGTAATTCAGCTGCAATCAATTTATTATTACCAACAATATCACCCGGTATATCAATAAGTAGTATATCAGAAAATGAAACAATTAGTTCAAGATCATTTTTAAAAAGTATACCAACACCAAAAAATTTAGGAGCAATAAAGAGGCCTTCAATTTCAAATCCAAATATTGCTAGACAAAATTCATTAGATAATCCAGATATTGAAAGAGGCAACACAACAGCAACAGGTTCATCAACTGAAAAAATCAAATCAACTGGTTATATACCACAATTGACAATTGGACGTTCAAGAGGTAAAAAACGTCGACCATTATTACGTTCTAGTAAATCAATTGAAGGATTAATTAGTACAGAACGTAATAAGAGTAAAGCAACAATAGCAGCAGCAGCAGCAATTGCATCAACATCATCAAGTAAAAAAGAAAAAGATAATGATTATAAACATTTAAGAAAAATGTATACAATATCAGCTGATATTTCACCATTATGGACAACATTAACACATGCTCAGACATTAACCGAATATTTGGATGAAAGATGATGTTCAATTGTAA
The DNA here is from genome assembly GCA_963942445.1 of Argyra leucocephala. Classification (NCBI taxonomy): domain Eukaryota; kingdom Metazoa; phylum Arthropoda; class Insecta; order Diptera; family Dolichopodidae; genus Argyra; species Argyra leucocephala. The sequence goes on along the minus strand of OZ012681.1, from coordinate 136,921,075 downwards.
CAGATTCATCAGAACCTATTCCTGGTTGTAGTAAGGATATTAAATAATTAATTTAAAAAAAAAATATATATATATATATATAACAATAAATTTAGGATAATAAAAATTTGTATAAATTAATAAAAATAAAAAATTTAAATTTTGGTGAAAAAGCATTAATAGAGTTAAAATGTAAAAAAAAAAACAAAAATAATTAACAAAATTTCGAAATTCAAATAAAAAAAAAATTTCCTTTTTTATTGTGTTGATTTTGTGAATGGAAAATTGAATTGGGAATTACAAAAAAACACTACTGTAATAAAAACAAATAAACGATAGTAAAATTAAAAATTTTTATTTAAAAATTAAAAATTTATTACACAATAATTAATTATTCAAGCTATGTTATTTTTTAAGTGTGCAAGGATAATTGCGTATATACAAATGTGAAAAAAAAAAAAATAAAAATTGTGTTGAATTATGTTGTTATTTTTTTTCGCATTCAAAGGACTCTATTTATTTGTTTATTTATTATTAAAATAATTCAAGTATGTAATTAGGTATTTGTTTTTTTTTTGGTATTACTTTCATTATGTTTTTTAGGTTAATTAAAGTCAATTATGTTTTAATTATCCTTGTTTAAAATAAAAAAAAAAAACAAAAATTTAAAAATAACATAATCAGAAAAATATTAATTTTTATTAAAATTAATTTTAATATTTATATATTTTTTTCTATTATGTATATTATGTATACAATATAAATAAAAATTTAAATGAATATTTATAATCAAAATATTTGGATTTTTAAAATATAAAATAAATTTTTTTTTAGTTCTAGTAAATTGAATTAATGGCAGAAAATTGCAAAGATCATTAAATATTGTTAATTGATAATTTTAAATTGATAATTTTTTTAAAAATTACTTTATTATTTTAAGTTAATTTTCTAATAATTTTCTTGTTCAATTTTATGATACCGGTTAAAATGATTGTAATAATTGTGTTGACAGTAATTCTGAACAAACCAAAACCAAATTACATTATAGTTGTTTTTCATTTTTACATTTCTATCTTCTACGATAATTTTACTACATTATTTGTGTCACGAACTTGCTCTTACATTATGAATTACAAAATTCGGTACCTATCAATATTTCTGTCATGAGAAAAAAGTCACTCAGTTAATATAGTTTGATATAGTTTTCGTTATTACTAGTTATTTGCAAATTAACACTCTGAAATATAATCGAAAATCAGTTCTTCGAAGAATGTCTACGCATGGTGTTACTCACCATCTCTATTGGAAGATCTAGAGTGCATGTAAATAAATACATTTATAATCACAAAATTATATATTTGCTATATGAATGTGTATGTACATAAATAGATCTTCTACAAATCAAATACTTACATGAACATTTTAAAGCTTAAAAACTCCCAAAAAACTAATTCAATTTTAAAACTGTAAAATAATACTAATGAATCTATAGTATAATTTTACAATTTTAAAATTGAGTTAGTTTTTTTTTCATCTGTTTACATCACTTTGACATTTTCAGTTAATTACTTAAAGAAAGCATAACCTATATTTTGATCCTGATTATTGATAACTTGATACTAAAAAACAAAATTAAACTAGGATTTAGGAATTAGGATTTTTATTTTATCAAAATGATTGCATTTATTTAAATTTTAGTAATTTCAAGTTTTTGATTAAACTCCAAAAATTTAAATATTATTGTGTCCAGTTCAGTAAATGTTCAAATCAAATTATTTAAAAAATTGTGTAATATCGTACTCTCCTTTGAGAATTTAATGCACGCCGCTGTTGAAGTTGTTTTGATTGTCGCCTATAAAATTTATTAAATTAAATTATTTTCATAACAATAATCCATAACAATAACATACCTTCTTCTATTGTTTTGTTGATTTTGTTGAACGCGATAATTAAATAAAGGTCTATGAATATCACGTTTATTTCTCAATAATAAAGGAAATAATTCAATTGATTTCAAATTAGTTGGTTCTTCTATAACAGTATCAGATGATAAATCCATATCCTGTTCTATAGTAGATGATGATTGTTTAAAAATGATTGTTAAAAGGAAAAATAACTGAAAAATCTAAAAGAAAAATATTTATTTTTTAATTAAATTAAATGAAATATTAATAATATTATTTATTAATTTACATTTAATATGAATTTCATTTTGTTGATATTTATTTACAACATTAATTCAGTTAAAAATTCATTTATATTATGTTTTAATATAAATTTTGATTAAAGTTTTTATATAGAAAATTAATTAATTTCAATGCAAACAGTTTCGTAATTAACCAAAGAGGAATAAAGGTGTTAATTTATGTCAACCGATATTATAGTAATAATATTACGAATTTAATTAATAAAAATGCATCAAATAAATTTAATTTTAATTTTTTTTATCTTGAAAAATTCATAAAATATGTTAATTGATATTTCATTAACAAATTGGTTTTGTTTTTATAGTCAAATGTTTTAAATTTGCCTATATTTAAGTATTGTATAATTGATTGAAAATATTAAACGTTGAATAATAGTTTATTTATCATAATATGGTTTATTTTTTAGTTAAAAATAAAAGGTATATTATATTTGTGGTATTATATCATACTAAACAAACACATGCAGACAGTAGAGAATACTTTAGTTAAAGCTGTCCACTGGCGCTGAATAATTTAGTACAACAATAAATATTGCACAATAAAATTGGCTGTCTGTGGTTAACCATTAATGAATATTTTGTATGTTGTATCTAATTTTAAATTTTTAATTGATATTTAGTATGTCCTTTTAGTTTATTTCTACTTTAATTTTGAGGTTTCTACAATTAAATCATATTACTACAATTAATTTATTATTAATAATATAGTAATGTTATAATATTTGTAATCTAACATAGAAAATCTTGTTCAATGATTTATTTAATATTTTAGAATGCCTATGAGTCACTCTGAATAATTTTAGGCAATTTATTTTACTACTTAAATATTGTGTACAATATATTGTACAAAATTAATAAAGGGTTGCTATGACAAATAAATATTATGTTTAATTAATAATTATATTAAATGAAAATCAAATTTTCTTTCAATAATGTATTATTTTTACAAGTGGGTAGATTCAATAGTTACTGTTCATTGCCAATTAATTACTAATTCATCTGACAACTGAAGCTACAACTAAAAATAGGTTTAAAAACAGTTTTTTCAAATAAACTTAAGAAATATCCTATTATAGCCATTTTTATAGAAGTATAAAATCAAGACCGATGTAGTAGAAGTTTAATTTATTTTCGGGTTATGTCACAACTAGTTAAATTTGCTAGTTAAAGCAATTTTGAGAATATCTGAACTTTAAATTTTTTACAGACTGCTCACTTTTTCTCGTTACTGTACACTGTTTTCTAACTTCTCTGATATTATACAATGTTAATTTTATTTATTTCTGAAATCTACTAATTAATTTCACTTTTATTCATTTAAGAGAATCTCACTATATAGTTTATGGGAATACCAGTTATATTTATACAGTTATTAAACTAAGATAAATTCATTAGTGTTGTTCAAATCAATTTTCAGTGTTTTTCATATTTATTTTAAAAAATCCAATTATAAAATTAACTCTTAAAATTAATTAAATATAAAAATATATAGATATAATTATTAATATATAAAATAAATAATTTAGTTTCAATTATGCACCAAATTAAAAAAAAAATAAATAAAAAACGATTAGAAATAAATACAACAAAAAACAAATTAAATAAATGTTTAAAGCGGTTTCGAAAATTTAAAATAAAATAGTAGAAATTAATAACAAATAAAAAAATGTAAATTCTAAAATTAAATGTAAATTATATCTAAAATGAAATAAACAGTAAAAAAAAAACACAAAAAACATATATTATAAAATTTAAATTAAAATAATTCATATTTATTATTGAATAATTGTAACACTCTTCAAATGCATAAATGTCATATACAATAATATATAACTACTACATAATTAAATAACTACATGAAATAGTAATTTTGTAAAAATAAACTTTCAAATGGGTAATGATTAAAAAGAAGAACAAATCAAAATATTAAAAAATTCATATCTGTGAATTTGTAAATTGTACTTGTATAAAATGTATGTTACAGAACTTAAATAGGTTACAGAAATAAAAAAAAAATTATACAGAAAGCTTCCTAAGAGACTAAATTTTAGTGAATATTTTTATCTTTAATCTTTTTATTATATATATTTTTATTTCAACAGTATTATTTTTAAGAAGATCAGTCAGAATTTCAAATTTTACTACAATTCATGATTCAGCATGAGTATTCAATTTTTAATTTATTTAATTTTTAATTCATATATTTCTTTTTTTTTGTATAATTATAAATTATAAATAAATTATTTTTTTTTATACATATATAACAAAAGGGATAAGCTTTATTTCAAAAAAAAAATTAAAATAATCAAAAATCAAAATTTTGTTTTCATACAAAAAATTCATATTAAACTATCAAATTATTTTAAATATTAGATGATATCAAAGTTTCAATATAACCGTTTTTGACATATAAATACAATGTAACAGATATTTGAATAAAAAGTTAGCTTTTCATTGTGTTGAATTTATGAAATTTTTGTTTCTTTAAAAACAAGGGCTGTAGAACATTTAATCGATTTAAATTTTTTCACTTTGATCTGTTAATAGTGTAACTCAATAAACTCAAAATAATCTAATCGTAATATAGTTCAATTTTAGTGATCGTAATAGTGTTGTTTTCCTAGTGTTACTTCTACTCTATCGAATTACATTGAAATCAATAATATCCATAATATATCATCAATATCATTACCCTGCAACCCCATCCGCGGATAATATATAGATTATAATAATTTCATTTTAATATTCCAAACAATTTTATTCAAATTCTTATCCATTCTAATTATTATTATTAATAAAATAAATATTTTTATAACAGCATTCTAAGGTATATATAACAAAATAAAAGAAAAATATTTTATATTAATTTTCCAATATAAATTTCAAAATTTACCAATATTCTCGCCGTCAGTCAAGTAAATAGCTAATTTTTAAAAATAGCTTAAAGGCATAACATTAATTTTCAAAATTAGTTATATCTTAAGAAATACCTGTCTTATTACGGTATGAATTTCAAATAAATATAATTAAATTAATATTTATAAAATTTTAAACATTTTTCATTAATTTAAACTTTGGGAAATTATTTAAATTATTTTTGAATAAAATGTTTTTTTTTTCCTCTTTAAAAGTTTTCCAAGAATTGAATAAAAATAAGTAGTTAAACAATTTTTGAGACTGAATTCAGAAATTAGTGAGTATCGAAGAAAAATTTTTAATTAAAAAGGTTGCCATCTAATCAAATAAAATTCAATTTAATTTTCAGTTAATAATTTTGAATATTGCCGAGTCAAGTACGAAAGGTTAAATTTGATAATTAACAACCTGCAACTGAAATTGAATTATTTTTGATTTAATTTTAAAACTGATTTTCGCTTAGTTGAGTTCAAGAAATGAATTAACAATGATGTACAAATAAAGGAAAAGTTTTTTTGGGTTACTAACTTAAACCATTTTATTTTTTGGTTTTCATTTATTCAATCAAAAGCGACACAATCACATTGAGAATTTATAATCTTGACCTGTATTAATAATTAATTTTAAATTAAATTACTTTAAATATTCACAACCAAAATTAAAAATAAAATTTCAATTGTTGGCAACCTTGGCCTTCTATAAACAGCTTTAACTCTTTCCAATGATATCTCTCTCATTGAAATTTTCATCCAAATTTTCCATAACAAATACCAAATATCCCTTTTTTGTATTGTGTTAAAAATTCCACATTTTTTTTTTGTTTTTTTATTGTTTTTGTTTTTTTTTTTTTGTAACATTGAAATTAATTAATTGAATAAATAAGTCATTTTTTTCAGAAAACCTTTTCAATGTTTTTATTTTCTCATACTTTTGAGTATAATTTTAATAATTTTTAAAGGTTAACAAAATTTTGAAGAAAATTTTTCAATATCAGATTGTTATACTTTAGAACCTACAATGGAAATAATGAATGTATTATTGTTGAAATATAATTTTATAAAATCTTCTGTAATTATTTTGGGACTGCATTAACAAAAACATAATTAATGGTCCTAAGTAGTCCTGAATTCAATTGACAACCCAAAAAAAATTACCGAGAATATTTTTAATATCTTCCTACATACCAAAAACTTACACTAGTCCGATAATTATTTATACTGGCAAGTCGAAATTGCTTTTGAATATTATTTAGCAAACTGTAATGTGTTTGGATATCAAATATTGTTCAAAGTTTTCTTCTATTGAACGGAAATAGATTTTGTAATAGTCCTCCTGTAGATTTTTGACCTTATGTCAGTCGGTACGTTTCTTTTATCAATAGTACTGTCTGTACTGATGATAACACTGTCGGTATTGCTATAAAAACCTTTAGGACAGTAAGAATGATTGCATCAGTTAAACTCTCATTCAGCCATTCGCTTTCTCATTTTCTTGTGTGTTATTATTCCAAAATCAAGCTTTACCCACTGCTGAAATCTTCAAGTACTGTACAGCATTAATTTACTCAAGGTGATTTAGTAAATACTGTTAAATCGACTGCGTTGTACGACAACTTTAATAATTTTATCATGTATATACAAGTTATTTAAAACTTTTCTATAAATTCTACTTAAAAATTGATTCTACGTAAATATCGTTACACCACAAAGTTGTAAACAGTGGAATGGAACTTAAAATAGACTACACAATTTTAATTTATCCAAGTTTATGCGAAAAAAATACAAAATTAAAAGTAAAATAAAAGAAAGCATAAACAATCAATTAATCTTAAAGAAAGGATATTCGACACCTTTCTCATAAATAAATTCTACAGAAATGTTGTAAAACAAAAAAAAAACAAAAGATACAAAACACAAAAAGATAAAATTCAATTCATTAAAAAAAATTTTTAATTTTTTGTGGTGAAATTTCTATTTTTTTTTTTTTTTAAAGAGAAAAGAAAAAGTTAAATAATTTTTTCTTCATAATTTTTTAATCATCCCCTTCTCACAATGTTAAATCTTAGATATTTAATTTCTTGAATTTATATTGCTACCTGAACGAGTCCGAAATAGTTATACATTTTATCATACAATCATTAAGTTTTTTGATTGCTGTTATTGTTTATATTATATTCACTACACCACTTCCACCACAGAAAACTAATAAGTTTTCTTTCACTTTATTTTCAACTCTCTCATTTTCTTCTCTTTATGATTAATTTGAGTGGAGTTTATTTTTTGACTTGTACAACATGACTGCAAGAAATAAAATATAATTTAAAGTATTAAATTTTGTAATGAGTGAAGTTTTAAAGAGTCCTTTTTCTTCTATATAATTTTTGATGGATTACGATTACATTGAATATCTAAAATTCATTCATATCCTGTGTTTTAAATAATTTTGTATTCAAGTCAGAAATGGAAAGAAATTTTCACGGTACGTGAATTTGTTTTTGTATGTATCTCACTACTATTACAGTTCAGATAACAAAAGTAGTGAAATAATCTTTAATAAAAATAAAAAAACACAAACAAAAACAAAGTAAAAATAAAAATACGAAAAGAAATAAAAGAAAATAGGACAGGATAAACCTGAAATGAAATTTGTAGTAAATTTTCAATAAAAAAAAAAAACAAAAATTTAATTACAATATTTTTTTTTTATAAAAAAAGAAAAGAAAAAAATTATTAAAACTCATTTTCTGATCTGTTATGAGAAGATAACGATAATAATAACGAAATTTGTTTTTGAATAAACTTTTATATAAAAGGAGAAAAAACTATTTCCTTTAATTTTCTCTATTTTGAAATTAGTATTGTTGTTTAGTTTCAATTGGAATATTGATTTTATGTTGTTTTACATTATGATTAAAATACATTTCTGTTATTCTATGTCAGATTTTCAATTGTGTAAAATCTAAATGTAGAAGTATATCTGCTTTCAGTTGTATTACTATGAAGGGTGAGTTGTAAGGGTTGTTTGGATCAAATATATTAATATTTTATAACATTACATTGCCTATGTCTGTTAATAAAGCCAAATGAAGTGATATAATTCATCAAATACCTAAAACTAGAACAAAAGCATCACAAATGAGATGCAAGAAATAATACAAGACAATATTATAATAATAGATCTGTACAACCACATCGGTTCAAATATAATTTAATAATTAATGAAGATATAATATAACTAATAAAAAAAGAAATACTATAAATATATAATATACAAAAATATATACCAAATAATTAATATAGTTTAATAAAAAAGGCCCACATTTCGAAAGGGAAAAGGACCTATAAAGTTGGCCTACAGATTTATCTGTAGGATCAACTGTTAAAATAAATAAATAAATAATTAGATATGTACAAGTGTTTTGTTCACGATGTTGTATATCGATCGCATGAATTTTCAGTCTTTAATTCTATATTCACAAACAGTAGTTTAGATTTCTTGAATTTTCAGACTTAAATCTAAACTACTGTTTGTGAATATAGAAAAGTTAAAATAAAGTGTAAGTGTGACATTTTAAAAAATAAACCAAAATCCTAAAAATAGCGATTGTATAATTTTTGTTTTTGTGAATGTTTTGATAGTGTAAAGACAATATTGAATTTACGTTTGCTACCTATAATAAGCATTCTATTAATAGGTTCATATTTGCCATAACTAGTCCTGTAATTACTGAGTTCAAATAAATTGAATGAGCGCAGATTTCTAATAATGATATTGCTGGAAATAAAAGTGAATCTTACATTGCCCTTTATAATCCCTATAATGAAAATAACATCAGAAACCTCACACCTAAAGTTCAGTGTACACAGATCAATAAATTTAATAAAGGTAAGATAATAGCATTAGACCATGACAAGTGGCGTAAAGCGAATTTCAGAAAGTGTTTTTATATTGCCTCAATCTTATCAATGTGTACCATATAAAGACCAAACTTGACTTGCATATTCAAGAGTATATCTTACGAAGTATATAGGTATATACCAAAAATATTATAGGCTTGTACCGCTTATAAGATGTGCAATCCTACTTGGTCCCATTTTTTCTATATGATTTTTCAGATTACGTTTCTTAAAGTGGATTATGTATAGTTTGGATATCGAAGTGTTTCTGGTCTAAGGCATTTCTTGTCCAATAAACAACAAATTTGTTATTAAGCAGCAGTTTTTAGTTATCGATATTTTTAATACAACTAAATATTTTGTATTTTTGATGGCTTGCATATTTAAAGTTTATATTATATTAGTTGAACATTTTATAGGTATGTGAACGATTTGTTAGCATCGTGTAATTTTTTAATCTTGGAACAGACATAGCAATGTTGTATTTTAGTATTGTTAAGAACAAATGATTAAGTATACTATCCTATCATCAATCCTATCAATCTGTACCATATAACCACGTTAGATCAAATTTGATTGTAACTGTGTGTAATATTTTTTTTTTGTTTGTCCGTATGACTTGGTCTTGCTAATAATAAAATAACTGTATTATCTCTTTCATATTATTTATTTTTATTGAAATATTTTACTGATTGTTCATGCACATCTATTTCACTACTCTGTTCTAATATATCATACCACTATTCAGTTATCATCAAAGCATGAAGTACAGGTGTATAACATTTTTTACATTTCTTCATATATTACAATAACGACCGTTTATTTTTGTAACAATGAATATGTCTGAATCTGATTACTAATCAAAAGATGACGGATCATATGAAGGATCAATGTTTCTTTTTTTTCATTAATTCTAAAATAATGAAATTTCATAAAAGTTTGGTGAAACACAATAATTTCGTAATAACTTAAATAAACTAGTAGTCCTAATTCCTGATAGTAGTAGTATTTTTTCATATTTAATTAGCGGATCTGAAAATTGATAAGTAAATATTCGAAAAATATTACTTGTTCCATTTTATGTAGTAAAAATTACATTACTTTACCTTAATGTACGAAAAGGTAATTTCACTTTTTTAAATTTTACGTTATTGAAAATAATATAAAACAAAAATATATATATATATATTATATAGTTAACAAAATAAAATTTAATGTTTTGTCTTGGCCAAATCAATAAATTGGTGCCTTTGTAATTTTAAATATGTATTTTATTTCTTTTGTTATTTATGTTTTAATAAAAATTTCATTTTATTGGAATCTTTAGTCCCAGATGTCAATTCTTTGTTTTTCTTGTTAAATCTTTATTAAAAAAGAACAAAAAAAAAAAAAAAAAAAAACGTTTCAATAATTTTGAATCATAGCTAAAGGCACAAATACAATTGTTGGTATCTATCAAAATGATTTTCTTTGAAAAATCAAATTTTCTTTTGATACAAAATTTTCATTAATTATTTCAAAACGTAATCGAATTGTGTTCTGTTTTTTTTTTCTATTTTTTTTTTTTTTTGTGTTATTTGTACAATAAATTTTGCTCATTGATTTTATTTGTGTTAAAAAAAAAAATGAAGTAAAAGGACATTGCTTTAAGGGTTGATTTTATTGCCTTCGATATATTTTTTCTCTGTCAACAAAACAGAAATGGACACAATTTTATTAGTTTTTGTTTATTTATTTTTTTTTTGTAGAAAATTTTGTTAAATTTTTTTGTTTTTTTTTTTTTGAAAAAAAGATTCGAAAACCAATTTTATATACCTAACTACATTATTTGTTTATTTTTTTTTTGGTTGAAATTTTTTTTCGAATTTTTATTTTGAATATAACGTTTAAAGTATTTCTTGTAGTCCTTAAGGGTTCCGTAGAGGTACCTCAATTTTGAATTTAAATGTTTTTAAATAACAAGATTTATATTTATATATATATATATATATATATATATACATATATATCTGTCTGTATATATATATATATACTCTAATATACATCTATGAATATTTACAAATTTTTTTTTGTTCAGTTCAATTTCAGTATACTAGAAAGGTATACCTAGTAGTTTGATTTCAATGAAATTCGAAAAATTAATGCAAAGAAGATAAAAACAGCCTTTCAGTAGTTTTGCTTTTTTTTTAAATTCAAATTCAAATTCAAATTTGATTGCAGTAGTTTTAGGCGATAATAAAATTTTCATCCCTTATTTTTTATTTTTCAAATGTTTTTATTTTTTTTTTAAATGAATTTAGAATTAAAAAAAAAATTCTAAATATTCTCTTTAAAATAAAATTAAAAAAGTAGAAAGAGTTTCTTTGAATTTAAATTGAGATTTTTAAATATATTATAAAAATAAATTGAGATATTTATGAGAACATGTTTAAGTTTTAAAGATTGAAAAAAAAAGAAAAAATTTCTTTTACTTTTACAAAATGTTGAAAAATAATCTTAAAAAAGAAAAAAAAAAATAACAAAAAAAAATGCAGAAAATAAGAAATTTGAATTTTTTGTTGAAAATATTCGGTATAAAATTAATACTAATATTATTTTATTAGTTTTGAGAAAATTATGATGTAGGAGTAGAATTCGTAATTGAGGTCTATTAAAAATAAAAATTGAAAATTTTTACCCAAACTTAATATTGAGGTAATTCAATTTTATTTTAATGAGTGTTTTTTTTTTTTTTTTGATAAATTAAGTTTTTCTAATTTTTTTTGAGTTTGTATAAAAACTTAGAATATACTATTACAATTTATTTTTTTTCATTCATCTGCAATTTGCTTAGTCTGGCGAACACATCTTTAGATGTTGTCACATTGTCGGATTTTTAACTTAAGTATTCACATTTAATTAGGTATTCTTGTCCTTCCAATTCAACATTTTCAATTTATTTTATAATGTTTTTGTCAAGCTATTTCAGAATACCAGATGGCCGATATAGTTTAGTGGTTATGTAATATGACTATTAATCGGAAATTTTCACGTTCGATTTCCGCTCACCATGAATGTTTTGAAATGGTTTATGGGCAGTATGTCTGAAATGTTCTCTAAAATAATTTGTAACAAGCGTGTACCTACATTCAGTTATAGGTATATACAGTTTGACGTAAATTGTTTTCTTCCAGTGTAATACAATTTAAAGCACAATTTGTGTAGGTCAATAAACACATAGTTACTGATGCATTCGAGTTTATGCCATATCCATTATGATCAGTTGCTCTCATTAAAAAATTAAATCAGTATATAATCCGTTATTATTTAAAATAATGTGAGTAATGAAAATAGGTAAACAATAATGCTAACTCTTTACCACACATCCAATTAGTTCTTTAATTGTTTCCGTTTTAAGATTTTGCATTTAAGCAATTTTTTTTATTTTAGTAATATCTTATTGATTAATAAATTAATACAAAACTTATTTATTTATCAATATTTAATTAAATTAAATAAAACAATTGAAGTTGTTTCATTAATTAAATTGGAATCAATGGAGATCCACACAACATTTCTACCAACATGAAATAAAACTCTTACACAATAAATTTAATATTTCCTTTAAATCTTCCTCAGTGCTAATCTCTAAATGTATTTGAAAACAAAAATTTTAACCTTGCATATAAAAATTTAAATAACAAATAAAATGTACAGTATAGCAATTAAAATTTTCCCACTACAGACTCATTTATACAATTAAATTAATAAAATATAATTTATTATCACAAGTACTTCTCATTATAATTAATTAAAAATATATATATGTAATAATAATATTAATTAGTATAATAATATTTGGATAATTAATTGCGTTTAAAAAAAAACAATGATACAAAACAAAAACAAAACAAAAAAAATGAAAACAATAACCATAAAAAAAATGAAAGAAAAAATAATTTAAAAAAATTATAATTTTAGTTTAAAACTAATTTTAAATTACAATTATATTAGCTGTGTATAATCCACATTATAAATTATATAAAGCTAAATTATACGACTAAAAAAAACGAATATTACATACCTGTTAAAACAAAAATTTAAATGTTGTCAAATTATTCTAGAACAAATTAAATAGTAAAATTGATAAAGTCAAATCAAATACGAAATTATGTAAGTTTTCAGCTTAACTTCGATGTTATTGAATTATTAAAACAAAAAAAAATCAAAACTAATTGAAGTATAAATTAATTAAAAGAAATAAATAATGAATATAAAATTAGAAAAAAAATTATTTATAAAAAAAAATACCACATTTGTTTTTATTTTTTGTCCTAGCAATTATAATTTCCATTTCAGTATGGCATACAAGAAGTTTTCTACATTTCCGTTACTTTATATTGTTTGGAAACATTAATTTCAGAGTCTGAAGCCTAAATTTAGTTAAAACCTATACTTTGTGCTAAGTATATGTTCTGAAAAATTATATGTATATCATTTCAATGCATTTTGTTTTTGCAACTGTAGTGGGGTATGTTAAAAAGTCTAAATTAATATGTTTGAAATTGGTTAATAATTTAGAACCATAAGACTTGAACAACATATTACTAATTAGCTTCCTAGAAGTAACTGTAATAGGTTTGTTGGAAGTGTAATACAAATGTCTTGGCTAAAAATATTAATAATTAATTTAATTAAAGAAAATTGTAGTCTTGTCTTAATTACAAAAGCTTCAATTATGGAACAATTTTCCAGATTTTTTCAAATTTTGGCAATATTATTTAGATGATTTTAGTGAGATAGGGATATGTGGTTGTTTTTTTCGGATCATATTAATAGCTCCTAACTTCTCCTATTAAATTTAGCATAGTCTCATATTCATGAGGTTGGTCATGTTGGATTTAGAATCTGTTTATGATTGGTAAGATTAGAAGATATGGTAAGATTGGTAGATGATAAAAACGAGTGCTAAATCTATTTCAGATCTAAGTTTAGCAGCTTATCAACTCTAGCTCAAAAAACATTAAATGGTAAAATTTCATTTGATAAAACACAAAAAAAAAACATTAATCTAAAATCACAGGAAAAAAATGCGTCAAGAGGTAATATAAATTTGAAAGAAAATTCCCCTATAATTGAAAACTGAACGTTGGTGTTAATTTGAAACTGAACATTGGATGTAGAAATGCATAAAATTCCATGCAAGGTAATCAAGATAAAAAAACAAGAAAACTAAAATCTACCGCTGCAGATTCTGCTTAGCTCAAGAGGCTTCCTCCTCCCATATTATATTTGTTTGCGATTCCATAACTCGCAAAAGACATAAATATTTCCCGAAATGTACAAATCGCCTGATTCTGATACTGACATCAATGCAATAATAGCGTTCATCAAGGACATAGACCTACAATATTCTAAGATAATAAACGAGGAAATACAACAGATCTTAAGAGTTCGGGCTTACATAAAACTTTCCATTAACAAAAAAAATCTACTGTATGCCTCATTAGTAGCATAAATGAAGTATAACAGGTCCAATGAATAAATGAATTAAGTGCATTATTATATTCAGAATAAGAAGAAATATTACATTATGATTGGCGATAGTAGATTGAAATTGAAACCACATTCAAATATTTTTATTAGTTCATTATATAAATAAGGACAATTGTGATTACAAAAAAAAAATATGTAATAAAATTTGTAATCTCTTCTCTAACTTATATGAAGGAGAGATGCGAAGGACTTTTTGCTTGAATTAGTAACGAAACTGTATCATATTGGTTGAAGTTTAAATGAACACCTTAAACAAACTATCTCTGTAGCATATGGTTTAAATATAATAAAATTTTGTATCACCAACTACTATATTCAGGTCATAATCTCTATACTCTATTATTTAATATAATCCATGCCACCTACATAATTTCAGAAGGATAACAGTAGAAATACATATGTATTTTATTATAATTATATTTTATATAACTTTAACAATCTATATATATATATATATATATATGGTGTGTAGCAATCAATACAGTAATAACTAATAGCAAACCATTACAATTGTATATTGATAATTCCAGTTGATATTATTTCTCGACAATCTAAAATGGCACTTTTAATATTAAACCCACAATTTGAAAAGAAAAAAAACAAAAATAGAAAAATACAAAAACAATAATAACAGAATGGGAAAAAAGAAAATTATTTTCAACTATAGCTAACTGTATATATTTAAGAAAATTTTTTATTGCAAGAAATTTATATACGAAACGAATGGATATCATACAACCAGTAATATTAACAGTAATTGCTTTTTACAGTTATCTGCACTAACTCATAATTTTTTATGAGTTTCAATTTTATGATCAGTTGATTAAATTCATATTTTATTTTATGTTTTTGTTATTATTGTAATGTTATTTATTTCATTTGACATCAACATTTTTTATTATCCTTTTCTATGTGTATATTACCAGAGGAGAAAAATTAAATGTCGATTTTTTTTTTTCTATTTTTAAAATGACGTCAATTTAAATGTCATCGCGATGTTAATAATTTTTGTTTTTTTTTGCGTTGAATAATCTTTAAAGAATTTTAAGTGTGCGTCTATATGTATTTTAATTTTATTATTTAAATTGAATGTCAAATTTATATTAATAATTATGTAGATTTATATTGATTTATTATTGATAACGCTTTGGCTCTCTTTAGTTAATAAAATTAATCGATTGAATATTATTTATAAGTAATTATATATATAGGATCTATTAAATATATTTTATTAGTTATGACAAAAAAGTTATTGACTATGACTATTTCGTTTATGACATATTCTTGATTGCAAAATCAAGTATGACATAATTAAGAAATATTTTTAAATTATGTCTATTTAATGGTCGTATTTGCTTTTTTTGACATTCTAATTAAAATCGGACTTTCATTCACTGACAATTATATTTTTATACTGATTATACTTTTTTTGTCAGAGAATATAACTATCTCATTCTTCATCTTGGAAATTATGATTTTCGGTTTTTCTTCAAGTAAAATTAGTTTTGTAAAATCGAAATGCCTTGAAACTAAATTAAAAATTAAATATAATAATTTAGAAGTTGACATATTTAAGCCTTATAGGTTTCAAAATTAACAACGTTA
Organism: Argyra leucocephala; assembly: GCA_963942445.1. Classification (NCBI taxonomy): domain Eukaryota; kingdom Metazoa; phylum Arthropoda; class Insecta; order Diptera; family Dolichopodidae; genus Argyra; species Argyra leucocephala. The sequence goes on along the minus strand of OZ012681.1, from coordinate 136,904,938 downwards.
AGAACAGCAACACTGAGTTTAGTTTATTATACAGTAAAATGTACTGCAATTGAATATTATATCATAATCGACACTGAAGTCATTACAAAACAATGAAAAAATTAATGATTTAAAGTATGTTTTCTGGATTTTTGTTTTATTTCAAATATTCAGCGAAATTGTAGGTGAATTAAACTTTATAAAGTTAATTTACCAAAAAAAAAACTCTATATTAACCGAGTTTAAAACGCAATATAAAAAATAGCAACTACAAATCTATTATTTTAGATTGTAGCTGTGTCTGCATCAAAAAATATACAAACATTTTTTTAAAAACTAAAAAAGAATAATACGAGGGCAGTCCGAAAAGTTTCCTGTAACGCAATCCTTTTGTCAATATTATAAATTTTTATGATTGACATTTCAAAACAATCTTTTATGTTGTTTGTCTTAAATTTTCAAATCGATCTGTCAAATAGTTTAATGTGAAACAGTTACCTATTCCGTTAACTTTTGTACTTTTTAGATAATGAATAAATTTCTCAAATTCGTCCTGCAATTCAATATACTTTTATTTGAATGGTTTACCAGCAATCGATATCCAAAAGGATATGGAAAGTGCTTTAGGTACTTCATCATCATCATATGAAACCATTCGTTTTCTGGTAACTGAACTTAAACACGGTTGTACAAGTTTAAATGATGAACAAAGAAGTGAGAGACCAAAAATAGCTACTTCCATTGAAATTGTAAGAAAACTACATGATGTAGTTACAGAGTAAAAATTCGTGAGCTGGCAATTATATCAAAAATATCAGAAAATAGCCGTGGATGCATTTTATATGATGAACTCCTTATGAAAAAGTTATCAGAAAGATGGGTGCCGCGTTTATTAACATTGCCACAAAAAATAATTCATTGGACCAGTTGTGGGGAGCTTTTGGCAATATATCAGCGTAATCCACATGAATTCTTGCATGGATTTGGATAGATGACGTTTTAGATTTGGATATTTTAAATGGATAGAGCCTTGTGAAAGTGTACCAAAGAAAGCAAAAGCCGAAAAATCGGCAGGAAAGATTATGGCAACTGTTTTTGGGATGCCCAAAGTATAATATTCTTTGACTATCTTGATTAAGAAAAATCAATAAATAAATTGTGCGTTATTGGACCGATTGAATGACGAAATCAAGAAAAAACGACTACATTTAGCTTGAAAAACGTTTGATAAAGTTTATTTGAGTTAAAAGGAGACTATTTTGAAAAATAAAATAAAATAAGAAGCAAAACAGTTTTTTTATATGAATACATTAAACTTTTCGGGGTGCCCTCACAAAAAAAAAATTCAAAAATTTTAAATAAAAATTATATCATTGGATTTAGCGAAGGATTTAAAATGGAAAAAAAAAATCTCAAGAGATTTCATAGTAACTTTACGAGTTTTCATTGTGAGCATTTTTTATTTTTCTGTAATTTGTAAATGAAATGAAAAGGACAGTTTTATTGCTATTTTTGTAGTATCAAATTAAACAGAATCTATTTTTTGTGTGTGCTTATCTCATTTTAAACTAAAACAATATGTTGAATTTAAATTTAAATTTTTTTGGTAAATTTTCTTTGTCTGACAAAGTTTTTAAAATGACTGGATGAATATTGGTTAGGAGTTAAAAAAAACTTTTAATACAAAATAAAATTGAAATAGAAGAATACATCAGAATTAGTGATGTGCCGAATGTATATAAGTAATACCAATAAATATTTTTATTAGTTTATTTTTTGTATTTATTTAATTAAATGTACAGAAAAGGCCTGGTCTTATAAAGTTGTACATACAAATTATTGAAAAATTACTTAAATCTATTAATATGAACAATTAATTCAATACTACAAAAATCTTAAATTTATATGAACATAAATATAGAGAAGAAAAAAAATAATAAAAAGTAAGAACAGTAATGAGCTAACGTGCAACATTAAATACCTTTTTTAAGGGATGAAAATATAAAATTACACATTATAATAATGAAAAACTAGTCTTTTTATTATTACTATTATTATGTACTAAAAAATCTCCATAATATACCCACAAAAAGGACGAAATATTTTACAGATTTTCTGTGTACTAAATTAAATGAAAAAGTGCTTAGTGCTTAGTAAAGTGAAATTTTTACTCCAGGACTTTGAATTTTATGTCGTTTACAACTGATTATGATCACATTCTTCATCAGGTGTGATTTTATTTTATTTGATAACAATTTTTAATATATATATATGTTTGAACAAAATTTGCATTTCTGTATGATACAGATACAGATGTGTGTCAATGAACGAATTAAAAAAAATTCAAGAACGATTACAGTAACCAGTACTTAAAGTCATTCAAAAATGTACAACCAGGTGGAATAACACCCTGAATATGATGCAAAGAATGTCTGAAATTAAAGATTTTTTGTGTTTGTATGCTTGTAGTGAATCAATTGATCAGTAAAAATCTTTACATTAAAATTAAAGAACGACAAATAAACCAAAGATTTGCCAATATATTAGATAATAATTTATTGTATGTCACTAGAACTTTTCTTGATCCCAGATTCAAAATCAAAATTTCTCAGTCAATTTATTTGTGAATAATATTTTTTTATTTCGACTGTGCAGAATAATTTTTTCGATATTTTTTTTCGTTTTCAAATTTTGCTCTCAGTGTTTTTAGATATTTTGCCTACATTTTGGGGAATACGAATCGGAACATCCCTATTCGGAATGTAGCTAATTTTGTCTTAAGGTAGTTATAATGTAAAGAAGTTGTTATTTTTTTATGGAACAGAGTGAATCGTCCATTCAAGATCATGTATGAAATTGTGAAAAAACCGACTTTAATTAAAATAATTGTGTTCGTTTATATATAAAATCCCTGCAGTATATTAGATTATTTTTGTATTGTACATATTGAAATTGGAGAAAAAATGGTAATAGATTAAGTTAACATTAAACGAAAAGTATTTTTTTATCAGATCTAAAATAATGAACTTTGTTTCCTTAAAGTCTCCGGTCAATACAGTGACATTACAACGACATTACAGTGACATTATAGTGGAATATATAGTGGTATTGCAGATATGGTAATATTTAGGCTGAATTGTCAAATAAAAAGTAGGGTCTTTAATTCGTTCAATAAATTGCAATAACACATATTTTTGTATATATATCAGAGTTTTCATAAAAATTTCATAGTTGTAAAAATTTTAATCGAATATCTATAACGATGTCAATGGACGACTATATAACGATCGATTGAAACACATAATCGGCCCCAAAATTATTATAAATAAAAACAAATATAATTCTATATAAATATTAATATTCAAATACAAATTCAATCAAAATATTAAAATATCCTTTCTTTTAATATTAGAATTAAAAAATAAATTAATATTTTATTTAAATAATTATTTTGGGAATTATTTAATTCCCTGGAAATTAAAAGGATTTTCTTTAGATATTTCTATATAAAAATTATTTAAAATTAAGCTATCAAAACAAAAAAAAAAAAAACAAAAGCAATTTTAATAAAGGATTAAAAAAAGTTGACAAGTCCTTTTAGTGTATTTACAACCAAATATGACATAGAAATTAGATCCTTTTTACTTTTATTATAAAGGAATTATTTTAATTTTTTTATTATTTATACATATATATATAAAGTTTATATGTACGTATGTATGTATTTCTTTCAAAGATGACAAGTGATATTTTTGCAACACGAAATTTTGACATTATAATAGTACCTACTTGTCATTTCTGCAAAATATAAAAAAAATGTCTAAGTAAAATTTTAAAAACATATCTTATTATTATTACTTATAGATAAATAATAAACACATACATACATATGTGTATATGCCTATGCTTTACACTTTACATATTGGAATATCATTGTATTTTTAAATTTTTGTATTTTTTTTGTCTTTGTTAAAAAAATGTCTTTAATTTTTTTCTTTTTTTTTTTTTTTATTCCTGTTGATAGAAAAAGGGAATCTTAAATTTTAATCTTAATGATTTTACTTTATATGAGTATTTTCTGTCATTCAATATTATATAATAATACCGAGTACATAATATTATTTAACAATAAAAGCTATTATGAAAAGAATTGTTAGATTTTTATTCTAAATATTGTGCCTAGAAAAAAAAAACAAAACATTTTGTTGGTTTCATCCTTTATTTTAAATAATATGTGATAATTATGTGGGATGGAATGAAAGGAATGAAGATAATTTTAAAATATTTTTTTTAATAGACTTGAAATAAGAATGGAATGAAGTTGAGGCATAAGCTTAAAAATAAGGAAATTCTATTCAAAAAAATAAATAAATATTTTAAATAAAAATTTTAATAAATACTAAGGAATCTGTTTGTGAAGCTCGGAATTTAGGTTCAACAAAGCTATGTTAAGCCTCAAATTAAATTTATATAAAAATACATAATGAAGTAAATTAAAATATTTTTTTATTATAATAAATTATTAATATTTAAAATACTTATTCTCATAAATATTAAAATAATAAAATAATACGTAAAAATAAAAATTTTAATATACATACATGTATATCGAAACAAATTTAGCCCTCTAAAAAGTAAAAATAAAATGGATGGTGGTCAAGCCTGCGATTCTACAAATTATGAGATAAATTAAACTTACTGGAATATTTTTGATGGAAATTTGGAATATTTAAGGCTTACAAAATCATGAACGTTAAGAACTAAGCTTTTGCAGTTTTGTTAATAACACTAAAATACACCGTTAAGTACATTTTTTAATTGGTTGCCTAATTTTTATGTTTTTAGCAACCATTATCAACATTAGACTTGTTTTTGTTCGTAAGTCGGTAAAAAAATATATAAACAGAAAAATAACTAACCACATAGATGCTGGCGAGTTAATATAAAAGTATATCATATAGAAGATTAATTCAGTTTCGTAGCCTTGGTAATATTATTGTCGATATTATTGTTTTCTGTTATTTTTTTATTCATTTTTTTTTTTGCAAAAGATTTCGTGTATTTTATAGATTTACAATTTTATATTAATTTGAAATATTAATAGTATATAGAAAAATAAAATTCAGTTCAATGTTAATTAAAATATGTATATTTGTATATATATTTGTAACTATGTAATTTTATACAAATCTATTCGACCAGACAGAGCTTTAGATAGGTCTTAATATATTCATTATTTCATATTTTATAATTTTAATTTTTTTGTATTATAATCTTATTTTTAAGTAATAATTGATCAACACAATAAAGAATAAAAAATCAAAATTATAAATTTCAGGAAACTTCAACTTTCAATTATTACTGAAAAAGTAATCATTTACATCAAATATAATTAAATCTCAGTTCTTGTTATTTGTATGGACCTACTTGTTTAATCAAATACCAACCAGAATTAGTTTTTCATCTTGGATAAGTCTTTATACTCATTCCGGTGATAATCTTAAAAACAATGAACATTTTTGACCTAAAATTTAAAAGACTTTTAACTAAACCGAATTTATTTCTATTATTTTTTATTAAACTCCAAAAATTATTCTTATTAATCTGAATTTCGTATAACCAAATTTAAGAAACAACGCCAGGAAATCATATTCAAAATTCCAAATTCTATCATATAGACAAAAATAGAGAAAGAAAAAACTTGTAATGTCAGCAACATAATTTGAAGAAAATTTAAATTTTTGAACAATGAAAATTTGAATACCGGAATAATATAATATTCTAAATTTATTGAACTGAATTTCCATGATCTCTCAGAATACAGTATATAGCTACCTATACACAATACTTTATATCAAATATTTTAATTAAATATAATATGTATATATATGTATGTATTTATTAAACTAACATACGTTATAAATTTTGTTAAAATATTTTCTAAAGAAAAAAAAAATGTTTAGATATACCTAGAACAAAATTCTTAACAATGATAATATGTGGTAAAAATTTCAACGTAACACAAATTGGTTTTATTTATAAAAAATATTTATGTTTTATATTTATATATATATAAAAAAATATTGTACAAAATCACTTTAATATAAAGATGATTAATCCTGTTAATGCAAGCAATTTTTTTAATATTTGAATACTGAATGTCGGAAGGCTACAAAACTTTGATGCTCATAAAGTTTTTATTTTTATATACTCATATTTTTGATTTAAAAAAAATTGAAACAAACAATATAGAGTATAGTATATAAAAAATTACTTGTTATATCATATTCTCTAAATATAAAAATAAAACCCTTTTCGGACTCGTAATAGCCTTAGTATTGAAGTAGTTTAAAACAATGTTGTGAATGTTTAAATAGTAATAACTACATATATAACTAATTATAACCATAATTTTTATTTATTTATTCATTGATTTGACTTTATATTGTGCAGCTTAAATTGTAAATTGTATTTAAAACAATAATTGTAAACTAAAAGCAACAAAAATACACTAAAAATTATCATTCAGATATTTCGAAAATGAGTATAAAAGAAGAAAATATACAGTTTTTTGCAAACAATGTTTTTACTGTTATACTCCAGATATAACAGGACTGTCTGGTTATTGTACAAAATTTATTTTAATAGAATATTTTACTTATAATATATTAAAACACATTAAAATAAAAAAAAAAAAAACAAATTAAAGAAGGATTTAAAAACTTTGCTCTCCATTATTTTTCAAAACACCATAAATATTTTTCTCATTCCCTATAATATTCATTCCCGGTACACTAATTATGTTAGTCAAGTAAATATTATTGTTGTTGTTTTTGTTTTTGTTATTTTTTTTTTTTTTTAAGAAAATATTTTAATTAACGTAATTAATTACGATGCCTTATAATATTGTATTTTAATGTAGTTTAGATTCTATTATAATAATATTCATATAAATATCCTTAACTTATAGATTTAGAAATTTTGAAATTCATTTAACACCATTTTCATGATGGTATTTTGGTTGTTTTCACTTTTTAAGTGTTATTTTTTTTTTATTTAAATTTTTTTTTTGTTTTGTTATCTGTTATTTTATTCGGAATTAAATTTTTTTATGGAAATTTTAATTTTGGTCTGTATTATCATTGATATTATTTTGTAGCTTTCCAGATTTAATCTTTTCAACTTTATTTTTTTTTTAGGGAGGACGATTTCAGGTTAAAAACCAACATCCAGTTGTAGAATTTATAAGGTTTTTTATAAGATTGTTATCATACGTTATTGATATCACTATTTTGTATTGACTATTTTTACCACCAATCTGTTATTTCATCAGTAAGGGAAATTGCATTTATATATTTACCACAATTACACTCTGTTTTTCTGTCTTATTCCAGTAAAAGATAAACCACAATTACACTCTTTTTTTCGTTTTAATTCTAGTTTGCAAAATTGCATTTGTAAACCTCTCGTAGAAGGAAAAACAGACCAATGGATAAAGCTTATACAGTGTCGACTTGGCTTGATATCACAGTCATAGTTAGATTTATTTGTCTACATCAATATTACGAAGAAATTGCAGATATTATTGCATTTGGAAAACTCATGGAGCTTCTAAAGACAATGGATAAAACATTTTTAATTATTAGGGCTGATCCGAATAAAGATGCATTGTAATGAAATCATAATTAAAATTTTGAATAAGAATTGATCATTGGTTTTAAATAATCAGATTTTGCTTTACAACTAACGGTTTTGTGAGTCCTTTACTAGATTTTTTTGTTAGTTCACAATTGGCAGTTGTCAGTTGCTCTTTAAATTATGCTTTATATTCTATTTTAAATTTTTGTTAAATTATGCTACCATTTTCTTTTAATTTTTTTGTAAATTATACTTTCATTCTTTTTTAAATTCTAGTTTTCAATATTTTTCGAAGAATTTCAATAAACATTTTTGATTGTTTCAGGAATAAATCTCAATTTTCATTTTTTAAAATCAAATAGAAGAAATTTAATAAGATTTCTTAATCCCAATAAGTTTTAAGACTCAAAAATGCTAGAAATCAAATAAATTTCAAATATTAATTTCACACTACTTAAATTACGCCATAATTTTAATCCATTCAGTTCATGGTGAGTTCATTACAGTAAAATAAATAAAATGTGTTAAATAGTGAAAAAGTTAAAAGTGTTTTTACATTTTGAAATTTATTGGACTGTCTGGGTATTATTTCTAATTTGTATTTGTTTGTTCCTAATTTTTGTTTTTTGTTTTTTTGTAAATTAATTATGTTAAGAGGTTGCAACTACTATACAAATTATTTATATTTGATTCAACAAAAATGTGGTGAATGGATATTAAATTACTGAACCAATTAATTAACAAATAATTTGAAATTAATTGAGTAAAAAAATTTTTTTAATTAATATTGTAAAATTTTAATTTTTTTAGGATGTTAATTATTATTATAAAAAAAAAAATATGGTAGACATTTTGTATTATGGCTAAATTATGGTATATATAAATTGTTAATTGTTTTAATTATATGGACAGTTTAAGTGTAAGAATATACTTTAATTTTATTCATGAAATCATTGTAAAGTGTTTTGAAACGATTTTGCATACCATACCATAATTAATAATGACCTTATGTTGAATATTTTTTCTGTTAGTATAGTGAGATGTGTTCATGTTGCTGTTTCATACTATGATTAATTGATTTTTAACATTAATTTAATATTTAATAAAACAGATTATCTCAACAGATTTTCTTTTCAAAAATAAATTTAATTAATGAAATTTATTTTGATTATAAATAATCAATATTTTCAGGGATTATAATATTATAATTTTCATATCATTTAAATTTATTTGCATAAAAATTCACTTCATATAAAAAAAAAATATCATGAATAAATATTATCGAAAAACTTATTATTATTATTTTGGGTCTCTTAAGATTCGTTGTTAAGGCTTTTACATAACAATTAACAAAAAGAGAGAATGACTATTGTACTTTTATACCTTATAATGTTGTAAAAAAAAAAAATAAAAAATTGGTTTTTCTAAAATGAAAATTCATTGTAGGTGTGATGTTTGCAAATATAATTAAAATGCAATAGAGAAATGTTGATACTGAAAGAATGTTAAATGTTAATTTTTTTATTTTATTCGGTTGTATTTTCAATGTTGTTTGTCGAATTTTAACTAAAGTTGAAATTAAAAAATATTCTAGTAGATACATATGAATATTTATACATAATATTTATAAATATATATGTAAGTGAGTAATTCTCTGGAAAATGTTTTATTGTATGTTCCAGTATATATTTTGAAATATAATTTAATAATTTTAAAAGTGGAAATCAGTTGGAATATTTTTTCAGAATATGATGGGCACGACAAAACACAAATTTGTTCTTTAATTTACGGAAAATATTGAACTTAGAATATATATTTTGTAACTGTCGGAGCTAGTCTCATAAAATCCAATATTATAATTATATTGGGTTTAAAATAGTTTTTGTATGAACGTATGTGAGCTAAAATATTTGAGTTTTCTAAATTGAAAAAAATTATTATTTTAATTCATTAGTAAATTCTATACTTATATACTTTTATGTTAACGTGTCAGTGTTTGTTGATTTTTTTATATATTCATTTGTCATTCTGTCATGTCATTTTTAGTATTTACATACTTTTTAGTATAAAGCGTCCGATAAAGTCTTGAAATTTTTTTTCTCGGACAAAAAACATAAAAATGATTGTCAATATCGTGATGTCATTGTGACTGTTATAACCTTACCTATACCTATACCTATACCTTAAAAATTGAAATTGGAAACAATGTGAACCATAATGTTACATAAATTTCCTGCTTCATTAAATTATTTTTTTTTTTTTTCAAATTTTGAAATATATTTTCTATTAATTTTTAAATTTATTCAAAAATACTGCCATTTTGTTTTTGAGCAAATTTTGAAAAACTCTATTTCATTAAACTTAATAAAAAATATACTTTTGTTTACATGTACGTAGCTGTCACAAATAATCAAAATGTAAAGCGATCTTTGGATTTGTCTTGTTTCATATCACAATAATGAAATAATTTATTACATTTCAGGCACTTTCCATAGAATTACCCATATACGTATATGTGTATATATATATGTATATTAGTTTAAAATTTAAATAATTTAGTAGCATCAATTTGTTTTTATTGCGAATGAAACTTGAATCCAATTAGATAAAAAATTCGTTAGGTTCTAGTATGTGGTTTGCCTTTGAGCAATAAATTAAAAAAAAATTGTGGGAGTTTTTAGCAAATATATATATATATATCTAATTTATATTCTAAATATATTTCGTTTAAAAGTTTATTGACATATGGAAACATTGGGTTCCAATAGAATAGATATTGAATATTCTACTTAATCTGTATCGTCCAACTCCCCCATTTCAAATGATTCAAATTAACCTCTCACATACCCGATACCTTTTACTCTATCTACTACAATCAAACTACGTGCATACCTAAAGATACTTAATGAATTTTATTTAATTTTATTATTAAGATTATTTATTTCAAACGTTTGCGTAAATGTTTTTAAAATTGGGTATGAACCTGTTGCACGTGTAGGCTGTAATAAAAGAATTGAACATTCTATTTAAAATTAGTTATTTCAATCTATAGTTGTACCTATATACAATTATTTTAAAAGCTTTCTGCGAAATATTCTAATTACGTAAATATTCAAAAATGAGTTTTTTAACTTCTAATTTCCAGTTTATTTCTATATTGATAACAAATTCTATTAATATACAGCAATTACGTAAATTTGAGTATATAACTTAAAACTATTAATTAAATCATAAAAATATTTATAACTCACGACCTAGAAATATTACAAAACAAAAATCGGTAAAAAAAATAAAGTTATTTACAAAATATTTCATCGAAGTACAACATACAACTCTTAAGTTGATACAGACACAATGAAAAATTTGATATTTTTAAAAATATTATTATTATTCGATCTAATAATGGTAAGTTATTCAATTATTTCAATTTCAATAATTTTATTTTTAATTTTAATTTCATTTTTTGAAGTATTCTACCAGAATAACAGTAACTGCACAATTTTTAGTTCCGGCAGCTTTGCGTGGAAAAAAAATTCAAGAATTAACAGTTTCTGAACTAATGGCAATACCAGGCCATATGATTGATGAGAAAACAAGAAAAACATTAGTTGGATTTAAACTATTAAAAAGTATTTTTGGACAGGATAAAAGTGATCCAAATGTTGATCCAAGAATTTCAAATGCAGTTGGTAGAATAGGTGATGCTTTTATACCATTACGTCGTATGTAATAATTTTTAATTTTTAAATTTAAAAAAAAAAAATAATGAAAATAATGTATTAAATAAATTCCCAACCGTTGTTGTATTGACATATAATTAGTTTTTATTTGATAATGTTAAAAATTTAGACTATGTTATAATTTAATTAGTTGGCAAATATTAGAAGTGTACATTATAATATCTGATTTATTTTGTTTTTATATGAATAAAATAATTTATATATGTCAGACTATAGGTTAAAACTAATGTTCAAAATGTTTTAAATATACTTATTTGATTTCTTAGTGATAATCACTAACCTATTATAAACAATTAGCACCTAACTAAGACTGAAACTAAAATTATGAAATACGATAATCATAGCTAATTATGTAGTAGTGATTATCAATGCGGCACATATTAAATTTGAAAAAGTGAATGTTAGAAAATCAAATCAGATTAGTTATCAATATTATTTATTTGGTAATATTAAAAATAGTTATATACAAAATATTGTTGTAAATAAAAATAAAATAACCAATTATTTTTTTTTTTTTTTTTTTTGAGAAAATAATAAATTAGTCAGGCTCAACCGAATTTTAAAAATTAAAGAATTTAGTTAATCCGGATATTTTCATTAGGAAAAAAATGTAAAAATTTGTCGTGTAACAGTTTTTTTGTTTTAATATTTTTTTTTTGTTTCTATTTTGTTTTTCACCAAAGTTTAGTCTAGGAAATCGGGTTAATTTAGAAAATTCAATTTTGCCTTTTTTTAAGTTTCTAAAAATTATTTTTTTTACCCATTTTTCTTGTATTTGTTAGTGGTTTTTGTTATAGTAAAAACAAGTAAAAGATATTCATCAGCCTGTGTTGTTTTTGTTGTTTTTCAATTTTGTTTTTGTAATAAAATGTCAATCTAGTAAACAATCAATCTTTCGTTTTGTCATCAGTGTCCTTTTTTGTTATTGTTGTTGAAACAATTTTGAAATATTTTGTTATTGTTTTACATATTTTTTTTTCGAATGTTTTTGTACTGTTTTTGGGGTTAAGAAAAAATGTTAAAATTTAAAATACAATTTTAAATTAATTTTGTTTGCTATAATACAATAGGGTACTATAGATAATATTAATTTTATTTTATTGTAATATGAATGGAATGTTGACTTATATTGAAAAATTTGCCGAAGTAAAAAATTTATTTTATGTAAAAATTGAAAAAAAAAAATTTCAAATTATTTTTTTTTTGGTTAAAAATTTAATTAAACTTTAAATTTACCTTTGAATTAATTTGAGTTAATTTAAGTATTATTGATTTTTATGTGCTCATTATTTTTTAAATTTTGTTGAATAATGTTTGATTTCAGTATGAATCTAATTTAGGTTGTGTTAATGTAATATTCTAAATCCTGTAGGATTAGCTTATTTAGTAAAATTAAAAGGAAAATATTCGACTATTTTCAACAATTATACTAAATTAGTGTTTATTGAATTTAATTATTTTCAAGTCTATTCTCTATTATATATTAACGGTGCTGAATCCCTACGTATAAGTTGTAAGAGTTTTTACCCTTTATATTTGGTCTGAATTAAAAAATAATAATAAATTCAGCTTTTGATTGATTATCTAATAAAGCTAAAAAAAGTAATTCTGGACCTACAATGACTAAACAATCCAGTAATTCAGAACTGTATATAGGTTGCAACGATTGAAATTGTAAAAAATACTCAACAAGAAAAACATAAAGAAAATTCAGAGATTAAAATCCAAAATATATTTTTTTACTTTGTCCCAAACAATTCTGTTTTTAAGGACGAATTTTCAAAATTATAATAACAACAATAAAATGTCAAGTATATCGAGATTGATTATCCAATTTTTCTTTTAATGTTGTCTGTTTTATTTTTTTTCGTATTAAATTGTTATTGTTATTCTCTAGTTTCATTGCTCAGTTTTTAATACACATTCAATTTATTAAAATGTCATTTGACGAATTATTTTAATCCAATCAAGAATATATTATTATAAAATAAAAAAATAATACAAATTTTCCAGATCCATGGGTGTTTATTGGATCATGTAATATGATTTTAAAATTTTAAAAATGCTAACATTAAAGGTGAAGAGGTGTAAGGATATAATTAAGGTAAGCTGCCTAGTTGTCACATAAATAATTAATTATTGTAGATTTATTCGAAATATAATGTTTAATCATTAATTTAAAAAAAAAACATTTTCATTTTGTTAAAATAAATGAAGGAATTAAAAATAAAACATGTGTGCATTGGGGTCATATTCAATAATCAATTAAATAAATTTGATAATTATTATTTCCGCTCCATAATTTACAAATTTAATAAAATATTGGTCTGATACTTGCTTATACTAAATACTCTGTGAAGGAGGTAATCGAACAGCGTTCATTGTCGGTTGTGTAATTTAAAGAGCTTTAATTTAAGTTTTATTCTGAAAAAGTGGAAGTAAATTAAATCTAAATTTATTTCGAATTACAAGGTGCCTCACAATATATGTTGAACGGTTTAAAAGAAACTTTAACGTAAGTAAAAGTTTGTTAAAAGTAAATAAAATAATTAAAAACAGATCACATTCTAATTAAAATTTTAAAGTAACTCTTGCATTATTTTCTGAAGTTGTAATAAGAATAAATAAATTGAATCAAAAATTTTCTGCATCCTAGATTCAAAATAATTTATAAATATTTCAAATTTCGTAAATTTCTTTTAAATTAAATTTAAAAACTATTCAAAAGCCCCCAGAACATTGTCAATAAATTAATTTTACAAAAAAAAAAAATGGTAAGGACATTTTAATAAACTTATCTTATAACATTTACCAAATACAACACAATCATAAATGTTGTACACATTTTAAAACAAGTGAAATTATTTTAGAATGGTAATAATAATCCTGGTAAAACAACAGAGACACGACATTAAAAAAAATATATACGAGTATATTTAACAAAAAACTAATAACTGTAAAGTATCATAAAATTTTATTATTATTTTTTATTTTGAGATTTTCAGTTTTTTTTTTTTTTTTGCACTATATCAGGATACCTATTTGGATTATAAACAATGCAATTAAATTGACCTTGATAACCAGAAAAAATACCGTTATTTTATCTTATATTTTTTTTTATTTAAATGAAGATCGTTGAACAGAGATTTTCCATTCGTTTTTATATGTTATTAAGTAAACATTATAGGACCTTTGAGAGCACATGTTAAACAAAAAAAAGAGAGCAGATACAAACATATATAATATCTAGATCTACATAATAAATGAGAAACAAAATTGTATGACAAGGATTAACATATTAATAAACAAAAAAATAAACCAAAAACAATGTATACTACTAACCCCATACTGTTAAAAAGCTGCTCCTGCTTCGTATCAAAATAATAAAATGTGGGACTTGGTATATTTATTTTTGTGGTAAAACGGTAAAAATATGAAAATTGCGAAAAAATATTATTTTCGTATCACAAAAAAAAAAGCAAAACTAAAAATTCTAGGGCTGTAAATTTCGATTTATTTTATTGAATCTATAAACAGAATTTTTATTTGAGTTTGAAAGTTTGAAGAGAATAATTTAATTGAATTTTGGTTACATTTGGGATTAAAAAAAAAAATTTTTAAATTTTTTAAAATTTCCGAAGAAAAATATTTTTATTTGTTTTAATAAAGTACCGAAAATTTAATTAATTTTTGAAATAAAACTATGCGAATATTGGAAAAAAGATCATGTTAATTATAGCAAAAGAGCTTCAAAATCAAAATCGTATTGCATCGTAAAAATGTTGCGAAACAAAAAATTGCCAAAACATTGTACATACTAATTTTTCATGTAAAATATAATATTAGGTATGTTGATGTTGGATGTAGTCGAAACGAATCAGATCTTTTCAGATTAGAAAGATTAGAAAGAAAGAAAGAAATTTTTTAAGAAAATAATATTTAAGGCGAGATGAAGAAATAATAAAATTTTGCTACCCCAACCATTAACCTTTATCCGGATTTTTGTTAAAACGCTGATACAGGTGTCTCTTTGTTTTCAAAGAACTATTTAAATACAAATTTTTGGGACTGTAGCTCTCTTAGTTTTTAATTAATCCTTCATTAGTCCTTGATAATTGGTGGGAGTTGTATGGCAGATGCTTGAACCAATTCGAATTTTTGAAAAAGCTGACATAGGTGTCTCTCATTTTCAGAGAACTATCTAAATACAAATTTTTAGGTCTGTAGGTCTTTTAGTTTCTAATAAATTCCTTCATTAGTCCATGATAATAGGTGGGAGTTGAGCGGCAGCTACTTGAAACAATCAAAATTTTTCAAAACGCTGATACAGGTGTCCCTTTATTTTCCGAGAATTATCTAAATACAAATTTTTAGGTTTGTAGGTCTTTTAGTTTTTAATAAATCCTTCATTAGTCCATGATAATAGGCAGGAGTTGTACGGCAGCTACTTGAACCAATCAAAATCTTTCAAAACGCTGATACAGGTGTCCCTTTATTTTCCGAGAACTATCTAAATACAAATTTTTAGGTTTGTAGCTCTTTTAGTTTTTTATTAATCCTTCATTAGTCCATGATAATTGGTGGGAGTTGTATGGCAGATACTTGAACCAATCAAAATTTTTCAAAACGCTGATATAGGTGTCCCTTTATTTTCCGAGAACTATCTAAATACAAATTTTTAGGTTTGTAGCTCTTTTAGTTT
Organism: Argyra leucocephala; assembly: GCA_963942445.1. NCBI lineage: Eukaryota > Metazoa > Arthropoda > Insecta > Diptera > Dolichopodidae > Argyra > Argyra leucocephala. The sequence continues at coordinate 136,888,879 of OZ012681.1, read as the reverse complement.
TTTATTAATCCTTCATTAGTCCATGATAATTGGTGGGAGTTGTATGGCAGATACTTGAACAATCAAAATTTTTTAAACGCTGATATAGGTGTCTCTTTATTTTCCGAGAACTATTCAAATACAAATTTTTGGATCTGTAGCTCTTCTAGTTTTTAATTAATCCTTCATTAGTCCTTGATAATTGGTCGGAGTTGTATGACAGCTACTTGAACCAATCAAAATTTTTCAAAACGCTGATACAGGTGTCCCTTAATTTTCCGAGAGCTATCTAAATACAAATTTTTAGGTTTGTACCTCTTTTAGTTTTTTATTAATCCTTCATTAGTCCATGATAAATGGTGGGAGTTGTATGGCAGATACTTGAACCAATCAAAATTTTTCAAAACGCTGACATAGGTGTCCCTTTTTTTTCCGAGACCTACTCAAATACAAATTTTTGGATCTGTAGCTCTTCTAGTTTTTAATTAATCCTTCATTAGTCCTTGATAATTGGTCGGAGTTGTATGACAGCTACTTGAACCAATCAAAATTTTTCAAAACTCTAATACAGGTGTCCCTTTATTTTCCGAGAACTTTCTAAATACAAGTTTTTAGGTTTGTAGCTCATTTAGTTTTTTATTAATCCTTCATTAGTCCATGATAATTGGTGGGAGTTGTATGGCAGATACTTGAACCAATCAAAATTTTTCAAAACGCTGATATAGGTGTCCCTTTATTTTCCGAGAACTATTCAAATACAAATTTTTGGATCTATAGCTCTTCTAGTTTTTAATTAATCCTTCATTAGTCCATGATAATTGGTGGGAGTTGTATGGCAGATACTTGAACCAATCAAAATTTTTCAAAACGCTGATATAGGTGTCCCTTTATTTTCCGAGAACTATTCAAATACAATTTTTTGGATCTGTAGCTCTTCTAGTTTTTAATTAATCCTTCATTAGTCCTTGATAATTGGTCGGAGTTGTATGACAGCTACTTGAACCAATCAAAATTTTTCAAAACTCTGATACAGGTGTCCCTTTATTTTCCGAGAACTTTCTAAATACAAGTTTTTAGGTTTGTAGCTCATTTAGTTTTTTATTAATCCTTCATTAGTCCATGATAATTGGTGGGAGTTGTATGGCAGATACTTGAACCAATCAAAATTTTTCAAAACGCTGATATAGGTGTCCCTTTATTTTCCGAGAACTATTCAAATACAAATTTTTGGATCTATAGCTCTTCTAGTTTTTAATTAATCCTTCATTAGTCCATGATAATTGGTGGGAGTTGTATGGCAGATACTTGAACCAATCAAAATTTTTCAAAACGCTGATATAGATGTCCCTTTATTTTCCGAGAACTATTCAAATACAATTTTTTGGATCTGTAGCTCTTCTAGTTTTTAATTAATCCTTCATTAGTCCTTGATAATTGGTCGGAGTTGTATGACAGCTACTTGAACCAATCAAAATTTTTCAAAACTCTGATACAGGTGTCCCTTTATTTTCCGAGAACTTTCTAAATACAAGTTTTTAGGTTTGTAGCTCATTTAGTTTTTTATTAATCCTTCATTAGTCCATGATAATTGGTGGGAGTTGTATGGCAGATACTTGAACCAATCAAAATTTTTCAAAACGCTGATATAGGTGTCCCTTTATTTTCCGAGAACTATTCAAATACAATTTTTTGGATCTGTAGCTCTTCTAGTTTTTAATTAATCCTTCATTAGTCCTTGATAATTGGTCGGAGTTGTATGACAGCTACTTGAACCAATCAAAATTTTTCAAAACTCTGATACAGGTGTCCCTTTATTTTCCGAGAACTTTCTAAATACAAGTTTTTAGGTTTGTAGCTCATTTAGTTTTTTATTAATCCTTCATTAGTCCATGATAATTGGTGGGAGTTGTATGGCAGATACTTGAACCAATCAAAATTTTTCAAAACGCTGATATAGGTGTCCCTTTATTTTCCGAGAACTATTCAAATACAAATTTTTGGATCTATAGCTCTTCTAGTTTTTAATTAATCCTTCATTAGTCCATGATAATTGGTGGGAGTTGTATGGCAGATACTTGAACCAATCAAAATTTTTCAAAACGCTGATATAGGTGTCCCTTTATTTTCCGAGAACTATTCAAATACAATTTTTTGGATCTGTAGCTCTTCTAGTTTTTAATTAATCCTTCATTAGTCCTTGATAATTGGTCGGAGTTGTATGACAGCTACTTGAACCAATCAAAATTTTTCAAAACTCTGATACAGGTGTCCCTTTATTTTCCGAGAACTTTCTAAATACAAGTTTTTAGGTTTGTAGCTCATTTAGTTTTTTATTAATCCTTCATTAGTCCATGATAATTGGTGGGAGTTGTATGGCAGATACTTGAACCAATCAAAATTTTTCAAAACGCTGATATAGGTGTCCCTTTATTTTCCGAGAACTATTCAAATACAAATTTTTGGATCTGTAGCTCTTTTAGTTTTTAATTAATCCCTCATTAGTCCTTGATAGTTGGTCGGAGTTGAATGACAACTACTTGAACCAATCAAAATTTTTCAAAACGCTGATACAGGTGTCCCTTTAGTTTTCGAGAACTATTCAAATACAAATTTTTGGATCTGCAGCTCTTCTAGTTTTTAATTAATCCTTCATTTGTCCTTGATAATTGGTCGGAGTTGTATGACAGCTACTTGAACCAATAAAAATTTTTCAAAACGCTGATATAGGTATCCCTTTATTTTCCGAGAACTATTAAAGTACAAATTTTTGGATCTGTAGCTCTTTTAGTTTTTTATTAATCCTTCATTAGTCCATGATAAATGGTGGGAGTTGTATGGCAGATACTTGAACCAATCAAAATTTTTCAAAACGCTGACATAGGTGTCCCTTTATTTTCTGAGATCTCTCTAAATACAAATTTTTAGGTTTGTCGCTCTTTTAGTTTTTTATTAATCCTTCATTAGTCCATGATAATTGGTGGGAGTTGTATGGCAGATACTTGAACCAATCAAAATTTTTCAAAACGCTGACATATGTGCCCTTTATTTTCCGAGAACTATTCAAGTACACATTTTTAAATCTGTAGCTCTTCTAGTTTTTAATTAATCCTTCATTAGTCCTTGATAATTGGTCGGAGTTGTATGACAGCTACTTGAACCAATCAAAATTTTTCAAAACGCTGATATAGGTATCCCTTTATTTTCCGAGAACTATTAAAGTACAAATTTTTAAATCTGTAGCTCTTCTACTTTTTAATTAATCCTTCATTAGTCCTTGATAATTGGTCGGAGTTGTATGACAGCTACTTGAACCAATAAAAATTTTTCAAAACGCTGATATAGGTATCCCTTTATTTTCCGAGAACTATTAAAGTACAAATTTTTAAATCTGTAGCTCTTCTACTTTTTAATTAATCCTTCATTAGTCCTTGATAATTGGTCGGAGTTGTATGACAGCTACTTGAACCAATCAAAATTTTTCAAAACGCTGATACAGGTGTCCCTTTAGTTTTCGAGAACTATTCAAATACAAATTTTTGGATCTGCAGCTCTTCTAGTTTTTAATTAATCCTTCATTTGTCCTTGATAATTGGTCGGAGTTGTATGACAGCTACTTGAACCAATAAAAATTTTTCAAAACGCTGATATAGGTATCCCTTTATTTTCCGAGAACTATTAAAGTACAAATTTTTAAATCTGTAGCTCTTCTACTTTTTAATTAATCCTTCATTAGTCCTTGATAATTGGTCGGAGTTGTATGACAGCTACTTGAACCAATCAAAATTTTTCAAAACGCTGATACAGGTGTCCCTTTATTTTCTGAGATCTCTCTAAATACAAATTTTTAGGTTTGTCGCTCTTTTAGTTTTTTATTAATCCTTCATTAGTCCATGATAATTGGTGGGAGTTGTATGGCAGATACTTGAACCAATCAAAATTTTTCAAAACGCTGACATATGTGCCCTTTATTTTCCGAGAACTATTCAAGTACACATTTTTAAATCTGTAGCTCTTCTAGTTTTTAATTAATCCTTCATTAGTCCTTGATAATTGGTCGGAGTTGTATGACAGCTACTTGAACCAATCAAAATTTTTCAAAACGCTGATACAGGTGTCCCTTTATTTTCCGAGATCTATCTAAATACAAATTTTTAGGTTTGTCGCTCTTTTAGTTTTTTATTAATCCTTCATTAGTCCATGATAATTGGTGGGAGTTGTATGGCAGATACTTGAACCAATCAAAATTTTTCAAAACGCTGATACAGGTGTCCCTTTATTTTCCGAGATCTATTCAAATACAAATTTTTGGATCTATAGCTCTTCTAGTTTTTAATTATTCCTTCATTAGTCCATGATAATTGGTGGGAGTTGTATGGCAGATACTTGAACCAATCAAAATTTTTCAAAACGCTGATATAGGTGTCCCTTTATTTTCCGAGAACTATTCAAATACAATTTTTTGGATCTGTAGCTCTTCTAGTTTTTAATTAATCCTTCATTAGTCCTTGATAATTGGTCGGAGTTGTATGACAGCTACTTGAACCAATCAAAGTTTTTCAAAACTCTGATACAGGTGTCCCTTTATTTTCCGAGAACTTTCTAAATACAAGTTTTTAGGTTTGTCGCTCTTTTAGTTTTTTATTAATCCTTCATTAGTCCATGATAATTGGTGGGAGTTGTATGGCAGATACTTGAACCAATCAAAATTTTTCAAAACGCTGATACAGGTGTCCCTTTATTTTCCGAGATCTATCTAAATACAAATTTTTAGGTTTGTCGCTCTTTTAGTTTTTTATTAATCCTTCATTAGTCCATGATAATTGGTGGGAGTTGTATGGCAGATACTTGAACCAATCAAAATTTTTCAAAACGCTGATACAGGTGTCCCTTTATTTTCCGAGATCTATCTAAATACAAATTTTTAGGTTTGTCGCTCTTTTAGTTTTTTATTAATCCTTCATTGGTCCATGATAATTGTTGGGAGTTGTATGGCAGATACTTGAACCAATCAAAATTTTTCAAAACTCTGATACAGGTGTCCCTTTAGTTTTCGAGAACTATTCAAATACAAATTTTTGGATCTGCAGCTCTTCTAGTTTTTAATTAATCCTTCATTTGTCCTTGATAATTGGTCGAAGTTGTATGACAGCTACTTGAACCAATAAAAATTTTTCAAAACGCTGATATAGGTATCCCTTTATTTTCCGAGAACTATTAAAGTACAAATTTTTGGATCTGTAGCTCTTCTAGTTTTTAATTAATCCTTCATTTGTCCTTGATAATTGGTCGGAGTTGTATGACAGCTACTTGAACCAATCAAAATTTTTGAAAACGCTGATACAGGTGTCCCTTTAGTTTTCGAGAACTATTCAAATACAAATTTTTGGATCTGCAGCTGTTCTAGTTTTTAATTAATCCTTCATTTGTCCTTGATAATTGGTCGGAGTTGTATGACAGCTACTTGAACCAATCAAAATTTTTCAAAACGCTGATATAGGTATCCCTTTATTTTCCGAGAACTATTCAAGTACAAATTTTTGGATCTGTAGCTCTTCTAGTTTTTAATTAATCCTTCATTAGTCCTTGATAATTGGTCGGAGTTGTATGACAGCTACTTGAACCAATCAAAATTTTTCAAAACGCTGATACAGGTGTCCCTTTAGTTTTCGAGAACTATTCAAATACAAATTTTTGGATCTGCAGCTCTTCTAGTTTTTAATTAATCCTTCATTTGTCCTTGATAATTGGTCGGAGTTGTATGACAGCTACTTGAACCAATCAAAATTTTTCAAAACGCTGATACAGGTGTCCCTTTATTTTCCGAGAACTATCTAAATATAAAGTTTTAGGTTTGTAGCTCTTTTAATTTTTAATTAATCCTTCATTAGTCCATGATAATTGGTGGGAGTTGTATGGCAGCTACTTGATCCAATCACAATTTTTCAAAACGCTGATATAGGTGTCCCTTTATTTTCATAGAACTATTTAAGTACAAATTTTTGGATCTGTAGCTCTTCTAGTTTTTAATTAATCCTTCATTAGTCCATGATAATTGGTGGGAGTTGTATGGCAGATACTTGAACCAATCAAAATTTTTCAAAACGCTGATACAGATGTCCTTTTATTTTCCGAGAACTATTCAAATACAAATTTTTGGATCTATAGCTCTTCTAGTTTTTAATTAATCCTTCATTAGTCCTTGATAAGTGGTCGAAGTTGTATGACAGCTACTTGAACCAATCAAAATTTTTCAAAACGCTGATACAGGTGTCCCTTTATTTTCCGAGAGCTATCTAAATACAAATTTTTAGGTTTGTAGCTCTTTTAGTTTTTTATTAATCCTTCATTAGTCCATGATAATTGGTGGGAGTTGTATGGCAGATACTTGAAACAATCAAAATTTTTCAAAACGCTGATATAGGTGTCCCTTTATTTTCCGAGAACTATTCAAATACAAATTTTTTAATCTGTAGCTCTTCTAGTTTTTAATTAATCCTTCATTAGTCCATGATAATTGGTGGGAGTTGTATGGCAGATGCTTGAACCAATCAAAGTTTTTCAAAACGCTGATATAGGTGTCCCTTTATTTTCCGAGAACTATTCAAATACAAATTTTTTAATCTGTAGCTCTTCTAGTTTTTAATTAATCCTTCATTAGTCCATGATAATTGGTCGGAGTTGTATGGCAGATGCTTGAACCAATCAAAGTTTTTCAAAACGCTAATATAGGTATCCCTTTATTTTCCGAGAACTATTAAAGTACAAATTTTTGGATCTGTAGCTCTTCTAGTTTTTAATTAATCCTTCATTAGTCCATGATAATTGGTGGGAGTTGTATGGCAGATGCTTGAACCAATCAAAATTTTTCAAAACGCTGATATAGGTGTCCCTTTATTTTCCGAGAACTATTCAAATACAAATTTTTTAATCTGTAGCTCTTCTAGTTTTTAATTAATCCTTCATTAGTCCATGATAATTGCTCGGAGTTGTATGGCAGATACTTGAACCAATCAAAATTTTTCAAAACGCTGATATAGGTGTCCCTTTATTTTCCGAGAACTATTCAAATACAAATTTTTGGATCTATAGCTCTTCTAGTTTTTAATTAATCCTTCATTAGTCCATGATAATTGGTCGGAGTTGTATGGCAGATGCTTGAACCAATCAAAGTTTTTCAAAACGCTGATATAGGTGTCCCTTTATTTTCCGAGAACTATTCAAATACAAATTTTTTAATCTGTAGCTCTTCTAGTTTTTAATTAATCCTTCATTAGTCCATGATAATTGGTCGGAGTTGTATGGCAGATGCTTGAACCAATCAAAGTTTTTCAAAACGCTGATATAGGTATCCCTTTATTTTCCGAGAACTATTAAAGTACAAATTTTTGGATCTGTAGCTCTTCTAGTTTTTAATTAATCCTTCATTTGTCCTTGATAATTGGTCGGAGTTGTATGACAGCTACTTGAACCAATCAAAATTTTTCAAAACGCTGATACAGGTGTCCCTTTATTTTCCGAGAGCTATCTAAATACAAATTTTTAGGTTTGTAGCTCTTTTAGTTTTTTATTAATCCTTCATTAGTCCATGATAATTGGTGGGAGTTGTATGGCAGATACTTGAACCAATCAAAATTTTTCAAAACGCTGACATAGGTGTCCCTTTATTTTCCGAGAACTATTCAAATACAAATTTTTTAATCTGTAGCTCTTCTAGTTTTTAATTAATCCTTCATTAGTCCCTGATAATTGGTCGGCGTTGTATGGCAGATGCTTGAACCAATCAAAGTTTTTCAAAACGCTGATATATGTGTCCCTTTATTTTCCGAGAACTATTCAAATACAAATTTTTGGATCTATAGCTCTTCTAGTTTTTAATTAATCCTTCATTAGTCCATGATAATTGGTGGGAGTTGTATGGCAGATGCTTGAACCAATCAACATTTTTCAAAACGCTGATATAGGTGTCCCTTTATTTTCCGAGAACTATTCAAATACAAATTTTTTAATCTGTAGCTCTTCTAGTTTTTAATTAATCCTTCATTAGTCCATGATAATTGGTCGGAGTTGTATGGCAGATACTTGAACCAATCAAAATTTTTCAAAACGCTGATATAGGTGTCCCTTTATTTTCCGAGAACTATTCAAATACAAATTTTTTAATCTGTAGCTCTTCTAGTTTTTAATTAATCCTTCATTAGTCCATGATAATTGGTCGGAGTTGTATGGCAGATGCTTGAACCAATCAAAGTTTTTCAAAACGCTGATATAGGTGTCCCTTTATTTTCCGAGAACTATTCAAATACAAATTTTTTAATCTGTAGCTCTTCTAGTTTTTAATTAATCCTTCATTAGTCCATGATAATTGGTCGGAGTTGTATGGCAGATGCTTGAACCAATCAAAGTTTTTCAAAACGCTGATATAGGTATCCCTTTATTTTCCGAGAACTATTAAAGTACAAATTTTTGGATCTGTAGCTCTTCTAGTTTTTAATTAATCCTTCATTTGTCCTTGATAATTGGTCGGAGTTGTATGACAGCTACTTGAACCAATCAAAATTTTTCAAAACGCTGATACAGGTGTCCCTTTAGTTTTCGAGAACTATTCAAATACAAATTTTTTAATCTGTAGCTCTTCTAGTTTTTAATTAATCCTTCATTAGTCCATGATAATTGGTCGGAGTTGTATGGCAGATGCTTGAACCAATCAAAGTTTTTCAAAACGCTGATATAGGTGTCCCTTTATTTTCCGAGAACTATTCAAATACAAATTTTTTAATCTGTAGCTCTTCTAGTTTTTAATTAATCCTTCATTAGTCCATGATAATTGGTCGGAGTTGTATGGCAGATGCTTGAACCAATCAAAGTTTTTCAAAACGCTGATATAGGTGTCCCTTTATTTTCCGAGAACTATTCAAATACAAATTTTTGGATCTATAGCTCTTCTAGTTTTTAATTAATCCTTCATTAGTCCATGATAATTGGTGGGAGTTGTATGGCAGATGCTTGAACCAATCAAAGTTTTTCAAAACGCTGATATAGGTGTCCCTTTATTTTCATAGAACTATTTAAGTACAAATTTTTGGATCTGTAGCTCTTCTAGTTTTTAATTAATCCTTCATTAGTCCTTGATAATTGGTCGGAGTTGTATGACAGCTACTTGAACCAATCAAAATTTTTCAAAACGCTGATACAGGTGTCCCTTTAGTTTTCGAGAACTATTCAAATACAAATTTTTGGATCTGCAGCTCTTCTAGTTTTTAATTAATCCTTCATTTGTCCTTGATAATTGGTCGGAGTTGTATGACAGCTACTTGAACCAATCAAAATTTTTCAAAACGCTGATACAGGTGTCCCTTTATTTTCCGAGAACTATCTAAATATAAAGTTTTAGGTTTGTAGCTCTTTTAATTTTTAATTAATCCTTCATTAGTCCATGATAATTGGTGGGAGTTGTATGGCAGCTACTTGATCCAATCAAAATTTTTCAAAACGCTGATATAGGTGTCCCTTTATTTTCATAGAACTATTTAAGTACAAATTTTTCGATCTGTAGCTCTTCTAGTTTTTAATTAATCCTTCATTAGTCCATGATAATTGGTGGGAGTTGTATGGCAGATACTTGAACCAATCAAAATTTTTCAAAACGCTGATACAGATGTCCTTTTATTTTCCGAGAACTATTCAAATACAAATTTTTGGATCTATAGCTCTTCTAGTTTTTAATTAATCCTTCATTAGTCCTTGATAAGTGGTCGAAGTTGTATGACAGCTACTTGAACCAATCAAAATTTTTCAAAACGCTGATATAAACCCTTTATTTTCCAAGAACTATCCAAATACAAATTTTTGGATCTGTAGCTCTTTTAGTTTTTAATTAATCCTTCATTAGTCCTTGATAATTGGTCGGAGTTGTATGACAGCTACTTGAACCAATCAAAATTTTTCAAAACGCTGATACAGGTGTCCCTTTATTTTCCGAGAGCTATCTAAATACAAATTTTTAGGTTTGTAGCTCTTTTAGTTTTTTATTAATCCTTCATTAGTCCATGATAATTGGTGGGAGTTGTATGGCAGATACTTGAACCAATCAAAATTTTTCAAAACGCTGATATAGGGGTCCCTTTATTTTCCGAGAACTATTCAAATACAAATTTTTTAATCTGTAGCTCTTCTAGTTTTTAATTAATCCTTCATTAGTCCATGATAATTGGTCGGAGTTGTATGGCAGATGCTTGAACCAATCAAAGTTTTTCAAAACGCTGATATAGGTGTCCCTTTATTTTCCGAGAACTATTCAAATACAAATTTTTGGATCTATAGCTCTTCTAGTTTTTAATTAATCCTTCATTAGTCCATGATAATTGGTGGGAGTTGTATGGCAGATGCTTGAACCAATCAAAATTTTTCAAAACGCTGATATAGGTGTCCCTTTATTTTCCGAGAACTATTCAAATACAAATTTTTTAATCTGTAGCTCTTCTAGTTTTTAATTAATCCTTCATTAGTCCATGATAATTGGTCGGAGTTGTATGGCAGATGCTTGAACCAATCAAAGTTTTTCAAAACGCTGATATAGGTATCCCTTTATTTTCCGAGAGCTATCTAAATACAAATTTTTAGGTTTGTAGCTCTTTTAGTTTTTTATTAATCCTTCATTAGTCCATGATAATTGGTGGGAGTTGTATGGCAGATACTTGAACCAATCAAAATTTTTCAAAACGCTGATACAGGTGTCCCTTTAGTTTTCGAGAACTATTCAAATACAAATTTTTGGATCTGCAGCTCTTCTAGTTTTTAATTAATCCTTCATTTGTCCTTGATAATTGGTCGGAGTTGTATGACAGCTACTTGAACCAATAAAAATTTTTCAAAACGCTGATACAGGTGTCCCTTTATTTTCCGAGAGCTATCTAAATACAAATTTTTAGGTTTGTAGCTCTTTTAGTTTTTTATTAATCCTTCATTAGTCCATGATAATTGGTGGGAGTTGTATGGCAGATACTTGAACCAATCAAAATTTTTCAAAACGCTGATATAGGTGTCCCTTTATTTTCCGAGAACTATCTAAATACAAATTTTTAGGTTTGTAGCTCTTTTAGTTTTTTATTAATCCTTCATTAGTCCATGATAATTGGTGGGAGTTGTATGGCAGATACTTGAACCAATCAAAATTTTTCAAAACGCTGATATAGGTGTCCCTTTATTTTCCGAGAACTATTCAAATACAAATTTTTGGATCTATAGCTCTTCTAGTTTTTAATTAATCCTTCATTAGTCCATGATAATTGGTGGGAGTTGTATGGCAGATACTTGAACCAATCAAAATTTTTCAAAACGCTGATATAGGTGTCCCTTTATTTTCATAGAACTATTCAAGTACAAATTTTTGGATCTGTAGCTCTTCTAGTTTTTAATTAATCCTTCATTAGTCCATGATAATTGGTGGGAGTTGTATGGCAGATACTTGAACCAATCAAAATTTTTCAAAACGCTGATACAGGTGTCCCTTTATTTTCCGAGAGCTATCTAAATACAAATTTTTAGGTTTGTAGCTCTTTTAGTTTTTTATTAATCCTTCATTAGTCCATGATAATTGGTGGGAGTTGTATGGCAGATACTTGAACCAATCAAAATTTTTCAAAACGCTGATACAGGTGTCCCTTTATTTTCCGAGAGCTATCTAAATACAAATTTTTAGGTTTGTAGCTCTTTTAGTTTTTTATTAATCCTTCATTGGTCCATGATAATTGTTGGGAGTTGTATGGCAGATACTTGAACCAATCAAAATTTTTCAAAACGCTGATACAGGTGTCCCTTTAGTTTTCGAGAACTATTCAAATACAAATTTTTGGATCTGCAGCTCTTCTAGTTTTTAATTAATCCTTCATTTGTCCTTGATAATTGGTCGGAGTTGTATGACAGCTACTTGAACCAATAAAAATTTTTCAAAACGCTGATATAGGTATCCCTTTATTTTCCGAGAACTATTCAAGTACAAATTTTTGGATCTGTTGCTCTTCTAGTTTTTAATTAATCCTTCATTAGTCCTTGATAATTGGTCGGAGTTGTATGACAGCTACTTGAACCAATCAAAATTTTTCAAAACGCTGATACAGGTGTCCCTTTGGTTTTCGAGAACTATTCAAATACAAATTTTTGGATCTGCAGCTCTTCTAGTTTTTAATTAATCCTTCATTTGTCCTTAATAATTGGTCGGAGTTGTATGACAGCTACTTGAACCAATCAAAATTTTTCAAAACGCTGATATAGGTATCCCTTTATTTTCCGAGAACTATTCAAGTACAATTTTTTGGATCTGTAGCTCTTCTAGTTTTTAATTAATCTTTCATTAGTCCTTGATAATTGGTCGGAGTTGTATGACAGCTACTTGAACCAATCAAAATTTTTCAAAACGCTGATACAGGTGTCCCTTTGGTTTTCGAGAACTATTCAAATACAAATTTTTGGATCTGCAGCTCTTCTAGTTTTTAATTAATCCTTCATTTGACCTTGATAATTGGTCGGAGTTGTATGACAGCTACTTGAACCAATCAAAATTTTTCAAAACGCTGATACAGGTGTCCCTTTATTTTCCGAGAACTATCTAAATACAAAGTTTTAGGTTTGTAGCTCTTTTAATTTTTAATTAATCCTTCATTAGTCCATGATAATTGGTGGGAGTTGTATGGCAGATACTTGAACCAATCAAAATTTTTCAAAACGCTGATACAGATGTCCTTTTATTTTCCGAGAACTATTCAAATACAAATTTTTGGATCTATAGCTCTTCTAGTTTTTAATTAATCCTTCATTAGTCCTTGATAAGTGGTCGGAGTTGTATGACAGCTACTTGAACCAATCAAAATTTTTCAAAACGCTGATATAGATGTCCCTTTATTTTCCAAGAACTATCCAAATACAAATTTTTGGATCTGTAGCTCTTTTAGTTTTTAATTAATCCTTCATTAGTCCTTGATAATTGGTCGGAGTTGTATGACAGCTACTTGAACCAATCAAAATTTTTCAAAACGCTGATACAGGTGTCCCTTTATTTTCCGAGAGCTATCTAAATACAAATTTTTAGGTTTGTAGCTCTTTTAGTTTTTTATTAATCCTTCATTAGTCCATGATAATTGGTGGGAGTTGTATGGCAGATACTTGAACCAATCAAAATTTTTCAAAACGCTGATATAGGTGTCCCTTTATTTTCCGAGAACTATTCAAATACAAATTTTTGGATCTGTAGCTCTTCTAGTTTTTAATTAATCCTTCATTAGTCCATGATAATTGGTGGGAGTTGTATGGCAGATACTTGAACCAATCAAAATTTTTCAAAACGCTGATATAGGTGTCCCTTTATTTTCCGAGAACTATTCAAATACAAATTTTTGGATCTATAGCTCTTCTAGTTTTTAATTAATCCTTCATTAGTCCATGATAATTGGTGGGAGTTGTATGGCAGATACTCGAACCAATCAAAATTTTTCAAAACGCTGATATAGGTGTCCCTTTATTTTCATAGAACTATTCAAGTACAAATTTTTGGATCTGTAGCTCTTCTAGTTTTTAATTAATCCTTCATTAGTCCATGATAATTGGTGGGAGTTGTATGGCAGATACTTGAACCAATCAAAATTTTTCAAAACGCTGATATAGGTGTCCCTTTATTTTCATAGAACTATTCAAGTACAAATTTTTGGATCTGTAGCTCTTCTAGTTTTTAATTAATCCTTCATTAGTCCATGATAATTGGTGGGAGTTGTATGGCAGATACTTGAACCAATCAAAATTTTTCAAAACGCTGATACAGATGTCCTTTTATTTTCCGAGAACTATTCAAATACAAATTTTTGGATCTATAGCTCTTCTAGTTTTTAATTAATCCTTCATTAGTCCTTGATAAGTGGTCGGAGTTGTATGACAGCTACTTGAACCAATCAAAATTTTTCAAAACGCTGATATAGATGTCCCTTTATTTTCCAAGAACTATCCAAATACAAATTTTTGGATCTGTAGCTCTTTTAGTTTTTAATTAATCCTTCATTAGTCCTTGATAATTGGTCGGAGTTGTATGACAGCTACTTGAACCAATCAAAATTTTTCAAAACGCTGATACAGGTGTCCCTTTATTTTCCGAGAGCTATCTAAATACAAATTTTTAGGTTTGTAGCTCTTTTAGTTTTTTATTAATCCTTCATTAGTCCATGATAATTGGTGGGAGTTGTATGGCAGATACTTGAACCAATCAAAATTTTTCAAAACGCTGATATAGGTGTCCCTTTATTTTCCGAGAACTATTCAAATACAATTTTTTGGATCTGTAGCTCTTCTAGTTTTTAATTAATCCTTCATTAGTCCTTGATAATTGGTCGGAGTTGTACAAGTACAAATTTTTGGATCTGTAGCTCTTCTAGTTTTTAATTAATCCTTCATTAGTCCTTGATAATTGGTCGGAGTTGTATGACAGCTACTTGAACCAATCAAAATTTTTCAAAGCGCTGATACAGGTGTCCCTTTATTTTCCGAGATCTCTCTAAATACAAAGTTTTAGGTTTGTCGCTCTTTTAGTTTTTTATTAATCCTTCATTAGTCCATGATAAATGGTGGGAGTTGTATGGCAGATACTTGAACCAATCAAAATTTTTCAAAACGCCGACATAGGTGTCCCTTTATTTTCCGAGAACTATTCAAGTACAAATTTTTAAATCCGTAGCTCTTCTAGTTTTTAATTAATCCTTCATTAGTCCTTGATAATTGGTCGGAGTTGTATGACAGCTACTTGAACCAATCAAAATTTTTCAAAACGCTGATACAGGTGTCCTTTTATTTTCCGAGATCTCTCTAAATACAAAGTTTTAGGTTTGTCGCTCTTTTAGTTTGGAGTTGTGAACGCTGATACAGGTGTCCCTTTATTTTCCGAGATCTCTCTAAATACAAAGTTTTAGGTTTGTCGCTCTTTTAGGTTTTGTTAGGAGTTGTATGGCAGATACTTGAACCAATCAAAATTTTTCAAAACGCTGACATAGGTGTCCCTTTATTTTCCGAGAACTATTCAAGTACAAATTTTTAAATCTGTAGCTCTTCTAGTTTTTAATTAATCCTTCATTAGTCCTTGATAATTGGTCGGAGTTGTATGACAGCTACTTGAACCAATCAAAATTTTTCAAAACGCTGATACAGGTGTCCCTTTAGTTTTCGAGAACTATTCAAATACAAATTTTTGGATCTGCAGCTCTTCTAGTTTTTAATTAATCCTTCATTTGTCCTTGAGAATTGGTCGTAGTTGTATGACAGCTACTTGAACCAATAAAAATTTTTCAAAACGCTGATATAGGTATCCCTTTATTTTCCGAGAACTATTAAAGTACAAATTTTTGGATCTGTAGCTCTTCTAGTTTTTAATTAATCCTTCATTAGTCCTTGATAATTGGTCGGAGTTGTATGACAGCTACTTGAACCAATCAAAATTTTTCAAAACGCTGATACAGGTGTCCCTTTATTTTCCGAGATCTCTCTAAATACAAAGTTTTAGGTTTGTCGCTCTTTTAGTTTTTTATTAATCCTTCATTAGTCCATGATAAATGGTGGGAGTTGTATGGCAGATACTTGAACCAATCAAAATTTTTCAAAACGCTGACATAGGTGTCCCTTTATTTTCCGAGAACTATTCAAGTACAAATTCTTAAATCTGTAGCTCTTCTAGTTTTTAATTAATCCTTCATTAGTCCTTGATAATTGGTCGGAGTTGTATGACAGCTACTTGAACCAATCAAAATTTTTCAAAACGCTGATACAGGTGTCCCTTTATTTTCCGAGATCTATCTAAATACAAATTTTTAGGTTTGTCGCTCTTTTAGTTTTTTATTAATCCTTCATTAGTCCATGATAATTGGTGGGAGTTGTATGGCAGATACTTGAACCAATCAAAATTTTTCAAAACGCTGATACAGGTGTCCCTTTATTTTCCGAGAGCTATTTAAATACAAATTTTTAGGTTTGTAGCTCTTTTAGTTTTTTATTAATCCTTCATTGGTCCATGATAATTGTTGGGAGTTGTATGGCAGATACTTGAACCAATCAAAATTTTTCAAAACGCTGATACAGGTGTCCCTTTAGTTTTCGAGAACTATTCAAATACAAATTTTTGGATCTGCAGCTCTTGTAGTTTTTAATTAATCCTTCATTTGTCCTTGAGAATTGGTCGGAGTTGTATGACAGCTACTTGAACCAATAAAAATTTTTTAAAACGCTGATATAGGTATCCCTTTATTTTCCGAGAACTATTCAAGTACAAATTTTTGGATCTGTAGCTCTTCTAGTTTTTAATTAATCCTTCATTAGTCCTTGATAATTGGTCGGAGTTGTATGACAGCTACTTGAACCAATCAAAATTTTTAAAACGCTGATACAGGTGTCCCTTTATTTTCCGAGAACTATCTAAATACAAAGTTTTAGGTTTGCAGCTCTTTTAATTTTTAATTAATCCTTCATTAGTCCATGATAATTGGTGGGAGTTGTATGGCAGCTACTTGATCCAATCAAAATTTTTCAAAACGCTGATATAGGTGTCCCTTTATTTTCATAGAACTATTCAAGTACAAATTTTTGGATCTGTAGCTCTTCTAGTTTTTAATTAATCCTTCATTAGTCCATGAAAATTGGTGGGAGTTGTATGGCAGATACTTGAACCAATCAAAATTTTTCAAAACGCTGATACAGATGTCCCTTTATTTTCCAAGAACTATCCAAATACAAATTTTTGGATCTGTAGCTCTTTTAGTTTTTAATTAATCCTTCATTAGTCCTTGATAATTGGTCGGAGTTGTATGACAGCTACTTGAACCAATCAAAATTTTTCAAAACGCTGATACAGGTGTCCCTTAATTTTCCGAGAGCTATCTAAATACAAATTTTTGGATCTATAGCTCTTCTAGTTTTTAATTAATCCTTCATTAGTCCTTGATAAGTGGTCGGAGTTGTATGACAGCTACTTGAACCAATCAAAATTTTTCAAAACGCTGATATAGATGTCCCTTTATTTTCCAAGAACTATCCAAATACAAATTTTTGGATCTGTAGCTCTTTTAGTTTTTAATTAATCCTTCATTAGTCCTTGATAATTGGTCGGAGTTGTATGACAGCTACTTGAACCAATCAAAATTTTTCAAAACGCTGATACAGGTGTCCCTTAATTTTCCGAGAGCTATCTAAATACAAATTTTTAGGTTTGTAGCTCTTTTAGTTTTTTATTAATCCTTCATTAGTCCATGATAATTGGTGGGAGTTGTATGGCAGATACTTGAACCAATCAAAATTTTTCAAAACGCTGATATAGGTGTCCCTTTATTTTCCGAGAACTATTCAAATACAAATTTTTGGATCTGTAGCTCTTCTAGTTTTTAATTAATCCTTCATTAGTCCATGATAATTGGTCGGAGTTGTATGGCAGATACTTGAACCAATCAAAATTTTTCAAAACGCTGATACAGGTGTCCCTTTATTTTCCGAGAACTATCTAAATACAAATTTTTAGGTTTGTAGCTCTTTTAGTTTTTTATTAATCCTTCATTAGTCCATGATAAATGGTGGGAGTTGTATGGCAGATACTTGAACCTAGATACTGTGAATGAATTAGTCGCAAAGCACTGATGAAGGAAGTAAGTTGCTTCCGAAATATCGATATTTGCAAAATAAATACAAATGATTAGTGAAAGGAAACTCGACTTTTATTCCATAAATCTAAACAAATTTTTAGGTTTGTAGCTCTTTTAGTTTTTTATTAATCCTTCATTGGTCCATGATAATTGGTGGGAGTTGTATGGCAGATACTTGAACCAATCAAAATTTTTCAAAACGCTGATACATGTGTCCCTTTATTTTCCGAGAACTATCTAAATACAAATTTTTAGGTTTGTAGCTCTTTTAGTTTTTTATTAATCCTTCTTTGGTCCATGATAATTGTTGGGAGTTGTATGGCAGATACTTGAACCAATCAAAATTTTTCAAAACGCTGATACAGGTGTCCCTTTATTTTCCGAGAACTATCTAAATACAAATTTTTAGGTTTGTAGCTCTTTTAGTTTTTTATTAATCCTTCATTAGTCCATGATAATTGGTGGGAGTTGTATGGCAGATACTTGATACTTGATACTGATACTGATACAGGTGTCCCTTTATTTTCCGAGAACTATCTAAATACAAATTTTTAGGTTTGTAGCTCTTTTAGTTTTTTATTAATCCTTCATTAGTCCATGATAATTGGTGGGAGTTGTATGGCAGATACTTGAACCAATCAAAATTTTTCAAAACGCTGATACAGGTGTCCCTTTATTTTCCGAGAACTATCTAAATACAAATTTTTAGGTTTGTAGCTCTTTTAGTTTTTTATTAATCCTTCATTAGTCCATGATAAATGGTGGGAGTTGTATGGCAGATACTTGAAACAATCAAAATTTTTCAAAACGCTGATATAGGTGTCCCTTTATTTTCCGAGAACTATCTAAATACAAATTTTTGGATCTGTAGCTCTTCTAGTTTTTAATTAATCCTTCATTAGTCCTTGATAATTGGTCGGAGTTGTATGACAGCTACTTGAACCAATCAAAATTTTTCAAAACGCTGATACAGGTGTCCCTTTATTTTCCGAGAACTATCTAAATACAAATTTTTAGGTTTGTAGCTCTTTTAGTTTTTTATTAATCCTTCATTAGTCCATGATAATTGGTGGGAGTTGTATGGCAGATACTTGATACTTGATATTGATACTGATACAGGTGTCCCTTTATTTTCCGAGAACTATCTAAATACAAATTTTTAGGTTTGTAGCTCTTTTAGTTTTTTATTAATCCTTCATTAGTCCATGATAATTGGTGGGAGTTGTATGGCAGATACTTGAACCAATCAAAATTTTTCAAAACGCTGATATAGGTGTCCCTTTATTTTCCGAGAACTATCTAAATACAAATTTTTGGATCTGTAGCTCTTCTAGTTTTTAATTAATCCTTCATTAGTCCTTGATAATTGGTCGGAGTTGTATGACAGCTACTTCAACCAATCAAAATTTTTCAAAACGCTGATACAGGTGTCCCTTTATTTTCCGAGAACTATCTAAATACAAATTTTTAGGTTTGTAGCTCTTCTAGTTTTTAATTAATCCTTCATTAGTCCATGATAATTGGTCGGAGTTGTATGGCAGATGCTTGAACCAATCAAAGTTTTTCAAAACGCTGATACAGGTGTCCCTTTGTTTTCAGAGAACTATCTAAATACAAATTTTTAGGTTTGTAGCTCTTTTAGTTTTTTATTAATCCTTCATTAGTCCATGATAATTGGTGGGAGTTGTATGGCAGATGCTTGAACCAATCAAAGTTTTTCAAAACGCTGATACAGGTGTCCCTTTATTTTACGAGAACTATCTAAATACAAATTTTTGGATCTCTAGCTCTTCTAGTTTTTAATTAATCCTTCATTAGTCCTTGATAATTGGTCGGAGTTGTATGACAGCTACTTGAACCAATCAAAATTTTTCAAAACGCTGATACAGGTGTCCCTTTATTTTCCGAGAACTATCTAAATACAAATTTTTAGGTTTGTAGCTCTTTTAGTTTTTTATTAATCCTTCATTAGTCCATGATAATTGGTGGGAGTTGTATGGCAGATGCTTGAACCAATCAAAGTTTTTCAAAACCCTGATACAGGTGTCCCTTTATTTTCCGAGAACTATTCAAATACAAATTTTTGGATCTGTAGCTCTTCTAGTTTTTAATTAATCCTTCATTAGTCCTTGATAATTGGTCGGAGTTGTATGACAGCTACTTGAACCAATCAAAATTTTTCAAAACGCTGATACAGGTGTCCCTTTATTTTCCGAGAAATATCTAAATACAAATTTTTAGGTTTGTAGCTCTTTTAGTTTTTTATTAATCCTTCATTAGTCCATGATAATTGGTGGGAGTTGTATGGCAGATACTTGAACCAATCAAAATTTTTCAAAACGCTGATATAGGTGTCCCTTTATTTTCCGAGAACTATTCAAATACAAATTTTTGGATCTGTAGCTCTTCTAGTTTTTA
Source organism: Argyra leucocephala (assembly GCA_963942445.1). Lineage (NCBI taxonomy): Eukaryota > Metazoa > Arthropoda > Insecta > Diptera > Dolichopodidae > Argyra > Argyra leucocephala. Next base: position 136,868,828 of record OZ012681.1, on the reverse strand, counting down.
ATTAATCCTTCATTAGTCCTTGATAATTGGTCGGAGTTGTATGACAGCTACTTGAACCAATCAAAATTTTTCAAAACGCTGATACAGGTGTCCCTTTGTTTTCAGAGAACTATCTAAATACAAATTTTTAGGTTTGTAGCTCTTTTAGTTTTTTATTAATCCTTCATTAGTCCATGATAATTGGTGGGAGTTGTATGGCAGATGCTTGAACCAATCAAAGTTTTTCAAAACGCTGATACAGGTGTCCCTTTATTTTCCGAGAACTATTTAAATACAAATTTTTGGATCTGTAGCTCTTCTAGTTTTTAATTAATCCTTCATTAGTCCATGATAATTGGTGGGAGTTGTATGGCAGATACTTGAACCAATCAAAATTTTTCAAAACGCTGATATAGGTGTCCCTTTATTTTCCGAGAACTATTCAAATACAAATTTTTAGGTTTGTAGCTCTTTTAGTTTTTTATTAATCCTTCATTAGTCCATGATAATTGGTCGGAGTTGTATGGCAGATACTTGATACTTGATATTGATACTGATACAGGTGTCCCTTTATTTTCCGAGAACTATCTAAATACAAATTTTTAGGTTTGTAGCTCTTTTAGTTTTTTATTAATCCTTCATTAGTCCATGATAATTGGTGGGAGTTGTATGGCAGATGCTTGAACCAATCAAAGTTTTTCAAAACCCTGATACAGGTGTCCCTTTATTTTCCGAGAACTATTCAAATACAAATTTTTGGATCTGTAGCTCTTCTAGTTTTTAATTAATCCTTCATTAGTCCTTGATAATTGGTCGGAGTTGTATGACAGCTACTTGAACCAATCAAAATTTTTCAAAACGCTGATACAGGTGTCCCTTTATTTTCCGAGAACTATCTAAATACAAATTTTTAGGTTTGTAGCTCTTTTAGTTTTTTATTAATCCTTCATTAGTCCATGATAATTGGTGGGAGTTGTATGGCAGCTACTTGATCCAATCAAAATTTTTCAAAACGCTGATATAGGTGTCCCTTTATTTTCATAGAACTATTCAAGTACAAATTTTTGGATCTGTAGCTCTTCTAGTTTTTAATTAATCCTTCATTAGTCCTTGATAATTGGTCGGAGTTGTGTGGCAGATACTTGAACCAATCAAAATTTTTCAAAACGCTGATATAGATGTCCCTTTATTTTCCGAGAACTATTCAAATACAAATTTTTGGATCTGTAGCTCTTCTAGTTTTTAATTAATCCTTCATTAGTCCATGATAATTGGTGGGAGTTGTATGGCAGATACTTGAACCAATCAAAATTTTTCAAAACGCTGATATAGGTGTCCCTTTATTTTCATAGAACTATTCAAGTACAAATTTTTGGATCTGTAGCTCTTCTAGTTTTTAATTAATCCTTCATTAGTCCTTGATAATTGGTCGGAGTTGTATGACAGCTACTTGAACCAATCAAAATTTTTCAAAACGCTGATACAGGTGTCCCTTTATTTTCCGAGAACTATTCAAATACAAATTTTTGGATCTGTAGCTCTTCTAGTTTTTAATTAATCCTTCATTAGTCCATGATAATTGGTCGGAGTTGTGTGGCAGCTACTTGAACCAATCAAAATTTTTCAAAACGCTGATACAGGTGTCCCTTTATTTTCCGAGAACTATCTAAATACAAATTTTTAGGTTTGTAGCTCTTTTAGTTTTTTATTAATCCTTCATTAGTCCATGATAATTGGTGGGAGTTGTATGGCAGCTACTTGATCCAATCAAAATTTTTCAAAACGCTGATATAGGTGTCCCTTTATTTTCATAGAACTATTCAAGTACAAATTTTTGGATCTGTAGCTCTTCTAGTTTTTAATTAATCCTTCATTAGTCCTTGATAATTGGTCGGAGTTGTGTGGCAGATACTTGAACCAATCAAAATTTTTCAAAACTCTGATATAGATGTCCCTTTATTTTCCGAGAACTATTCAAATACAAATTTTTGGATCTGTAGCTCTTCTAGTTTTTAATTAATCCTTCATTAGTCCATGATAATTGGTGGGAGTTGTATGGCAGATACTTGAACCAATCAAAATTTTTCAAAACGCTGATATAGGTGTCCCTTTATTTTCATAGAACTATTCAAGTACAAATTTTTGGATCTGTAGCTCTTCTAGTTTTTAATTAATCCTTCATTAGTCCATGATAATTGGTGGGAGTTGTATGGCAGATACTTGAACCAATCAAAATTTTTCAAAACGCTGATACAGGTGTCCCTTTATTTTCCGAGAACTATCTAAATACAAATTTTTAGGTTTGTAGCTCTTTTAGTTTTTTATTAATCCTTCATTAGTCCATGATAAATGGTGGGAGTTGTATGGCAGATACTTGAAACAATCAAAATTTTTCAAAACGCTGATATAGGTGTCCCTTTATTTTCCGAGAACTATCTAAATACAAATTTTTGGATCTGTAGCTCTTCTAGTTTTTAATTAATCCTTCATTAGTCCTTGATAATTGGTCGGAGTTGTATGACAGCTACTTGAACCAATCAAAATTTTTCAAAACGCTGATACAGGTGTCCCTTTATTTTCCGAGAATTATCTAAATACAAATTTTTAGGTCTGTAGGTCTTTTAGTTTTTAATTAATCTTCTTTAGGTCATATAACTCCTATGAATATTTCAAAAACCAAAGTTGTTACATTTCTTAAAATTTTGTAATTTAGCAAAAATAAACGAACACGTCTTTTACAGTTTTCTAAAATTTTAACTGGCTTGGGTAGCTCTCTTACATCTTCTATCCGCCATCAGGGTTGTGTCATAAACATATATAATTTTACATAGGCTTTGCTCAACCAAATAATGGTTTATACCAAATTTTCTTTTTTAATTTAAAATAACATCATACAGCTTTGAAATATTATAATATTGCATAAAAAGTGTAGTAAGCGTAATCGTAAAAAAATATCTTACAATAGAAAAATAAAACTTGTAAAAAAATAAAATGAATTATGTCTATCATTAAATTGGGTCACTAATAAATTCACCTTTATGTTACTTAGAAAGAAAACATTTTTATTTTTCCTTACTTTCTTCAATCATGTTCAAAACTTATTCATATTTCTGAAAGGTAGAACATCAGAGGAAAAAAATAACAATAGATAAAGAATGCAAAAGTTGCATTTATTGTTTTGTCTTTTATTAAATTGTGTACATGTTTTTCAAAAGCTACATCAGCAATAATAGAGAAATATTTCCTGAAATATGAATAAAAGAAGCTGGGGAGGGAAGCTCACAAATTATGTTAAAGTAAATGAAATTTTTTGTTTTTAGTTTATTTTAAATATAAACTTTAAAAATTTTAGCAAAAAGAAAATTTGTACATATATTAATAATCTACTCTAAATAAAATTAAAGTTAATTTATTATCAGATATTTTCTTAAAGTTTGAAAATTGTAAAAGTGATTATAGAGAAAAACTGTTTTAATTCTATTTAAAAATAAAATTGCATATATTTAGGGGTTGTACAAATTTTTCAATTGATTAAAAAAACAATTTATGCTGAAGAGAAATTATGAAAATGGACGATCTTAGAAATAATCAAAAAAAATAGTATTGCTATCCAATCTCTTAAGAAAAAGTTTAGACTTAATGATAGAGTTAATTAAACAAGAAATATGAAATTTTTAAATGAGTACAAACACAGTACTGAGTACGGAAAAAATGAACCGATAAACAGATGTATTACATTCAATAAAATCAGTCATCTATATACATCATCCATTTCCAAAAATACCTTTAAAAACACTTTACGTCAACACTTTTCCAATTTACTGACCTCTGACAATTAATAAATTCAAGTTGAGAAAAAAAAATCTCTGATAAGTAATAATTTAAGTTTTATGTAAGTTCAAAAATAATAGAAAATAAACTTCGGCAATAATATAGACATATGAGAAAGGTTATAAGAAAGGAAGATCAATAACAGGTACACCAGTTTTATAAACTAGGCAAGCCTATATGATACTATTGGTTGTAATATGACAATGCAACATTCTTAAAGAATTTGAAACGTCCACGATACTATTTTGTATAATTAAATTATGCATAAAAAAACTAAACAGAAAATCTAAGTGATAGTACAAAATGACCACACCAATGCCTTGAATACAATATCTATTGTAAAACATATATAAAACATGTTGAACTATAATATACCTACTCAACGAAATTGAACTCAATTCAAATTAGAGTGTCACTTTGTTGATGATGATGAAAAATTTTGTTTGATTTACTTAGGCGTAAACATGAGAATAGCTTTAAAAAATAAAGGATTAACGATATTTTTACAATAATTATTAAATTTACCACGTTGGTGTCATTTAGTAAGATATTCTTCTAAAAGCATCTTAGCTTAATATGATCTATCTCAAAAATGTCTGATCAACATCGAATCGTTCTCTTCTCTTTCGAAGAATATTATAAGTCATTTTACAGTCAGTTTACCTGTGGTATAATTTAATGCATAACAACGGATCTAAATACAGGCATTTATTTTTCTATTATCTAAATACTACCGGTGTTACTGGTATCCCAATGAACTTCAAATGTTAAAAAAATCAAAACAAAAGAAAAAAAATTGTAAATACTTATAATATACGTCAAAGCACCGAACAAAAGTTTATTAGAAAAAAATTCCTTACAACTTTAAAAGAGCTGTCAACTATTTTACTCATAAGCCAGAAATACATAGACAGAAAAAAATAATAATCTTACTAGTTTTCTTATTTTTATTATTATGAATAATTCATACTTTTAAATATATAATATGTATATACAAGCTAAAAATATAAAAAAATACAAAAATTTTACATATGTGACAATAATGTAACCATGTAAATGTATACATATTTAACGAAGAAACTATTCCATATGTAATTAATTACTTTTACCCCATTATTTACACCACATTTCATAATGATTTTCACGAGCCATCATACATATATACATACACATTTACATTATATATATAAATATGTATATATCATACAAGTTAACAAAAATGATGTAATAATACAAAGCTTCAACATAATTACAGTTATGCTTCTAAATAAATAGCAAACATATATGAGTATGTATATGTGTATGTTTATTATAAAAGTAATAGAAAAAAATATTTTGTACAGTTATGCGAATTTTATTGCAATTTAATGGCTGCTCTCAGTTGCTAGTTTTGTTCTAAAAAACATCTGCTTACATTTTTGTGGTTATTTTAATTTTTTTCCTTCCGTATTTCTGTTTTTGTTTTTTTTTTTTTACTACGCTAGTTGTTGATCTTAGATACTACTACACTGTCATTACTTATTCTATTCATTTAAAATGTATTTCTATTTTATACAAACTATTACTAGATATTATATTTTTTTTTTGTTTTTTTCTTCTATTTTTAAATGAAAAAAATTTTTTTTTTTAAATGTGTTACAGGGCTGTTTATATTTTAAATTAAAAAATTTTTGATAGTTTTAATTTATTTTAAAACAGTTTTAATGATTTAAAAAATAACTGTGTATATGCTACAACTAACTGATATTATGATTTTTGTGAAAATGATGACATTGACATTCTTGTCATAGCGAGTGTTTTTAAAATTTTTCATTTAAGAATATAAATGAATTTAGGTGATGAAAAATTTAACTATTCGTGAATATACTGTCCATATACTGTCCATAGATTTGATTTACAATTTCTGCTACAATATTTACATATTTTTTGAGTACAGCATTTTGTATTTGGTTGCCACATTTTTTCATTTGGATTAAACATTTTTATTTTTAAATTTTAGCCACCGACGAAATTATCTATGTAGAATTTAATTGTAATGATAGTGTAATTTATAAATGGTGGGAAAACTTGGCCCACTTGGACCAAACATGTTCCATATAATATATTACTGTATATATTTATGTATATTTTGTAGTAAATATAAGACTGAGAAAATATGATTATTGATGTTATGAGACTATTTAAAAGCAGCGATGAAATGGATTCAGATAATAGACTGTTAATGTAAAAGTAAGGTACATTCACAATATTCTACATTTTGTGTTAGTAAAATTATATAAAATTATTTATGGTCTTAGCTTTTCTTCCTTCTACTTAGCTTGTCCAAATTTAAGGTCGGAATTTTTTATTCTTAATATCCAGAACTGTCCATTGTGCGTGTAACACGTTACCACTCTCCACACTTTTGCAACTTGTAATTGTTGAGCAGTTAAGAAACAAATTATCAATATTATTCATATACATTTTCTATTCACATAAGCTGTCTGGAAAATTGAACAATCTGTTACCAACTTAAAAAAGACAAGTTACGAATCAAGCAAGATTATTTCAGGTTGAAACAATATGTAACCTTACCTTAACAAATGAAATACTCATCAGCTAATCTTCTAGTCCCGCTATAATCTGTCCTATTCGTCTTTTAAAAAAATTCACAATATCATGCATTTTTTATTAAATTTTCCCCCGGATTTTTCAATGGAAATTTATAGATACATAATCTATTTCGTGAAACTAGGTCTTGTGTTCATTATTTGATCATCAAGTTAAATGTTCACAATCAAAAAATGTAATTTTGCATTTTTATAAATTTACATTCCACTTACTTTTTGAAAAAATCTTAAAATTAAACTGCAAAATTTAAAATATTGTATCCATTACGGAAATTAATCAGAAGCATCATGTTCTGCTTTAAAACAATTTCAAGGATTTAAGAATGTAAAAATATTGTAATTAATCTTTAAATTTAGCAAATTTGATATTTTTAGATTAATTTTTTTTTTATTTAAAAATTTTGTTTTATCATAAAAATCTGAAACTGCAACAAATTTCTAAAATCAAAAACAAATTTAAAGGAAGTTATTATTTGAGGAAGTAATAAAAACAAAAACAAAAAAAAATTTGAAAAAAAATGCACATTTTAAGGACATTATTATCCTTTTTCATATTAAGTAAATAAAAAGTTTGTTCTCTCTTTAAAGATTGCTGCTACAAATAAATGACTTTTTGAGAACAAAAAAGAATAAAAAAAAATAAAAATTCCAAAATCCGGTCATCTTTACAAAAGGATATGGTTATACATTATTATCTAGGACATAATATACTTCCATGTTTAAATACATTTATATATGAATGTTTGTATATACAAGACATAAAATCTAAATCACATAGGAATAATTTTTAAGATTCAAAAGAGTGAAAGATATAAAAATGAATATTTTATGGTGACTATAAATTTTTGACTTTCTTCTAAGCATCACAAAACTGGAAAAAAAAAAGCAATTTTTGTTGTTTTAACGAAAAGGATATGCACTTAGTAAAGCTTAGATTATTTTTAAGAAATTAATATTCTAACCAAAATAAAAAAAAATTTCTTACGTATTATGAGAAATTATTAAAGTTTTGCTGATGAAAGGATACTGTATGTATGTTATGATGATGTGTTGGTATGAGATATCGTGTTTAAAAAAGATTTACATTTCAAGGACAAAGTTTAATTATAGTTTGTTATTCTTAGTTTTTGTTTATTTTTAATTTCAATTATAGTTTAAGGGTCACAAGAGAATATTTTGATTTACTTTCGTATCAAGAAGATTTTTATATTAAGAGTAAATTAACTTGGCAAAGGCTGTGGGAAAGAAAGAAAGGAAATATTTTCAATACTTTAGGTTATACAAAAAACAAGATAATTTTTTGTTATATTTGAATTAAAAGTACTATACCAAAAAAATTAAATTATACTTTGAAAACACGTTGGAAGATGCTCTCGGGTGTCTGTGATAAACACACTCGTGAACTGTAATTTGTATTAATTTGTATAATTCATTTCCGGAAAATGTTCATCCCTGTGACTACAAATTATGCAAAAATGTGTAGGGATAAATGTGAATAGTTATAAAAAAAAAAATAAGTAGCTTGTATGTTTTAGTGATAAAACTTAAATCAATTGAATATGTAACAAAAAGCCCATACTAATTGTAATACAATATTTAACACAATAATATTTAACACACACAACAATATTTAACACAAATCAATTAAAAATTGTTTTAAGAAATTATTTTTAAAAAAGGTTTACATAAAATAATTAAAATAAATTCAAATTTTCACACACAAACAAACATTTTTCACTTTAATAATTTTTTTTTTGCAGAATGCATTTCATTTGTTGCCTAATTTAATGCCCATATATTTTAAAACTAATGAATTTTTTTTGTAAATAGTTTTTGTGGTATTTTCTACAAATTCATTCAAAATCCTTTGCGTCACAACTTATCAGAAACGCAGCATCAAGTGTACGTAGACTACTCGATTTAACTACCAGGTTTACTTAAATTACAAAATACATAAAACGAAAAAACTTATAAAGATGCAGTCAACTGCTTTCAAACGTTGTACTCAATTATTTTGTTAGTTATTTAATGGTTAATGTACGTATAAGGTATATACAATTGTTAAGGTATATTTTACAAGTGTTAAGGTATACTTAATAGTTAAGGTAATTGTTTCCGTCCTATGCCCCACGGATGGGGTTGCAGGATAATGATGATGATGATGTAATTGTATAGAATACAGATAAAAAGTGAAATCTCTTATATGGAACGCAAATAAATAAAATATTAGGAGCATCACTTCTATCTCTATAATTGGCCTAATGAAAAACATAATTTTGTTATGAGTAGACTTGGATAAGCTGTATTTTTACAATAGTGTTTATTTTAAATCGAATCTAAATATGTAAATAGCACCATATTATATTTTTTTTTGTGTTGTTACAGACAGCCTCTGAGAGAGTTTTTTACAAAAAGTTTTTTCTATTTGTTAATTATTTTTTTCAATTTAATTAATATTAATTTTTATGTAGTTATTTAATATATCTAATAAATTTGAATTTATTTAATTGGAATGTATTAAGCCAAATAATTATCTTTTTCAATAAGTCAGAATTCAAAATAAAAGCAAAAACTAATTTTTTCGAACTCTATAGTTAATGTAATCAATATTGCGATTATGGTAAAAAATATTTTACAAAGAAAAAAAATTATTAAACGATTTTAACCGTAATAGTCACTTTAATATTGTATTTTGTTTTATTTTTTATTTATTATACAATTTCTGGATTTTATTTAATCATTCTATAACTAGTTTTAATCTTTTAACTATAGTTAGAAGTTAAAACATGTTCAATACTTATGGCATTACGATACAAACATTGCCCAACTTAAAATGGCTGAACTTCTTTTGACCGAATTAATTCACAAAAATTAAATCACAACACTGAGCTCCAAAATATAAAAAATTAGAATTATAAAAATTTACATAACTGTAAAGACATTATTTAAAAAAAAAATTCGAATTTATTTTTTATTTATGAAATTACAAATTTTTTAATTTACATATCTCTATGTGCATTTAAAAATAAAACTTCATACTGAGTAATCACTTAAATAACTTACACTTACTTAAATACACATCCATACATACTAGCAAATAAAAATGAAAATTAAAATTTTCTAAAAACTTTAACAAGAGATTTTTATCATAAATTTTAATAACAAATACAAAAAAAAAATGATTTCACTTACTCTAGATAATCTCAAGGACATTATGTGATACCATATCCTTAAACATATTCATATAACCTTATTATGTACTGTAATAAAGGTAAAAAATAATAAGTCAAAAAAAATTTAATTTCATAAACTAAAATACCAGTAAAATTTATTTTACTCAAACTTTTTAAGATTTATTGTTAAAATTTTGTGAAACCGAAAATTAATAACCTAAAACAAAAAGACCAACAATATTTTGATTAATAAATTTTAACTTATGACATTAAAATTTTAAATAAATACAAAAAAAAAAAAAAAATTAAAACTAAATTTAAAATTTAATTCAGAATATTTAATAAGCTTTGAAATTAAAAGTTTTTTATAAACTTTTTTGAAAATTGTTTTTAATTACAGTTATTAAATGACGGAAGAAACCAATGCTTATTTTTGGCTGTAGCGCCATTGAAAAATGGAGAAGAATTAAATAAAAAATATGATAATAGAAATATTTTATCTTTAAATACAGAAGACTAGTTCTACGAAGATGTTCCAACTAAAAATTCCTATAGTAAATAATCTCAAATAAAACGACACAAACTGAACTATTGTAAATCCAATTAAAATTTAAATATTTTTGAATATTACTCAATTATAATTGGTGGAATCATACTTATATTTATTATAATTTCTAATATTAAATATTTATTTATTAATCAAACTGCATTGAAATACTCAAAAAATTAAGTTTTTGAAATTGATTAAAATTTCATTTTTTCATATTTTATAATATGATACGAGTGGAAGTCTTCAATTAAGATCTTTGAGTAAATTTCTTTAATATTTTAGTAAAATATTAAAAAGACAATGCAAATGTCAAGAAAATCATTTTCAACACCAAAACTATTCAACTTTAATTTTAAACAATAGAATTATTATTGTTTCATAACCTTTTTCATAACAAATTGCTGTGAAAAATTATAACAACGTAAAAAACATATTATCTTCAATATTGTATATATAAACAACGACACAAAAGTTTATTCAACTTGTTTCAATTAATTGAAATGAATTTTAGTCAAAATACCTATTACCAATTTCTAAATAATCAATTTTTAAATTGTTCAAACATAGACTTGAATTAGATTTGAAATATATTTCAAATATTGTCACAAAAATTAATTCTGTTTGTTTCAACTTATTGAAATCAATTATTTTTGTTAAGAGAAAAACTAATTTCTAAAAAAAATAATGCTTCAACAATTGGAATAACAATAAATATATTTAAAATATATAAATCCAAAAATCAATTCAACTTGTTTAAATTGTGAAAAAATAATTTTTCAATAGTCTAATCACAATCAGAGGATACTAAATCAACTAAGGCTTAAAAAATACTTGAAATATATTTTAAAATACAAACACAAAAATCGATTCAACTTGTTTCAACTGATTGAAATAATTACTTTCTATTTTTGTTTACTAATTTACAATATAAATATTTTATGATTAAAGTTAAATTGTAATATTGATTAATTTTTATTGAATAACACAATATTTAATCAATTTTAAAATTAATATCAAATCAATTTCAATTATGTTCAATAAATTTAAGATATAAACAATTTCGAAATATTTTTTTTTTATTTTTTTTTTTTTGTTATATTTTTATTTACTTACACACTATTTTCTAGAGTTGATTTTACTATTCTAGAGTTGATTTTACTTTCGTATCAAGAAGATTTTTATATTAAGAGTAAATTAACTTGGCAAAGGCTGTGGGAAAGAAAGAAAGGAAATATTTTCAATACTTTAGGTTATACAAAAAACAAGATAATTTTTTGTTATATTTGAATTAAAAGTACTATACCAAAAAAATTAAATTATACTTTGAAAACACGTTGGAAGATGCTCTCGGGTGTCTGTGATAAACACACTCGTGAACTGTAATTTGTATTAATTTGTATAATTCATTTCCGGAAAATGTTCATCCCTGTGACTACAAATTATGCAAAAATGTGTAGGGATAAATGTGAATAGTTATAAAAAAAAAAATAAGTAGCTTGTATGTTTTAGTGATAAAACTTAAATCAATTGAATATGTAACAAAAAGCCCATACTAATTGTAATACAATATTTAACACAATAATATTTAACACACACAACAATATTTAACACAAATCAATTAAAAATTGTTTTAAGAAATTATTTTTAAAAAAGGTTTACATAAAATAATTAAAATAAATTCAAATTTTCACACACAAACAAACATTTTTCACTTTAATAATTTTTTTTTTGCAGAATGCATTTCATTTGTTGCCTAATTTAATGCCCATATATTTTAAAACTAATGAATTTTTTTTGTAAATAGTTTTTGTGGTATTTTCTACAAATTCATTCAAAATCCTTTGCGTCACAACTTATCAGAAACGCAGCATCAAGTGTACGTAGACTACTCGATTTAACTACCAGGTTTACTTAAATTACAAAATACATAAAACGAAAAAACTTATAAAGATGCAGTCAACTGCTTTCAAACGTTGTACTCAATTATTTTGTTAGTTATTTAATGGTTAATGTACGTATAAGGTATATACAATTGTTAAGGTATATTTTACAAGTGTTAAGGTATACTTAATAGTTAAGGTAATTGTTTCCGTCCTATGCCCCACGGATGGGGTTGCAGGATAATGATGATGATGATGTAATTGTATAGAATACAGATAAAAAGTGAAATCTCTTATATGGAACGCAAATAAATAAAATATTAGGAGCATCACTTCTATCTCTATAATTGGCCTAATGAAAAACATAATTTTGTTATGAGTAGACTTGGATAAGCTGTATTTTTACAATAGTGTTTATTTTAAATCGAATCTAAATATGTAAATAGCACCATATTATATTTTTTTTTGTGTTGTTACAGACAGCCTCTGAGAGAGTTTTTTACAAAAAGTTTTTTCTATTTGTTAATTATTTTTTTCAATTTAATTAATATTAATTTTTATGTAGTTATTTAATATATCTAATAAATTTGAATTTATTTAATTGGAATGTATTAAGCCAAATAATTATCTTTTTCAATAAGTCAGAATTCAAAATAAAAGCAAAAACTAATTTTTTCGAACTCTATAGTTAATGTAATCAATATTGCGATTATGGTAAAAAATATTTTACAAAGAAAAAAAATTATTAAACGATTTTAACCGTAATAGTCACTTTAATATTGTATTTTGTTTTATTTTTTATTTATTATACAATTTCTGGATTTTATTTAATCATTCTATAACTAGTTTTAATCTTTTAACTATAGTTAGAAGTTAAAACATGTTCAATACTTATGGCATTACGATACAAACATTGCCCAACTTAAAATGGCTGAACTTCTTTTGACCGAATTAATTCACAAAAATTAAATCACAACACTGAGCTCCAAAATATAAAAAATTAGAATTATAAAAATTTACATAACTGTAAAGACATTATTTAAAAAAAAAATTCGAATTTATTTTTTATTTATGAAATTACAAATTTTTTAATTTACATATCTCTATGTGCATTTAAAAATAAAACTTCATACTGAGTAATCACTTAAATAACTTACACTTACTTAAATACACATCCATACATACTAGCAAATAAAAATGAAAATTAAAATTTTCTAAAAACTTTAACAAGAGATTTTTATCATAAATTTTAATAACAAATACAAAAAAAAAATGATTTCACTTACTCTAGATAATCTCAAGGACATTATGTGATACCATATCCTTAAACATATTCATATAACCTTATTATGTACTGTAATAAAGGTAAAAAATAATAAGTCAAAAAAAATTTAATTTCATAAACTAAAATACCAGTAAAATTTATTTTACTCAAACTTTTTAAGATTTATTGTTAAAATTTTGTGAAACCGAAAATTAATAACCTAAAACAAAAAGACCAACAATATTTTGATTAATAAATTTTAACTTATGACATTAAAATTTTAAATAAATACAAAAAAAAAAAAAAAATTAAAACTAAATTTAAAATTTAATTCAGAATATTTAATAAGCTTTGAAATTAAAAGTTTTTTATAAACTTTTTTGAAAATTGTTTTTAATTACAGTTATTAAATGACGGAAGAAACCAATGCTTATTTTTGGCTGTAGCGCCATTGAAAAATGGAGAAGAATTAAATAAAAAATATGATAATAGAAATATTTTATCTTTAAATACAGAAGACTAGTTCTACGAAGATGTTCCAACTAAAAATTCCTATAGTAAATAATCTCAAATAAAACGACACAAACTGAACTATTGTAAATCCAATTAAAATTTAAATATTTTTGAATATTACTCAATTATAATTGGTGGAATCATACTTATATTTATTATAATTTCTAATATTAAATATTTATTTATTAATCAAACTGCATTGAAATACTCAAAAAATTAAGTTTTTGAAATTGATTAAAATTTCATTTTTTCATATTTTATAATATGATACGAGTGGAAGTCTTCAATTAAGATCTTTGAGTAAATTTCTTTAATATTTTAGTAAAATATTAAAAAGACAATGCAAATGTCAAGAAAATCATTTTCAACACCAAAACTATTCAACTTTAATTTTAAACAATAGAATTATTATTGTTTCATAACCTTTTTCATAACAAATTGCTGTGAAAAATTATAACAACGTAAAAAACATATTATCTTCAATATTGTATATATAAACAACGACACAAAAGTTTATTCAACTTGTTTCAATTAATTGAAATGAATTTTAGTCAAAATACCTATTACCAATTTCTAAATAATCAATTTTTAAATTGTTCAAACATAGACTTGAATTAGATTTGAAATATATTTCAAATATTGTCACAAAAATTAATTCTGTTTGTTTCAACTTATTGAAATCAATTATTTTTGTTAAGAGAAAAACTAATTTCTAAAAAAAATAATGCTTCAACAATTGGAATAACAATAAATATATTTAAAATATATAAATCCAAAAATCAATTCAACTTGTTTAAATTGTGAAAAAATAATTTTTCAATAGTCTAATCACAATCAGAGGATACTAAATCAACTAAGGCTTAAAAAATACTTGAAATATATTTTAAAATACAAACACAAAAATCGATTCAACTTGTTTCAACTGATTGAAATAATTACTTTCTATTTTTGTTTACTAATTTACAATATAAATATTTTATGATTAAAGTTAAATTGTAATATTGATTAATTTTTATTGAATAACACAATATTTAATCAATTTTAAAATTAATATCAAATCAATTTCAATTATGTTCAATAAATTTAAGATATAAACAATTTCGAAATATTTTTTTTTTATTTTTTTTTTTTTGTTATATTTTTATTTACTTACACACTATTTTCTAGAGTTGATTTTACTATTTTCCGTTTTTTATTTTTTGTCTTCAACATATCAAAAATAACACAAGTAAATAAAATTTAATAGAAAAAATAATAACAATAAAATTTTATTGAATACCATTAAAGGAATGTAGAGAATGAAAGGGAAAAATGAAAAAAGAAAAAAGAATAAAAAAAAAAAGAATAGAAAACAAAGCAGAAGAATAAAATGTACTCTTAAAATAATTCGTTTAAAACTACATCGTTCTATCAAATTCAAATTCAATTTTCCATTTTCTATTTTGTCCATTTTCAATTTCTTTCCCAAAAAAAAATATAAAAAAAATCAATGTAAATTTTATTTTTTATTTCAATATAAGAGACAGAGAAGACAGTATATACAATTTATATAATCTGTAGTTCCATATATGAAATTTAATTTGTTTTTTTTTTTTTTTTTATTTCATTTTTATTTTATTTCCTTTTGTAACTCTAAAATGACCCAGCACCATCCAACTTCACATTCAATTTTGAGGTCATGATTCTCATGATAGCAAGAGATAGGAAAAAAAAAAATGAAAAACTAAAATATGAAACAATAAATTTTTTATCACCCGATTCCATGGTCTCGGATATCAACATTTTGAATGATTTGGAATTCATGTTTTTGTTCTGTTTTTTACAAAAAGGAAATTCTTAAAAATAGGAAATCTTTATTTGAAAATATGAATGGGGTTATAAGTAATATGGGACATTACAAACTAAGATATTTTTTTAAAAAATATTATATAGTTTTTTTTTTTTACTTTGTATGGTATGAATATTAAAATATAGTGTCAGTTGTAATTTATGAATTTTTTTATAAAAAATATATTTTTTTTTTAAAGAATATATTTTAAGAAACGATGCAGAAAAAAATGAAATTTAAATCTGTACTTTTTTCAGTGTAAATATTTTCAGTATCTAGAAAGTAACAGTCGTCGCTGCATATCGAAATACAATACTGGCAATATTAAGATTGGAAAATTTCATTTAATTTTATTTTACTATTGTAACTGCACATAGATGTACAGCTAAAATTTAGGACACTTTTGAGAGTAGGATGTGGACCGTCTCCATATTACAAATTTAGTTATTTAATACTAATAGGAATTAAATACAAACCATTTCAATCTAAATCTAATCTGAATCTAATTATATACATATTTACATGATATCTGTTAATCAGATTGGATAATTAGGCTCACAGTTTTTACCAGTTAATGTTATTCACTATTATGCTCTTATTTTTTTTTTTTGCTCACAGTTATTAATTGTCTGATGCTGAATGCTGAATATTTTAGGTGCTTACAAGATTTTGGTCACATAATTTACATCAAAATTGTATACTGAGATGCAATTTTAGAATTTTGGATTTTTGTGGTCAATTTAACAGTTATGTGTTGGTATCAACTATCAAACTGAATATCGTGAACCGTAGTTAGTTGATCAAATTTTTCCTATATACCAATAATATCGAATTAAACAAAATTATTAACATAAAAATAAAAATTTCAAAATTTAGTAAATTCGAGTCATGTATATAGGAGGTAAGTGCACAAATTATTTGTGTTCTATTATCTCTACCGTGACCGTCATATGCTCCACTAACGAGGTTATACGAGGTTATACGAAGTTGTACGATCACAGCTAGAACAAATTTATCAAACTACGATTAATCAAACATGCTACAGAAGCTTTAACTAAAGCAGACAAATAAAGATAAAACGAGAAGTGAAAACTGAAGTTTCATTTCCACTCAAAACTGGAACAGTCTTACATATTGAATATTACATATTTATATTTAATTACAATACGATATAATTACTAAAAAAAAGGTGGGTCCACAAACGACAATGTTTACATCCCTATTTAAAAGTTTTTCAAAATATCTCTCACTTTCGTGACACCTTTTTTTTATTTCATTGTAGATTTCATTGAATTTTTATTATAAATTCCCTTAAATGGGAATTAAACTTTGCATTTTTATAATAATTAAAATTATTGTGTTAATTATGCCTGACTGGAAAACATTTTTTTTTGTTTTGATTATTTTATTATTATTATTATTAATTATTAAAACATATTTTTGCTTTTATATACCTTAAAAAGTTCGCTCACGAAATATGAATTTCACTTTAGCGAAAAATTATATTAAGATTGGGAAAAGACTTGCATAGGAGAGAGAGAGACATATTACTATTAAGGGATATAGGTAGAAAGATTTTATTTTCAATATATTACAAACGGAGAAATTTGACCTTAATATCAAATTTTGGAATTTAAATATTGTAAAATATTATCAGCCCAAAAGGATCAATTCGAGAAGTTGTATAGAAAGGATATTGAAAATTAATATAATATTATTTGTAAGTATATATAATGTACTTAAATGCCTTAAAAGTAACACAGATTTTAACCAATTGGACGTCAAACTGAACCTTAAATTGTTTTAAAATATTTAAATTTCATTTGTGCAGTTTTATCAGATTTTGATAGAAAATTATTTTTAAAATAAATTTATATTAATTCAGTTAATTGGCAGAAATGGTACCTAACTGATAAATTATTGTGTCAAATGAAGCAACAGATAGGTTAATTCAGAAATTGTTAAATAATTTTATATAGATTATTATAGTACATCTATCAGCAGCGATAATTGACTGGGCTTACCAAAACTTTACTCTAAATCCATTATCTTTTTACTGCACACCAGCGCACATATTTTTTAATTAGTGCAAGATCAGCAAATAACGGATAATGTTATATTTAAAAGTCACAAATGTTGTTTTACTATGGCAAGTGAATAATAATTTTAGCAATTATTTAACAGCGGACACAGATTATTTAATAAATGAGGCTACGATAAAAAGAACGACTCTGTATTACCACGAAAAATAAAAATAAAGATAAAAAATAATATGGAAACTTTTTACCGTTTTGTTTTTCTTTTTAAATAGTAATTTTCATATCAACAAAGTCCTTTTCACTTTTTATGTCTGGAAACTATGATTTTTTTTTTTTTAATTTAAAATATATAAAAATTTTATTTTTGTACGCTATACTCTCTTCTCTTTAAAAAAAAAAAAAAACAAAAACTCATAAAATTTGTTAATTTAATAAAACAAAGTAAATTTTTGTTTTTGTTTGAGATTATTACAAGTTTTTAATGACTTGATTTTAGAATCAAATATAAAAACTTTAAAAGAAAATAATTTTTGTATCAAATTATTTATATATATGTACAAATATATGTAGTTAAATAAGGTCTTTAAATTAAAGGTAGAATTGTGAATAAAAAAGGGTTGAATAGTATTTAAATTATTTGTTGGCTTAAAATGAAATTAAATTTCAATAATAATAAAAAAAAAGGAAATTGTTTAAAACATGGTTAAATTTTAGGATAACTCCACTGAGACATTGTACATTTTGAATTCTGTATCATTCTTTTACCTTTAGCTTTCCAGTTTTTCTTATGGACTAATATTTTTGAAATTTTGCTACACTTTTTTACATTTTCTGCTCTTATGATGAATACGTTTTTTGGTATATGGTGGGAGTATTCATTCAACTTGGGCAGTTTAATAATGTCGTTTTTTGTTCTTTAATACATAAGTGTCTATGCATTATAATGTACAAGTCATCACAATACAAAATTATCTAATGCTAACGATCTTTTATGGGGTCTATTATATCATATTCTTTATTGTACCGGCACAGGTTTATATCCTGTCCGCAGCGCCATGTTATGTCATGTTCTTTATTGTTATAACTGTATAACTCAAAAACTACTTTGACATATAATAATATATATAACTACGTTTAGATGTAATAATCTACTTAAACTACTTTTATATATGTAACAGGGTACAATCTATCGGGTTCAATTATTATTCAATATAAATTATTATAATAAGAACCGAATAAAAATATCAATTTTGTTTTTAAACAATCAGTGTACTGATATAGTTAAATGGTTTCACAGACTTTCAACTTAGCCATATTTTCCGCCAATTCAAAATATGAATTGTTGTAGAATAAAAAAATGTATCATGTTTCAAGTAGACAAATAGATTTGTATAGTTAGGTTAATATCATTGATTTCTGAACACAAAACAAAAATACCAAGAAAATTCATTTTAATATCCATTAAAAGAGTCAAAAACTACTCAATATATTTACAAACATTTTTTTTATTTTATTTTTAAATTCCTAAAATAAATGAAAAACTTTTAACTTTAATAAATATTATCAATTATTACATTTTGTTATTCTACAATCTATATAACTAACTAGGTACCACATTATTGTTTTTTTAAAATAATTTCCTTTTTTCAATCAAATATAAACAAACATATAATATCCTTAAAAATTTTTTAATTCCATTTTTTATTTTCTTTCCAATAGTTTTTAATTGAATTTCCTTTAAATAATTCCAAAAGAATTTTCAACTACTAATCATCCCTATTGTAATAATATTAGTATAATATTATTAATAAAGTTTGATGGTAGATATGGTATTGCTATAATATGAATGGTATCACATCAAATGCAGCACAAATTTTATTTTCATCATAATAAAATGAAAAATAATATTTTTTCTTCGGTTTTTTTTTTATTTATTTTTGTATGTACTTAAAAATTATCCTTGAAATTTGAAAATTTTGTTTTTGTTTTTTTATTCGTTTCTCTTTTTTTTTGCTTTTTATAACAAGAAACCGTCTTAATATAGTGTAAAAAATTTTGTCTTAAATCCCAATTCTGTAATTTCATTATTTAATGTAAATAAATTAATATATACGTATATATATATATATGTATATATATCATTATGTATATGTGTTAAATAGGGTGTCCTTACTTTTATTGGAATACATTTTATTGTTTGAAATGACGACATGTCTACATACTATGTATACGAAATTATGGTATGAAATATTGGAAATTATGTCTCTATACTACGTCTTTTGTTTTAAATTTGAAAAGACTGACTAATAAGTCCGTCTTATAGCCTACGGATAAGGTTACAGGATAATGATGATGACGAATAATAAAATGTTTTTATTTGTGAAGTAAGTTCGATTAATTTGAGTTAATTTATAGTAACCAATTTCAGGTTGTAATTTTAATCTCGAAAACCTTATATTTCTAAGGAATTCAAGTATTCAAGCTATCATGTATAACGTAGTACGTGAATATTTAAATAGCTTATAATAATATAAATATTCACATACTACGTTTTTCATGATAGCTTGAGTACTTGATTTGAATTTTTAATTGAAATTTCAAGCTGTGTATTCGATTAATGAGGTTGAGTTGCTGTCAACTCCAAAATAGAGTTTGACATTGAGTTGAAATTGACATTTGTATTTCTGGTGACATACATTTTTACGCCTAAAATTTGTAAAACTTTCTATAAATTAAAAAATTAAATAAAACATAAAATATAAAATTAAAAATTTTTTAAATCTTAGGCAGTGTTTACACATCAATATTTTTCAATATTTATTGATGACTTTACATTGAAGAGAGAGACATTTGTGTTTACACATCAGTTTTTAGACAATCAAACTATTTGTCAGTTTTTTCTTATATTTTCACCAAATCTAATATAAAAATAAAAACCTTTTTAGTCAAGTACCCTGTGAATATAAAACAAATGTCAAATAAAAAAAAAAATAAAAAAAATTAACACTTGAATGTTGCTAATTTCATTATTCACCATATTTAATTTTGTCCCTCTCAATAAATATTGAAGAAAATAGGATAAATTCTATTTTTTTCTTTAATATATATTGATATCAATATGTGTTTACACATCAGTATTTCTTCAATATTCTCTGTGATCAATAAATACTGTTAATATATATTGATGTGTAAACGCTGCCTTATATTTTTTAAATTCAATTTTCAGTCAAAAACAAAACTTCATAAATTTTTGACATTAAATGTCACCTCAAGCTTTCAAGCTGCATATTTGCTTAAAGTTTTCAAAACAATTAAGTAAAATTTTGTGCTTGACTTGAGTGAAGCTGTTTTCAAGAAATTGGCATGCTGAAGCATACTTCAAACTCCTTGAAGCTATAATTTAAACGTTGCAACAGTCATTTAATTAAAATTATTACAACTGTCGCATATTGAGCTGGACATTTTTACTGTATGATATATGCCTCATCATCCTGTAATTAAATTAGTTGGGTATATAACAGATTGATATATACCTACCCCTAACATTATTAATATATATTTTTTGAAAGTAATACTAAAGAAAAAATACCATTTAGGGATACTCATTGTAGTGTTTTGTTATCGTAAATGTAGTTTCACAAACATTAGAAAACTACTTTTAGTACTAATTAAGTCAAAATACTGAATTTTATGATATTATTTGGGCATAAATAATTTTGGATGTAGATGATCTTAGACTGCTTTTTTTTTGTAAAACTTAAAAACAAATCTCTGAAACAGAGATGGCTAAAACAAAAAGTAATATACCTAACCGGACTGGAATTTTCTCGTTTAGATACTTAGATGGTTTTTTTTTTAATTGTTTTCGTTCTTAACAATATAAGTTAAGTTTTGTTATTATTAAAGTGACAGTTATAGATTCAGCCTTATTTCAAGCAAATAAAAACAAAGATTGTATAAAAAAATGTTTAAAATATTTTAAGTAGACAAATTAAGGACACCCTACAGTATACGAATTGTATATATACGTATATATATATATAAATAATATATACATATATATTATTACATATATATATGAAATTATATATTAAAATATTATATTGTAGTAGTTGAGGTTGGTTGAAATAATTTTTATAGTGATGTTCTATGTTCGGTGTTATTATTATAAGGATATCTCCCATTTGGTTCTATTGGTTATGTGGTATTGTAAACATTTCTTATTAAAATGGTTTTTTTGGTGGAATTTTCTATCCTTTTTTTGTAATTTTTTTTTTTGTTTCATTTTTTGTTTTTGGCATGTTTCTTTCCTAGATTTCAATTCAACTATAAAATTAGTTACGTGTAAGGATATTTTTTTTCATTATTAAAATAATATACCTAATATATAGATATTTTTCTTTAATATTATTAATATATATGTATATATATCAATATAAAATTATGTTTGTATATTTTTAAATTTTATATAATAAAAATTGAGTTCATAGTTCTAAGGTTCAGTTTAATTTTGGTTCAGTTATACAAATAATATTACCAAAATTTTTAAAGGAAAAAATTTGATTAAGGATACCAAAAAAAAAAAAAAAAAAACTAAAAAAAAAACAAAATTTCATCTTTATTCTTTGTTAAGAGACTTTAATTTAATCTCAATGGAATAAATTTTTTTTTTGTACTCTTAAGTGGTTTTATTGTTATTACAATCTAATAACATATGATATTCTAAAGAGTGTATCTAAAGATTTTCACTAAAACTTCAAGGTTATAATATCATACGAAATATGTGAAACATAAAGACAAAAAAAAATAAAAACGAAAAACAAATAAAAACGAATAAAAAATTGTATTTTGTTTAGTTTCACAAATATTTTCTTGAATTTTATTTTGCTTTAATTTAAAAAAAAAAAAAAAAACAACAAGAAATTTTTCATTTTCATATTTTCACTTCCGTTTCTTACTTTCTATTTATTCACTAATTTAATCAGCATAACAATGATTCGCATTTAAAATGGCTCCATAAGAAGTATTCGTTATTATTTTTATGGGATTAGATTAATATAATTTTTCTTGAAATGTATATATATAATAGGAGTCTGCCTCAAATGATCTTTAAAGTTGATTTTGTTTTACCATAAATATTTTTGAGCACATTTTTATATATTAATTTTTACATTTTACATTTTGAGAACACATACATTCAAATTAGTATTTCATTAACATTTGCATATTTCATTAGAAATTTTTCAATCAAAAATTAGATCTTTCTGTCTAGCAAAACCTCTATTTTTAGATTTAAATTAAATGCTTTCAGACATTTTTATTAAATTCGATTAAATAAATTGCTAGAATTGTACATTTCCACGTAAGTATTATTAGAAGGTAAAGACAATAGAAGACAAATACGATTTCCTAATTAATACTTATTTTCATTACTATTTTCAAAATTAAGCCTATCTACAACACAAAGATATAACAATGATTACTTAATGAAAATCTTAAAGTAAAATTATGCCCATCCATATGTACGAGTATATTATCTATTTAAATTTTGTTACATGAGGTTAGTTTCATTCGATGCTCATGTTTATTGCAAAAAAAAGGCAAAATTTCACTTAGAATTCAACAAGAATTAAAAGGTCACAAAAGCAAAATATAAAAATAGAATTAAATTTTTTTATTCTAATCTAATACAAAAGAACAACAACAACAACGAAAAGGAACTCAAAAAAAGTGCCACTCATTTAAGTGTCATCATACCATTTTCTCCCATAACAAAACAATTCAGTGTGTGTGTTGAACAACATAGGAATTTTCATGCTCTCATGATTTATTGAGTTTATTTTACTAAAAAAAATAATAGAAAAAATAATAATAATAATAATAATAGTTAGAAAAAAAAATAAATCTGTTTTTTGACTCTTTTTTTGTTTCAGTTGTTGTTGTTGTTGCTGTTCGCATATGAATCTTTGAATAGAACACAGCAGGAAATAAAATTTTATTAGAATTATTTTTTTTGCTTTTTTATTTTATATTTTTTTTTTTTACATATTTAACAAGATAGACACAAACAAGAAATTTCTATTCTATTTTAATAGAAGTTTTGTTATTGTTTTTAGAAAAACAAAACATAAAATTTATTAAACAATAATCGGTGTTACTGATGTGTTATGACGATTACAACATATTTCTGTCTTATGAGATAGAAATTGCTGAACCTCAGTTTAATCTCAGAACAATTTCATTCAGTATCATTGACTTTTTCAAACTACTTTATCATTTGTTGAAAACGAAAATATAAAAAAAAAATTCTGGTTCCAAATCTTATTGAGAGTAGTCATTATAACAAATAGTTACAGAAAAGCATTAAAATTGTTTACATGCGAAATTATTTCGCTTTTTTTATACTATACGAATAAAATATCATATCCGTTTTTATGGTTTGGGATTTTGGTATATATATATAAATCACAATGGTATATTTGGTATAAATATATAAATTACAATGAACAAATGACCTGTCAGTTTTTCTAGTTTATATATTTTTCTTCGATAGTTTTACGACGAATGTACAGGCTTAAAAAGTATGTATAGTTCACGATTATAGCTTAGAATGGAGCCTACAAGGTACAAGAATCACCCAAAGAACACCTGGGAGGGGGGACCATAAAACAAGAGGTAGAAAAAACAAACACAACGTGAGAACAAGTGAAAATAGCAGCTAGCACGATGTATAAATACCAAGTGGAGGCACTGTGCTCCCAAGAGGAGTAAGGAAAAGAAAAAGTTCAGGATAAGTGAACAGACACAAATTATTAACATACTTTGAGTTGAGCATTGAGTCAATGTGATAAATGAACTTGCTTATTTATATCCTAGTTCTATGTGTCAATATTTGCTCATAAAACTTTAAATCACTGTTATTCCTATATACATTGTTCATTCTAACAGTTGATTAAATTTAATTTTACATAACTTTTTGATTTAGTTTTGAAAATCCTTTGATTAATTAGAGTCAATACAAATAATATACCTTACGGTAGTCCCATCATATTCCCGAACTTTTCTATTATCATTTGTTGTTGATTTTCTATTTATCTACAAAATTTATATTCTTAAAACCCCAAAGGCAATAAATTTAAGTACAACTACGGTGGTGGTAACAATCACAATAAAAAGACAATGATTTTTTCTTTGCTTGTTATTCTTTTATGAATTCACTCCTTGTGGTCAACGAGCCCAAAACATAAATCAATGCTTATTTTAATTTTTTATTGTTTATTTTTATTTTATGTTTTTGATTATTTATTTTCTCTCTCTCTTTTTTATTTCTCACTCTTTTTGGGTTTAATGTCATTTGTTTGTATTCCAAAATACAAAACCTAAAAAATATAAAAAGTTAGTTCTCTTCTGTGAAAAACACTTCAAAATCCATTATTTTTTTTTTTTGAATTTATTTATTTTTTTTAGTTTTTGATTTAGTTTGTAAAATTAACCAGTGATTTAAATACGTGTAAAGAAAATTTATACAAAAAAAAAAAACAATTTAAATTTAAAGTATATGTAGAGTGGAAATAGATTTTTCATTTAAATTTTCTTATAAAGAAAATTTCATTGTCTGTGGTTTAAAAATAAAAAAAATTAATTCAAAAAGAATGGACTGTCAGTTATTAAAATGAAATTGAAATTGATTAGAATTTTATTAGTAATCCTTCAACTGGATATAATCCATAACACTACTACTGTTCCTACTAGTCAAGTTTATTATAATGGACATCAGCTGTGGCGAATTGGAAATTTTTCAAAATTATTATCTAATACTGAAAAACTGAAAATAAAAAATTTATTTGAAATTGAACTTGGTAATTTTTAGTGAGATAGTATAATATTGAATTTATATTGAATATATTAACAGAATGTGACAAAAATAAATGGGTAGAAAAATTTGTATTGAATATGTTAACAGGATGGAACAAAAATAAATGGGTAAAAAAAATTTTATTAACTATGTTAACAGGATGTGACAAAAATAAATGGGTAGAAAAATTTTGTTGAATATGTTAACAGGATGTGACAAAAATAAATGGGTAGAAAAATTTTGTTGAATATATTAATAGGATGTGACAAAAATAAGTGCGTAGACAAAAATGTTATATTGAATTTATGGGCAGAGTATATCAAAAATAAATTCTTAATAGAAAAATGTAATAAAGCTTTTAATTTTAACTGGGAAGTAGTGTAATTGGAGGACAATAAATAAGATACCGGTGTACATACTTGATTATTTCTAAAGCTATTAATAACATTTTATATACATCTAATTTTTTTGTTTGCTTTTGAATTGTATACTGTCTAAATGTTTTCGTTTTTGTTTTTGTTTTTATCTAGATTATAACATTAACTCATTTTGATACATCCTTAAAGAATTTTTGTTTCCAGCTTCATACAATTTTCTCTAAATAATGCTACAAAAGAAATGTTTTTTTTTTCTATTTTATTTATATTATTATTTTTTTTTTTTTGCCTTTTTATAGATGGATTAATATGGAAAGACAATATTCAATATTTTGACATATCATTTGATAAAATTTATAAAAAAAATGCACAAAATTTATTAAAACAATATAATTTAGTTGAAGAAATTATGATTGATGATATACAAAGTGTCATCAATAAACAAAATCAATCTATAATAAATGAATTTTCATCACTTCGAACTGCTGCGATTAATGGTAACGGTAAGGTTATGAAATCATTTTAAAATAAATTATCATATAAAAATAAATTCTATATATTAGAATATTAATTTATATAAGTAGGATTATATTGGGTAGATTTACAACAAAAATAAATGTTTAACTCATTACATACAAAATCAAGTTTAATCACTAAATAATTTATTTATTTTGTTAACTTAATTTTTCTAGTTTTCGTATTGACTTGTAATTGTAATTTAGTATGACAAACTTTTTAAGCTTACATTATACTTTTGTATTGAAGTTCTCTCGGTATTCAGATTTCGTCATTATCGAAATATTTTATCCATTTATTGAAATTAAGTTAGACAGAAAATATTTTTTTTTTTTCAATTAACATTATTAAAATTTCATTATAATCTATACAAAAATTAAAAATGATGTTGAAAACATTGTAATCAATATTTTAATGTAGTTAATTGTTTTTAATTTAACTTATTGAAATTTGTTTTTCTTTCTAATTCTAAAACCCGTATCAAGTTTTAATTTTCATATCGAATCATATCAAATCATCAAATCACATTTTTGTCCTTCTGGTATTTAGATATACAACTCAGACCGAATAATAAAAAGTATTATTCCACACATATTTTTACTTAGAAGATCACCTAAGTTCTTAACCGAGAGCGCTATTTTTACTCTATATATTCATCATTCATCAAATCCCATATTCGCTACCTTAACCCGGTTTAAATAGAGCTCCAAAAATTTACCTAAACAAGCCTGATATACATACAGAAAATGGATTGGCTTGTTTAGGTAAATTTTTGCCTAACCAGACTTATTACATAGAAAATGCATAAAAATAGTACATAGAAAATGCATAAAAATAGCTCAGAGTTTTCCTACATTACATCCTACAGTTTGTATACTGCAAAGTAGGTCAGCTTATCAAACATTAATAAATTTGAACTTCTTACAACTGCTTTCAAAATTATAAACAATCAAATTAAGCACAGTTTCCTATTAAAAAAAAGTGTAGATATCCATAGTCATAATACTATAATAAGCCTAGATTTTACCTGTCTCTCTTTAGAACGGGTCATCAAATCAATAATTGTCTATATAATTGCTTGAAAGCTTATAATTGAAGAATTGAACTAAATACTAGATCTTAAATTATTTAAAATAATTCTACTAGGAACTAATAATACTAACCAAATTAATAATCAGTAAATTGTATACTGAAAAAAGAAAGTGAGAGAACATTTTTAAGTATTTTAACTGTAACAATGTCTAATCAAAGATAAATTACCTATATATTGCAAATTAAATTTTAATGTAAATTATAAAATCATACGGCTATATAGTAGGGTCATGAATAAAATAAAAAATACATAAAATAAACTCAAAACATATTACCTCCTTCAATAATTCTTTACAAATACATGGCGTGATAATGACAAATTTATAAGTTATAGATTGCAAGACAACTGCATTATGAACAGACAATTTGAGGCATATTTTGAATAAAATAAAAACCCACCAAATATTATATTGTAGTGCTACATAATGGTGATGACTAATTCAACTGTAATTTAACCTTAGTACATTCGATTTGTTAATCAGAAAATATCCTACAAATATGTTAGGAAAATAACAACTCATCTCTATCTATTATCTATTTAATTTTATTTCAAATATTCATCCCTGTTTATTCTAGCTATATTACATCCAAATTTAAATGTCTAATTAAATAACCAAAATAATTCAAAAAATTCATATTTTTTAAATTTATTTATTTATTGTTTAAAAATAAGAAAAACTTTAAACAACAAAATAAAGAAAATTTCATTCCAAAAATATCCTTTTCGAATCCTTTCATAAATCCGAATATATTTTAAAAGAATGAAATTATCAAGCAATTTTTTATATAAATTTTGATAATGCTATCTATCCCCTTGTAATACTTGACAATAAAGTAACTAACTATACATCATATTAACATTATCTTTGAGTTTTTTGTTTTGTTTCTTTTTTTTTATTTTTTTTTTTTTGTATTCGCTTAACATAACATTTCCATTTTTATTTGAATATCCTTTTTTAAAAAAAAATAAAAAATAATTCAATAACTTACAATATTGGTGCTCTTCAGAAATAAATTGGCAAAGTTATCAGGATTTAAAAACAATCAATAGATTTTTATACACCATGGAAAAACTTTATCCGAAACGAGTGAAAATTTTTGAAATTGGTCGAACACATGAAGGAAGGATATTGAAAGTTTTAAGGTGAGTTGAGTTGGTTTATTTTATTTTATTATTTTTTTTTTTGTATTATACTTGAAACTTGAAAATTATTATTCTGATTTTGATTGACTGATTCTGATCTCTATGTATAGAAAAATATACACATTTGGTTGTGTTCATATAAATATTCTTGAACCATATTGAAATTTAAAAAAAAAAAATAAATAAAAACAAAAACGTATACAGCATAACAACAATCCACTTTAAATCACTTAAAAAAACAAACAGAATCACAATAAAAACAAAAACATAAAAATGTTTCTTTTTTAGAATTTCTGATGATCCAAAAAATTTTGACAGAATTTGGATTGATGGAGGAATTCATGCTAGGGAATGGATATCACCATCTGCTTTAACATACGTTATATATACAATGCTACTAAATTGGGATAAAATGCCATATCATGTGAAAACGATTACATGGTTAGTATCATAAACATTTTTTTTTTTGCTCTCCTAATAAGAAAATTTAAATTTCAGAATTAACTCTTTAATGTCCAATAAATTTAATTTTTTGTTATTGTTAATTTTCTTATATACTATGCTATTGCAAAAAAGTTGACCCACCTTTAAGTTTATCATCACAATAAAAAATGTTGGCTATGTAATGACTATCTACAAAAGATTTGATTTTATATCACATGTACTTAGCTTTTATGGGTGTCAGTGCTGAAATTGATTTAAAATACAAAGAATGTGTATATGTACCAACTTTTTTGCAATAGAGTAGTACTTATATTTAAATGATTATAATTACCTGGAGCAACAGTTTCAGAACTAAATGTATCTGAGTCTTACACCTCTCGGTTGAAACGACAAATGACGATAATGATATGTACATATTGTAATAATATATTAAAAAATTAGAGTTCGAAATATTTTTGTAAAAACAGTATTAAATAACAGTTCAAAAAATTATTCTGTGTCATACTGCATTGAAAAGGGCTACAAAGAATGATGATTTTAAATAGGAAGAACTGAAAACTAGTTGTTAAAATCTTGACTCTAGTTAAAATACATTAAATACTCAAATATGTATATTAACTCAAAATGCAACGTTGCTGTTCTATAATGAGTATAATCTATACGATTGTGAAAACAAGAGAAGATGATACCACCCAATAGTTGGATCGTATCAAAATTATAACATAATTCTGAACTTTCACTTTGATTATGGTTTTACAAAATTTTAAGTTTACTAATTCTTGATTCACAAGAGGCTACTAAAAGGTTCAGAAAATGGATAATAATTTAGTTGGCTCCTTCCTCATATTTTTATGTTTAAAGCGAATTAAGAAACATACAAGAAAAATATAGACCACAAGAATTTAACATTAAAGGGTTAAACAATCATATAACACATATAAACAATATATAACAACAATAATAAAATATAAAACAAAAAATAACACTCAAACAATTTTTACAATTTTGTTTTCTTATAATTTTCTTGCTATTTTATTTTATTTTTATTCGTTTTTTTGTTTGTATTTCAATTTATAGGTTATTTCAACCAATTGTAAATCCTGATGGATATGATTATACATGGAAATATGATAGACTATGGTATAAAAATCGTCGTAAAAATTTACAACGTATACAAAATACTACATCAATATTAAATTTGGAAAAATGTACGGGTGTTGATTTAAATCGTAATTTTAATATAAATTGGAAATCAACAAATCAAAATTTTCATCCATGTAAACCAAATTATGCTGGTGCAGATATATTTTCAGAATCTGAAACACAATGTATGCGAGATTTTTTATATCAAAGATATACAAATTTAAAAGGATATTTAACATTTCATAGTTATGGTCAATTAATTAAATATCCATATGCATCTACAAGTATACACAATTCAGATGTAATGGAATTAAGAAGAGGTGCTCTTAAAATGGCAATGGTAAAAGAAAATTTATAAAAAAATTGTTTCTTTTTTTTTTTTTTCTAATTAGAAAAAAAATGTTTTTTTTATTGCTTTTATTTAGAAAGTTAATTCAATGCAAAATTATGGTAGAAAAAATTCTAAAAGAAATATTTATTCAATACAACCAGCCTATCAGCCATACCAAAAAAGTGGTACTGCATTAGATTGGATGAAAATTTTTTTAAATATACCTTATGTGTATCAAATTGAGTTACGAGATCGTGGTAAAAATGGTTTTTTATTACCACAAAATGAAATTATACCAACTGGTAAAGAAGCTATGGAAATTATTATTGCATTCTCTGATATCATTTATCAAAATACATGAAAATAATTGATTTTAATTCAAAAGGATATATTAAGCGGAAAAATAATTGATTGTGCAATTTTAATTATCATTTAGAATGTAAAATAGTTAGAAATAAAATATGAAAAATAAAAAACAAAATTTTTTTTTTATTTTCATTGATTTAGAATGTTTTTTTCAAATTATTTTCATATATTTTAAATTATTTCAATTATTTCAAAATATTGAATTTATGTTGCAAAGCTAAGAAAGTCAATTAAAACTAATTTGATTTTCCTCTACGATATGTTCTACATTAAATTATTTTTAAAATATTGATAATTTACGTTAAAAATTATATGTTCAGTACTATAATTATTATATAAAAGATAATTATTACAAAATCATTTAAGAAAAATCAACCAAAAATAAAAAAAAACTTATTAATACAAGTGTACTTTCTTTGTAATTTCTAATTGCATTATGCAACAATTTTATTACATTTTAGAAATTTCGCATAAAGAAATAAAAAAAAAAATATCTTCAATAATAAATTTTCAAAATGTCAAAACCACACTGTTTAATAAAATTTTAAATTAACTTAAAGAAAATTTTCTTTCATTGTTAAAATTGTCAATAAATTAAATTAGATTGTATAACAAGGATATAAAAAAGGATATGAATCATGAATTTAATATTATATTTTTGTTTCCTTCTTACTTGAAAATTGATTTAAGTAAATTTCAATTAACCTCTTAACATTTCTTAAGAAGTAAATTGCAATCTTACTCGTATATAAATCGAATATATTATATATATATATATATATATATATATATATATATATATATATATATTTATTTATTCGTTTTTATTATTTCAAGGATTTTCTTTAATATTCCTCTAAAGGATTATAACAGTACATATTATAATATATAAAACAAAAATAAAAATAAAAAAAATAGTTTTCTACCCTCAATTTACTGAATTTTTTTTATTTTTATTGTTTTTTCTTTTTTTCATTCAGTTTTAAGTTGCAACACACTTAATGCTCACTTAGAATCATGTTGAGACGTATTAAATATGGTCAAAATGTAATATACGTATATATTAAATTTTCTATTTTTCTAAATAGTTACGTGGATTTATTTTACCAAATAAAATATGTATAGTAAATAAATATATGTTTACATATATATATATATATGTATATATATATGTATGCACATATATTTATATATAAATAGATACCATGATGACATATAAAGTAAGTTTTAAAAATTTTTCTTTCGAATTATATACAGAGTGTTTTGTAGTAATATATAAGCATTTATATGGTAGGTAGGTAGGTAGAAGGGACCATTTTAGTTGCCTCCGGAAAACCAAGCACTTAACTGTGACATTTTGATATCATATAGTTGCTCATAATGGAAATTGTACACAATACCTAGCTTGGGAGCGTGGGGTCCTATCGGTCAATGGCTCGTACTGATAGCTACTACTCTTATATATATATACTTATATTATATGTGTGTAACAATCATGCACCATGCACCATGCAACATGCACCAGGACCAATGCGCCATACACCATTTAACATGCACCATGCACCATGCCTATGTATGTATATATGTATAAATTATTATTAAATTAGTATTAATCTTTGTTGAAACCCCACTAATAATTTCTTGAAAAAGTAAATTTAAGTAAAATTAAGAATGATTTAAATAACTATACATCACTAGTGTGATCTCGAATCACAAATTTTATTTATACATTTATACATATATCAGTACGAGACCTGGCTAAGAGTTGTTTGGCTTTATTGATGTTGTGCGAGAGCTGAATTTTCCTCGACTTTGCACATGTATTTTGTATATGCCACCTTTCATTCGCTCTGGCCAGAAAGTATGAAACTACCATATTTATTAAGATCATTGTAAATTTTTATATTTTTAATTTATTTACTGAAGTAGCAGATTTAATGCCGGACTCGATGATATCTATTATGAAATAGACGTGATATTTAAAATTAAAATACAACTACCATGGCTCATTTACTCAGAGCGGATGGGTGGGAATTTTCTATTCAAGAGAATCTTTAAAGCCATATCATAATGTAAAAGACGCCGAAATAGATCATATTTTCGTTGGAAATATGAAATTTCTTCAATTTGAGAGAGTCGCAAAACCTATATTAGGTTATGTGAAGCACCTTAGTAAAGTAAGTCTGCACATTTTCATATCTTTCTTCTGGTACTTAAAATATAAAAACATGTGTTATGATTTTAAGCTAAAGGGAGAAAAAAGAGAAATTTACGAATTTAAGTCTCTCTTGATTGGTATTAAATTTCTCCTTCAGTACACTTTTTTGCTTGTTTATTTTTTGTCTATTTTGATCATATTTTCTTAGGGAAATTATATTCAGGGGATATATAGATCAATGTTGTAAGAATCAAATTTTATGGTTGCATTACTAGTATGACTCCAATTTTTTTAAATCTAAAAAATATATTATAGCTGTATAGTAAAATTAATGCTTAAGACTTAGCTCATATTTTGTGGAGTATAGATGTGATGTTTCACACTTTTTTTTTATAAAATGTCAACCAACAACCAACTAAATCACTTTTTATTGCATATATGACCCGTCAAACGTCAACCGTCAATGTTAATATTGCCGCTATTCTATTGAAAAAGCTAATTTATTGAAAAAGCTAAGTTTATTGGAAAATTCCGTTGTATCAGAAATAGGTTAGAATCTGCATAAAGATTATACAATACATTCTTCAGTTTGTTATTGCATATTGTAACTCTGGTCAAATTTTAATAATACCACTTTCTTATTAAATCACTCTGTAATTGTTAATCCTTGAAATAAATTAAACCCTAATTTCTTTCTTTTTTTAAAGTCACGTTCAAAATTTTTTATTTTTATTTTTTTTATTTTTGATAAAATCCATTTTTTCACTATGTATATATATCATGCAATTTATAATATTATATTTTAACATTTATTTATATGTATGTACAAGTATGAGCGTATATTAGTTAGTACATGAATGCAAATATTAACTAACATAGTTTAGTATTTGTTTGTTTTTGTTTTTTATCCAGCAACTGAATTTATAAGTACCAACCAGCATTCTTATAAAGAAGTTAATTTAGAAGTTGAAATAGTGTAAGGAAAACATTTTATAGTTTTTTTACGGATGGAAGGTGAATGAATATAAAAAAATGTTGTTTCATTTCAATTTTTTTATTTTATTTTAATTTTTTTTTTTATACATTTTGTGGTAGCTTAAAACATAAGAATTCTTAATTCTGACAACACTTCTTAATATTAAAACAAAAATCTTCATTATTTTTTTTTTTTTTTGCTTTTTGTTGTGTTTTGATGAAGATTAATTTTCAAATGTTAACTTAAAATGTTAGACAAAAATTGAAAATTTGACGAGTGGAAATTGTTCAGGGAAATTGTTTGTTAAATAGAAAAAATTAAATGTATAGAGGGAAAATGTATAACAATAATATGAGTTTTATTATGTGTCATGGAATTTTAGGCATTGAGTTTAATGAGATTTCATGAATCAGAAATTTATATAGCAAAAGTTAAAACATGAGTTTGATTGCTTTGACTAGTGAATCAACTGCAAATTTAATAAGCCTTCATTTAATTATCACTTTTATTACAGCTGACAAAATACTAATACCAGAATATCCTTTGGGACATTATTTTGAATCTAAGTAAACTACTACTCCCTATATTAAAATTTCAATTTCAACCCATCCAAGTTATCACAATATATCGTTCCTTATTTCGTTTTTGATTTCTAACAAAATTAAAGTTTTATTTTTATTTTATAATAATTATAAAATGTGTTGGTTTTAATAATGGCAAAGACAGCAATGATGTAATAAAAATTATAAGATTAAAAAAAAAACGACATACGGAAAAAAAAACTCAAATTCCATAACAAAAAATAATTTTTAATTAAAATGTAGAGGAAAACTAAAAACGGAAGAGATAAAGAGAAAAAAAAATAAAAAAAAGGTTAGAAATAAGGGGTTAAATTTAAATGGTTCTTTTAATTTCTGATATAAAGAGGATTTTATTTAATCGTGAAGGGCCACCACTAAAAAAAGAGTGATCGACATCAAAAGTTCTCAACAAAAAAAAAAAAAAAAATTCTTTTTTTTCGACACTTTACTTTGTTACATTTTATAATCAACTGAAGTATGTAATTTAAAAGGACTATCATACCCTTGTTAATATAATGTGGATTATGTTTTAAATGAATACCAATACCATTGAAAAATGGAATAAAATTAAAGGTTTTATTAAATTTTTTTTTTCTTTTTCACATAATGAAAATATTTGAGTGTATATCCTTTTTGGTAGAAATTTTCATCTTTGGTAGGTGGCATTTCACACTACAAAAAAACAACACCAAATAAACAAAAAGAATGAACATCGTCCATATTAATAAAATCAAACTTTTTAAATCTTTAAATGGTAGAATTAAATTATTGCAGATCAGTTAAAGTTTGAAATTAACAAAACCAAAAATAAATAAAATATATTCGGGGAGAAACACTTTAATATATTCGTGTCATCGGTTATTTTAGCTAATCCGATGTTAAATTTTATTTTGCATCATGGTGAACCCATCAGTCATTTTAATATGGAGAATTAAATGTTTTGTTCTGAGCTTTGAAAAAATCGTCTGTAGTTTACAAAAATTTCAAAAATAAAACAAAACTAAAACCAAAAGTTAAAACAAAAAATTAATCTTAGTCATTGCTGTACCTTTAACAGTACCATATCATATACACATAGGTGTTATCATTGGTTCTCTTTGACAATAATTTCTATTTCTGTAGTGATCTGTTCTATCTCAATAATATCAGTTTCATCTCAGTGATCTTATTAGTAATCTAATATATTTAAACAGTAGTATCTACTTTTAATCTACTTCTGAAGTATGTCATACAATAAAGAGCGGGAATTTTAGATTTAAAGGACCATATAAGAAAGAACATGAAGCAACAAAGACTCATAAAAACCTATTTTATTCACAATCACGAAAAATATGGGTTCAATCCTTTAACTGATTTTATTCATACTTTTAAACGCTGAAAAAATTATCATGTATTTTAGGTTAACTTTGTCCACTTAAAAGAATAGATCAATTTTTGGTTTGAGTGATAAGGGATAATAAAAACAAAAACAAAGATTGAATTTCAACGTAAAAAAACAAGTGAAAAATTGTGGAAAATAAGTGAAAATCAAAACCTGAACGTTCTGGCTCGTTGTGAGATGGTATAACAATTGCGCTATATCGGTCGGAGAATTAAATTGAATTAAAATTTATTATCCATACATATTAATATGTATGCAAAAGCTTTTTGGCCCTCGTAGAAGAATAAAAAAGCGGAATTTGATAATAAAAAAAAAAAAACATATATATGAGTCTATAATAGAAGCCTTCATAGAACAATCAAATATGGTTGAGCAACAAAAAAAAAGTGAAAATCGATACACCAGAAATTTTCGATACACCAGAAAATCTTAAATAATCTGAAAAGTAGGAAACATATAACAGTTATCATACAATGGAAATTTCAAATATAAACTTTATATTTTCAAAAGCATTAAAAAAATATTTACAATTATTATTGTTTTGATTTTTATTACATAGAATTTCGCGAAACTATTCCATAGATACTTTTATTATTCAAACTTTAAAAAAAAAAAACAAAAAAAAAAAATATTTTAAAACTAATTTAGCACTAACATTAATTTTATATAAAATTAAATTGCTCATTTGGAACGAAAAATTTCAACCATTAAAATGGCTATTAAAATCAAAAAGAACAAGAAAAATCCACCACAGAAGAAAAATCTAACAAAAAATCCTTGAATGTCCAAAAATAAAAACAAACTGACCTGATTTTTCTTTTATCTGAATTTTAACACACAATAATTTAACTTGGGGCCCTTCTACACACATATATAGCAGCATATTATGTTGATGTGCAACTCAGAATTTTATTTTTTTAGTTTTTTTTTTTTGTTTTCCTTTAAGTAGCTTCCGGTGTATATATAAACGTAAAATGGACTCGTCGTGTATAAGTGATTAAAACAACGTAAAACCAACTGTTTTATATCCTACAGAGAAATCATATACTCAAATTCTTAACACTATTTGACATCACGTAACGTATAAATAAAAAATAAAAAAAAAAAATATACAAAAATATAATCTTGAAAGTTTGGTTTGGTTTTTGTTCTATAGTTTTTACTTTATTTTTTAAAAATTTTAAGTGGAAATTCAAATGGTGGGTGTATAGCATAAGAAGTAAAATATTCTTTTGCATATTGCAGTGCAGTTTTATTGATTTAGTTTGATTTTGTTTTTCTTGTTTATTATTGTTTTTATAGAAATTTAGTTCTTATTTAAGTTTTCAATTGTATTATCCTTGATTCAACAAATTCAATAAAATCTTGCTAAAAATCATAAGATTAAGATTTCGTTTTATTCATTAATTGCGAGGTTGATTATACGCAGGGTAGTATTAGAAGGTAAATTTAATTAAAATGATGTTGATTATGTTCGAAATATACGTAACAGATATAAATTGCAAATTAGGTTTATTATATAAAGTATTTATTTTTAAAATAATCGTAAATTAAATAATTATGAATAAAACCGAATTAAAAAAAAAAATAATAATAATATAAAATCCTGTTATTGTGGTAATGAAAAATATACTTGGGAGGCTTGTCACTCTCTACATCAAAACTACTTGTTTCAATGACTGTTTAATACGTTGTGTTCAAATCTAGTATTTCTACATTAGAAGAGAATTTTATATTAAATATTGTTAGACATTTCAATTTAAAGTTTTGGGCAATATATTTTCATATTTAATGGGTTTTAATGCCCAACAATATTACATAAATATTAACTTTTGAATACCTGAAAAATTTTAATTTTCAATTTTTGATGCGTCCAATTATTTCAATTAAAATTTGAAAAAAAAAAATATTTTAGCATGATGTTTACAATTTTCACGGTAAAAAAAGGTGGGTGTAGGTAATTTGCAATTTCTATATACGATAAAATATAAAAAATATGACCTATACATTGTTAAAATCATTCATACTTAAGTTTTAAAAACAATTTTAAAAAAATTCGTTATAATAATATTAGTTAAAATAGATTAACTGTAAATATTCGGAATCACTCAAATCTACGACTTAAAGGATGTCTATATTGATATCCTTTAAAACAATTAATTTTATAATTTATTTATTTATTTATTTATTTACTTTTATGTATATTATAGAATGAGACGATTAGTCTCTACAATTTGTATAATCAAGTTAGGTGAATAGAAAATAATTGAAATAATATAACTAAAAAGAAATTAATACAATATAAAGTTGTAATATGTTGAATAGAAATGTACAATTATATTGAAATTATAAATATGAACGCCATTGTTCACATCAATTTTTCCATATACTAATTATTCAATATCAATTTCCTATAATATTATTCAATTATCAAATATCAGTAATAGCTTACAGCATCTGTTAACAACTCTAATTACAAAATGTATTGTAATAAACCACTTTTCTATAGAATCTAGGCTAAAAACAATTTACTTTTTTTATTCCACAAAAATTAGAAAATGTATGAAATATTATATTATGGTGGGCTGATCTAATTACAGAGTAAAATTTTAATTATTGGAAATAATTATTAATTAACTGTTAAATTTACAAATTCAACTCCATCCATTTTCATTGTAAAATATTAATTATAGAAAATTTTAAATTAATTTTAAATTAAATTAATTAAAGAAAAGTAAATTTTCCTAGTATCAAATTGTAAAAACAAAAATAATACTTTTAAATTTACATGTACATATACAATTGAAAATAATACGGTAACATTCTGTATGCGAATAATAAAAATGTTCTAAGTGACAAAAATTTAAATTTTGAATTTAATAAACATTTTTTTCAATTAAATTAATAGTTGAAACCTTTTTTCATCCTGAACATTGTCTTAAAATTCCAGTCGGTATCAGTGTTTTGTCCGAATGTGTATATTAAATTGAAGCACGTACTTCGGCTTTAGAGAATCAATGATGGGAATAAGAGATATGACAAAAATAACAATACTGATAAAAATGACAATATTGATGTGAATACTGATTGTAACTGTATACAATGCATCAGAATTCTTCATCGGCAGCAAGCTGAATGAGTTTTGTAGAATACAATAATCTAGCTTCTGTATAGCAGGAAATTCAACTTGTACTTAGAACATACTTTTATGCAGCTATGGTTATTTATGGTTATTTACGTTAAAGTAAATATTTTTGATATCAATGATACAAATATCTTAAATGACATTCTAATACTCTATTGCAAAAAAGTTGGCTTACCTTTAAACTTATCATCACAATAAAAAATGTTGTGTAGGCA
Source organism: Argyra leucocephala (assembly GCA_963942445.1). Taxonomy (NCBI): domain Eukaryota; kingdom Metazoa; phylum Arthropoda; class Insecta; order Diptera; family Dolichopodidae; genus Argyra; species Argyra leucocephala. The sequence goes on along the minus strand of OZ012681.1, from coordinate 136,829,438 downwards.
ATTATTATCCATAAAAGATTTGATTTTATATCATCTAGTGAAATTTTATACGAAAAATGTGAAAAAAGTTAACAACCATTATGATAGCACTGAAATGGCTTTACATACCAAACAAGGTAGGGGCAAACTCTTTTGCAATAGAGTTGTAAATGAATTTCATTACAACATTGCAACATTTCATTAAAAATACATTGATTGTTTAAAAATACAAAAACTATGATAGTAAGTAGAAAAAGCTAAAGAACATAATAATCAAAGAATTGCTATAGTTTTTAATGTTCGGCTTACTTATCATACAGATATGCGCATTTTGTCTACTACTTGCAAACTTTTTCAGTGTTTTGTATTCGACTTGCGTATTTGTATCATATTTAAAAAAAATCAAAATGAAAATATTCAACTATTTTCAACAAAATTGATGTTTCCAGATTAACAAAAAATAATAAGAAACTACTCCAAGTTTAGTTATCAATTGCAAAAAAAAATATAAACATGCTATTTTAGCCATCATAATATAATGAGGAATGAAAAGTACGAATTACTGCAATTGATTATCGGAGGAATAGTCGAAGGCAAATAAAATATTAGTAAATTGCAGATATCCAGGCTGAAATTTCAGAAATAGAACAAGGTTTCGAACAATAACGTAAATAATTAAATACAAAAACCTTATAAAAACTGCCACAATTAACTACCCTAATTCTTTGAAGGTATTAATAGCTATTTGATTTTATTCAAAAAATGTTAAATAAAAATTATATATAAAAACTGCTTAGCGTAATTTAAATTTTAAAAAAACTCATAACTTGCTAGTAAAGACAAAAAATAATTTTGAAATTTGTTAATCTACGCAACAGTAAGGTCACAAGTGTAATGTATTTAGTTTCCAAGTCAATCAATGGGGCGCAGACCAGGAGGTGTAAATGCTACTTTTGCACTTCCTGGTTTGTACCTCATTGGCTTGAGTTTATCTCTATCTTGGTCTGTACTTTGAATTGTTTAATTTGTTAGTTTGTTAAATTGTTAAACTGAAGTTAAAATATTGTTGAATTGTTTAATTTTTTCTTTTTTAGATTATTTGTTATATTTCCTAGATATTAAGTGTTACATTTTGTAAATTTTTAAATATTGTTTCGTTTATCTTTATATTATAAAGGCCCACATTCCGAAAGGGAAAAGGGCCTGTAGTTGGCCTGCAGATTAATCTGTAGGTCCACTGTTAAATAAATAAATAAATAAATAAAACTATTTAATTCTACAATTCTGAATTTATTTATAGAATTTTCTCAAATTATATAATTAACTTTATTTTGCAAACAAAAAGAAAATTATAATTTTTTTTTGTTTTTGTAATTAATTAATGAACCTTTCATGAGTGAAAGAAAATTTTATCAAAGAAAGTTCATTTACCATGTACATATATATCTCTATTTTGTACCCATTAATTTTCTTTTTCTATAAAAAACTATCCATATCTTTTATAAGTTTTTCTGAAAAATTTTATTTAAAAATTAATTTAATAAATTAAATAAATAAATATAGGACTAAAATATAATAAAATTTAAATAAATACATACCTAACCTATAGATAATATAAAAATAATAATAAAATTAAAATTCATGTCATTCACATAAACCAATTAATCAGTTCATACCACTATATACAACACCTACGTGATCCTTTCAGCAATCTTTTTGTTTTTGTTTTTTTTTGTTTTATTCTCATACCATTTAAGGATACAATTAGTACAAAATTTATGTACTCTTATAGACATAATATAATATTTATTGTACCAAAATACTTCTTTATAAAGTTTTGTTAATAGTTTTGAAGAATCTTCAAAAAGTAAAAGTTAAAATTTATTTTTTCCTTTTCTATATCCTTTTCGATATCCTTTTCGATATCCTTTTTTTAATATAAAAATTTGTAAAGATTTTTTTTTTTCTTATTTTTATCGATAAACATTTTACTGTTTTTAAAATTGCTCTTTAAAATGTATTTAAATTAAAATTAAAGAAAAGTAAAATAGTAAGTCAACAATAATAACATTAAAAACATTGAAAGCAAATGTATGAAAACGTTAAATTGGAAAAGTGAATAAATAAGAGAATTAAAATTTGAAAAATCCAAATTATTAACAGATTAGATGTAGAGGGGTTTATGTTTAATATAATTTGTGTGAACTAAGAACAATAAATAATATAAATTAAATTAATATAAAACTACAATTAGTATTCATGATCTTTTAAAATACTTTAATGCACAAATTATAAATTATACTCTTAAATTTAAAATATCAAACAAAAGTCGTAATAAATTATAAAAATAGATCCTAAATTATATGAACCCATCTACTTTTGGAAATATGTACATATTTTTTTCAAAAAATAACAAACAAACAATAATAGAATCGACTTTGTATTTTCTGTCCATCATTTTAATCAATATTTATAAAACTTTATATGTCACCTGATGATTTTTGTCATAAAAAAGAAAAAAATTAACATTTTTTTTTATAATATTTTGATGGACATCAATGTACATATTAATATGTATAACAGGGTGTGTCAGTAATAACATATAATTTAGTAAAAAAAATCAGATTCAGATTGATTGAAGAATCAGGTAGAACATAAACAAAATTTATGAAAGAAGGTCACAATAGACCCAACAACTATGGTGACACTGAAATTAGTACTAAAGAACCAAACTTCATATAAAAATCTAATAATAGAAGATTTTTCGGCAGCATTCTAACTAATGCAACTAAGCATACGAACAAATTAAAAATACAAAATTCAAATTTTAAATTATTATAGGTTATGCAAGAAGTTGAGTATATCTAAATAAACAAAAACTATAAGAACATAGGTATAGGTTCTTCTCCATATTTTTAAACAAAAATTTAAACATGAAATTTCATTTATTTTGTTTATTCGTCTTGACTATGGGAATCTCATAGGACATTAAGTAGAATATTAATAATATAATTTTTGAAATTTAATGAACAACAACATTTATATCTATAGGATTGAAAATATCGAAACGAAAACTCTATAACTTCTAAAGAGCTAATAAGAGCTAAAAATACATTCATATATCCTATATTTTCAATAAAATTTCAACCGCTTCGCTTTCGTTCTATGAAGTGTTTTGTTTTGATTCCTTCCTATTGATATGTATACAAAATATATCAATATAACACCTTTATAATATTAAAATGTCCTAAACGACCTAAACTATAACAATATTTGCACTATTTTTTATTATCCTGAATAGTGTTTCAATGTTTTAGTGTATAATATTTAGAAAATTTACTTTATGAAGATAACAAACAGTATCCAAAATAATGTTATATGATGAACAATAAAAAAAACAAAAATATACATATATATATATGTAATAAAATATCTTTAAGGACATCTTATATTTATGTCAGTTATCCTGTTTATCGTATTTAACTTGAATAGAGAATAATAAAAAATAAAATTTTTCAAATAATTGAATGAAAACTTTTTTTTTTATTTTCGAAAATATATTTATACATACATTATTTACATACAAAGGTATATATGTATTTAAAAATATATTTAATTTTGAATAAAAATACCTTTAAAGAAAAACATTTTTTAAGATAAGCAGCTTTATTTTAATATAGAAAAATTCAAATTTAATATTAAGATTATGTTAAAACCATCAGGATTACTTTATCAATACTAAATACATGGTCAGGAAATAATGGCAACTTTTGTGGTGCTATTTAGTATTTTCGGGACAGTAAAAAATGCGATAATACTAAATACTGTGATGTTCTGAATAATGTTTAAGTTTGAATACAAAATACTTATAAATTTATGGGACTGTAAATGTGGGCATACAAACTAAAAAAAACTTAACAGAACATATGCAAGAGATGCACAGTGCTATCTGCCAATAAATCCAGTCATTGAAGAAGTAAAAAGGTATTTGATTATTTTAATTACAATCGCACAAGATGATGTCAGAAGATGTTTTTCTTTAATATCGATAATAATATTCGTTGGTTACAAATAAGTTAAGCTGATTGAATTGATTAGAACAATTTTTTGTAAATAAAGAAAATAATTTACGTTTATTTTTTGTTTTGAAAAAAATTAATCAAAATTATAGAACTTTATTCTTTTTTCTTAACCTTTCATAATCAACGATACGAAAATATTCTTCATCTTTTGTTAGGTAGTCTTACCTTTTTGTCCTAAATTAATCATTTTACCAGCATTCTTATCATCGTTTTCGTTTATCTTCACATGAAGTGTTTTGAACTTAATTGATCTAGAGTCATTGTCATTGCTATTTTAGAAATATCTGATTGAAATAATTAGATTAAGACAATTCTCACTATAAATTTAATCTAATCAAATAATTTAAATTGACAAAAAAAAACTTTCAATTAAATATTACTAAATAAAATGAAATTAAAGCCTACCAAAAGAAGGTAAGGGATTCACTTATAATGTAAATAAATTAAAATATATTCAAGACACGAACCAAAATTTTAATATATACATATCTATATACATATATATTTTTAACAAAATGAAATTTTCTATTAAAAATATTTTCAAATTTCATTCTTTTGACGTGACAACATCATCAGCAAGGACACTAACCAAACATAAAAATATGCTAGTGATAATTTATTTCTCTTTTGTTATTGTTTTGTTTTTTTTGTTATGGTTTTTCTACTACAATCAGCATAACTTTTCCGTCATATTTTTTTTTTTTTCGTTTTTGTTTGAAAATATTTTTACGTAAAACAGATTCCATTTATGTTTAAAAATAGCCAGAGGTTATTTTAAAAATATTTAAGAAACGGTACGCTTAAAAAAAATCTAAATCACTTGCTTGTGAATATTTAATGTTATAAAAAGTTAAAATTAATAATTCGTTAATTTATACTATTCCCGAACCAGTTTGAACTTTGGAAAACAGTAAAAGACGTGTTTGTTTATTTTCGAAAAAGTATCTGATTACAAATTTTCAGGTCTGTCAGAGCTTTGGTTTTGACAATATATCAAATGAATGCTGGGAGTTTTATGGCAGCTACCCGAACCAATGCGAATTTTGGAAAACGGTAAAAGACGTGTTTATTTATTTCCGAAAAAGTATCTGATTACAAATTTTCAGGTCTGTCAGAGCTTTGGTTTTTACAATATTCCAAATGAGTACTAGGAGCTATATGGCAGGTACCCGAACCAGTACGAACTTTGGAAAACAGTAAAACACGTGTTTGTTTATTTTGGAAAAAGTATATGACTACAAATTTTCGGGTCTGTCGGACCTTTAGCTTTTGCAATATATCAAGTGCGTGGAGCTAGGAGATGTATGGCAGCTACCCGAACCAGTACGAACTTTGGAAAACGAGAAAAGACGTGTTTATTTATTTTTGAAAAGATATCTGATTACAAATTTGCAGGTCTATCAGACCTTTAGTTTTTACAATATATCAAATGAGTGCTAGAAGTTGTATGGCAGCTACCCGAACCAGTACGAACTTTGGAAAACGGGAAAAGACGTGTTTATTTATTTTTGAAAAGGTATCTGATTACAAATTTGCAGGTCTATCAGACCTTTGATTCTTACAATATTCCAAATTAGTGTTAGAAGTTGTATGGCAGCTACACGAACCAATGTCAACTTTGGAAAACGGTAAGAGACGTGTTTATTTATTTCCGAAAAAATATCTGATTACAAATTTTCAGGTCTGTCAGACCTTTAGCTTTTGCAATATATCAAGTGCGTGCTAGGAGTTGTATGGCAGCTACCCGAACCAGTACGAATTTTGCAAAACGGTAAAAGACGTGTTTGTTTATTTCCGAAAAGGTATCTGATTACAAATTTTCAGGTCTATCAGACCTTTGATTCTTACAATATTCCAAATTAGTGTTAGAAGTTGTATGGCAGCTACACGAACCACTGTCAACTTTGGAAAACGGTAAGACACGTGTTTATTTATTTCCGAAAAAGTATCTGATTACAAATTTTCAGGTCTGTCAGACCTTTAGCTTTTGCAATATATCAAGTGCGTGCTAGGAGTTGTATGGCAGCTACCCGAACCAGTACGAATTTTGCAAAACAGTAAAAGACGGGTTTGTTTAGTTCCGAAAAAGAATCTGATTACAAATTTTCAGGTCTGTCAGAACTTTAGTTTTTACAATATATTAAGTGCGTGCTAGGAGTTGTATGGCAGCTACCCGAACCACTGCAAATTTTGGAAAACGGTAAAAGACGTGTTTGCTTATTTTCGAAAAATATCTGATTAAAAATTTTCAGGTCTGTCAGACCTTTGGTTTCTACAATATTCCAAATGAGTGCTAGAAGTTGTATGGCAGCTACCCGAACCAATACAAATTTTTGAAAACGGTAAAAGAAGTGTTTTTTACCTGCTTTTACTACAAGTTTTGCAGAGCAAATGGACTTGCTATAAGTGGAATAGCCTTGGAGAAAAAATATGAAAAAGAGTTGATATAAATGCGAGGAAAGGGCATTGTCAAGACACAGCCTTATAGACAAGCCAGTAGGATTGGGCTCCACTCAAATTATATCACTCGCCGAGCAATGCCATGATTTTTTATTCTCCTTCATTGTCCTGAAAGGCCTTTAATGGAGGCTTTGAATTGAAATACACCAACACCGTATCAAAACACATTACTGGTAAATATTACCTCAGCATATACCATTATAATAACAGCTCTTCACCCACATATTATACATACCAACACAAAGAAAAACGAAAAATTGATAACAGGAAATATTTTTTAAAATAAAATAAAAATATAAAAACATAACAGACAGACAAGGATAACATTTACGAAATACAAAGCAAATAATTCTTACACACTTGAACAACAAGAGAAAATCGTATTTCCATTTTCGTTGATGATTGTAACAAGGACATTTCTATTTTAGGTACTCCAAAATATAATAATGGTAGACTTTGTAAAAAAAAAAAAACAACATTACATTTTGTTATTTATTTTTATTTTCCTTGTTTTTTTCCTGTTGTGGTTGCTTATCTATTAAATAGAATGGGTATGACATTTTATGTTACAAGCCCCGTCAAATTTTGTTCACTCCGCAAAAAATACAAAAAAAAAACAAACTAAAAAAATAAATAAAATAAGCATAAATTTTGGCATACTCTGTTAATGATATTTACTGGGTGGCAAAACAATGAGGAAGTCAAACAGTGTGAATAAAATTTCCTTATGTCACCTTTAATATATATATATATAATTGTATATATATATATGTATATTATGCTAATCGAAAATTTGATCCGTGCTTATCAATATAGAATTAAAAATTATATCGGGAGGATGGTATAACAATATTGTATACATTGTATAATAGAGATTAAAATAAAATTAATCTCAAAGAAAAAGGAAAAACAAAAGGAAATTTAAAAAGCAAATCAAAAACAAAAAAAAAATAAAAAAAAAAAGTTGTTGAGTTGCAAATTTTTTAAACTAGCTTGCATTTAAATAATTTTTCAAATAATTTTCGAAATTATTACACTATAAATTGCAAGCTAAGAATTTTTATTTTCATTGTATTTCAGGAGATTTAGATGCTCACATTAACTTACTTATTTGGGGAAGACCACGAATATTTTATAGCATAGATTATATTAAGCTTAGGCAAAAGAATTGATTTAGTCTACTGTGTCGGATGAAGATTTTGCCTAAACTATATACAGAAATTTATTTAATTTAATGTTCTTTGAAGAATATTTGAGATCGATATTTATTCCACTGGATCAAGGTGATATTATTATAATCATCCCCATTGTCTTCATCAATGGAATATGTTTTTTTTCTCACTACTCTTAGTAGCATATAGGGCTTCCACTCTTAACATTTCCATCGTACTCGATTGTTATCATTAGTTTTCACTTATTCCCACGTTATTTTTGTCTTTTCTAGTTCTTGTTTTATGGTCATCCATCAAATGTTCTTTGAGCGACAGTGTCTTCTTGTACCTTATGGGCTCCATACTAAGCTCATTTGTTGTTTGACAGCTTTCTGAGTGTATAACATATCCATCTCCATCTCCTATTTCTGATTTGTTTCGATATGGGTTCTTCGCCGGTTAGTATCCAGAGATCCTTGTTGCTTATTGTATTTACCCAGAATATTCGGAATATTATCCTTAAACATTTGTTAATGTACACTTGTAACTTGTAGTTGAGGATTTTCGATGTTAACCAAGTTTCAATGCGGCCAGAATTGATTTTAGACAATACCGGATATACCAATCTTAGTTGTTCTTGATATTTGGCTGTGAATATTTGGAAATGGGACATAAATCAAGGTCTGAAAAAGCTATTTTAAGAGTAAAAATTGTGAAATTTTTAGATTATTAAAAATTAACTCATTAAAATACTTCTCTAATATTCAGTTCGTTCTGCAGCAATGTTTTTTTTTTCATATTTTTAGCACTTAAATTAGTTCAAACTTATTCACCTATACCAATAATTTTTGCTGTTACTTCTGTTTTTGATTTGGTCGGATCTACTATTTTTTCTTTCATATGGCAACAATAAATTTCCATATTAAAAACTACTTAATCATAGAAGAGCCATAATAAAAACATTTTCAATGCATTGCAGTCTTTCTTGGATTGCTTTTAGCGTGCAGTCAGTTTGCTTGTATGATATGTAATCCAACAGAGTTAAAAATAGAAACAATTCAATAATATTTTCTTTCACTTTTCTATTGTCATCATTCTCTTTTCATTTTGGATACAATATCTTATACCTAGCAGATATTTAAAATTTTAATTTTGTTTTTTATTTACTTTTAACAGGTTATTTTTGCTATACAAAAATTATATACAGGTCTTGCAGTTACATTCATTCATTTGAAAACTTTCACTGGACAATACCAATATATTTCATTCAATATTTTTCTTTCAAATAAATTCAATTGTCCTGTAAAAAAAAAATCTCATTCTCAAGCTCATATACCTCGTAGCTATTTAACATTAGTTTATATATTACGTATATTCTATATAACTATACATAAGCTTGCATTATGTTTCTGTTCTATTTAAAAAATTAAAATATCTTGAAATACTAACTAAAAGAATATATTCTTAATTTTATTATGTATACTCTTACTCGTATGTATAGTTTTTAAAACAAACTCTATTGAGTTCAAAGGATTCTAAAATATAGAAAAGTATAATTTTAAAGTAGACGTTGACAAGTTAATGTTATGATTTTTTCTTTATATTAAATCCTTTAATTTCTTTTTCTGCTTCACTTAAATATAAAAAAAATATACAAAATCAAAAACGAAAAAAAAAAAACAAAGCAGAGTAAATGACATGAAAGTTATTATGAACCACTGAATATTCTTTTATAATATAAATATTTATTATGTATGCATACATACATACATACATATACATGGCTTTGCATTTTTTTTATATATTATAGTTCTAATGTTGTTGATTTTTTAAGAAATCCTCCTACCATAATTTTTTTTGTCTTTTTTCTTTGGTCTGTATATTACTATTATTAATATTTATAGTTGCATTTCTAACTCTGAAAGCAGTTATGGATTTAAAGGATATTTTAATGAAAACGTGTTTCGTCTCTCATTCTATTTTCTGTTATCATATTCATGCTACTAGATAATAATATAATGGTATAATGGTTAGCTTCAGTCCATTAATAGACTTTAAAATTCACAAACATTAAAATAAAATATAAGTAAAAGGACAAAAAAAGGATACTCTTTAAAATATCCTTATATATTATATTTTTTAAAGTTAACCAAAAAAAAAAATGTTTAAATAAAAAAAAAAAAAACTTACCTAAGTTAATATTACTTTTATTGTTCCGTTGTTGTTTCTACTTCGCTTTCTAAGGACAAAATCATTATTTTGATGACGTCACATTTGACTATATACAAATGAACAGAAAACTATGTAAAAGTAAAACGATAATGAAAAACAATTTCGGTAAGAGTTTCAATTACGAATATGAATGACTTTAGATGAGATTTCATTGTAAATTTTAAAAACAAAAAAATACATTAAAAAAACAAATATTTAAACAGTATTAAAGAGAAAATAAAAGCTTTTATTTAACAAGTTTCTCTTTTTTTTATATACTATTATTCTCTTAAATTTCTTACAATACAAAATTTGATTTAATTTAAGAGAATTTTACTATTTAGTATTTTTGTTTTTTTTTTGCATTTTTGCATTACTGTTCAGTAAACGGGATAACTGCAATTTTACTGTTTTATTGAATTGCATAACTGTTGCATTATTAAAGTTTTACTGTTAATTTGTTCAATTAAAAATAACACTAAACATTTTAATTGTTTTTATCACTTTGATCGTTATAGAATATTAAACACATGTGTGCATTTACTATATTTTCAATTAAATTTTTTATTTTATGTAGAAACTAGTCCTAAGATGAGGTTTTTTAAAGTGAAAAAACTCTCAGTGTTATTGAGAAAAAGACTACGAAGCAAAAAAATATTTTTTTTTGTTATCATAAAATCATGTTTTCCGTGTCCTGCTTTTTTATAAGCTTAGACGTCTGCAAGAAAATAAAATAAAAAAAAATATAGCCAAGAAAGTTGTAATAAGGTTGTAATATGTTGATTTAATTGTATAAATTTTAATTAGCTAGTATTATTGCTCAAATTCCAAAACATTTTGATATTGCTGGAAACTGAGAGTCAAATTGCTTCAAACGAATATACAAATTATAGAAACATGAAATTACATAGAGTGACAATCAAAAACATTTAAAATGTTATTGTTCAAAACTGTTTTGATAATCTTAAAACAATCTAGAGAATATAAATACCTAACCATAATATTCTACCATGCATAGATATTTAAAATTTGAAGATCATTAATCAAATCGGATGCGTTCTATTGAACTGGTTCAGCCCAAAGGTGGCAGATTAACTGATGTACAATTATTCTCCCTTTGTTTGAAAATGGTAGTAATTAAGCAATTACTATTATTTTGACTGTAAATATGGTGGGTTCGTATGTTATCAACAATGTTGAATCAGTTTCCAAACACAACCTAGAATTTTTCAAAATTAAATATTTACTTATATCTTATAGGTATATATAATATAATAATTAAATTATAGATATGTATATACATTTGTTATAGATATATAAATTCCTAATATGCGGTATAAGTATATATAAGAACTAAGTAAGTCCTGATTTTAAAAATTATAGTTACTATTATAAGGTACAGTTTTTGTTTTTGTTCAAAAATAAAACCGGATACTTTTTTTTCATAAATATCTTTTTTTTTATTTTTAATCTACATATTTGTCATTTATTCATCAAATCTATACCCACATTATAAGAATTTATGCAAAATATGAAAGTTAGTTGCATTGTTTTGTCATTTATAATAGAAAATAAACAAAAACAAAAAAAAAATACAACAAAAATTATTATCAACAATTTTTACTCTGACCCACATTGCTGTTGAAATAAAAATCTCATCCTTGAATTTGAAAATCTACCATTTGAAATTGTATTATAATATAAATTGTATTATCGAAAAAGATATAAAACATAACAAGAATAAGAGCAAATCAGTATCGCATCAATTCTAAATAAGAATAATATATAGTATGGCATATAATGGCAAAAGATGAAAAACAGCAAAATAGAGATAGACATTCAAATTGACAATTTGAAATTAATTGAATTTTTACTCAATAGGTGGCATCTAGAAAAGCAAAAAAAAAAATGTTTCTTTGCTATTGAATGTGGTTAATGTATTGTTATGGAAATCCTTTTAGTGTCATTCTGCCTGATAATATCAATATTTTTTTTTTTACATTCTATTATCCTCGTGTATCCGAATATTTTGAATATTTAATTTTTTGATTATAGGTATTATGATAATTAAGTTAGGTTTGTAATGGTGTTTTATTTATTCGTGTGTTAGATTAAATATGTTTACTACATAATAATATAAATTCTGACAACTACAGTGCTCTCATGGTATAATCAAATATTTTGTATTTTGTATAGGTGTATAAATGTTTGTTTAACGCTAATTCCGCTAACTCTCTTGTGTTTTATGATCCCATTTACTACATAATACCTTATGTTAGTTATACTGTAATGAACTATTTTTTAAAATAATTTAAAGTCTCTTAATAATCATGCCAGATGTCTCTTAATGGCTGACAACACGATTTTATATATATATATATATTTTTTACACTCTTGACAATAACCTAGGAATCACATTTTCGTGCTTAATTAAGTATGGTACTGCAATTTTACACCACAATATCTACAATATTTCGAGTATTTATTTAACAAATTACTGGCTTATCAATGAGTTGATATATGCATATATATTATATATTTTACTATTATATATTTCTTTTAAAAAATTACAATTCGAATAACTACCAATATTCTGTCATAATAAATTTAAAAAATTATTTATATAATTTTGGAACAACTCAATGTAAATTAAACAGAAATAAGTGCTTTAATTTTTAAGAGATATTGGAATGAGAAACTTAAAATGAATGAAAAAAAAAATATACCCTACAGTTGACATATGATAACCAATCAAATTCACTTTAATACATTGAATCACTGCCGACTTTAATTTAATTAAAGTGACGTCACATCAACACCAATGAAATGAGTTCCTTGGCTTACAATTTAAAAAAAATTAAAGTGTGAGAGTATAAAAGAAAAGAGAGAAAAAAAACTAAAAAAAAACAAAAAAAGACAACTTTTATTTTTATAATTTGTTTATTTTCTTTTTATATATTTAAATTTTCTAAAATTTTCGATTATTAAAGGCCCTTTATTTGCCATTCAATTATTTTTGTTTTTATCTTAATTTTATCGACGTTCATTTAATTTTTTTTTTTTTTTTTTTTTTTAATTTAACTGGGGTTGTCTTAAAATTGCTCTGCTGTGAGATAATGATTAAGTTTTTTTAACATTTTTATTACTATTAGTGTTATTCATAGATGTTACTGTTGTTGTTGTTGTAGTTGTTGTAGTTGATGTTGTATTACTATTACTATTGCCACTACATAAATTTAAATTCGATGTAGATTGTGGTAATTGATGATGGGTATTTTGTTGTTGTGGAATACATTTTTCAGTAACAGTTTCTTCTGTTTTCTTAACAAATACAGTAACAATTTCTTCAACAAATTGTGATGGTGGTGGAGCATAATTTTCAACATCTGCATAAGTTGAATAACGTCCATATGGTGGATTTTTACGTGTTAAAGAATGTTGTTGTTGAAGTGGATGATGATGATGATGATGTTGCTGTTGTTGTTGTTGTTGTTGTAATTGATCTTGTGGTTGGAAATGTGTTAGACTTGTATTATTTGAATCATTAGTACCGTTATTATCATTGGTATTTAATGCACCAGTTGTTGTTGTTGTTGTACTATTATTTGTACCATCTCTGTTACCAATTTGAATTTTTAAAGCTGGTTTTGGACCAACAGTATCTAAATAACCATAACCAAATCCATAGCCACCAAATGCTTTTGTTGTTAAATTATCCCATGATTTAGGCTTACTAACACATACCGGAGTCTGATAGATTTGTTGAACTGGTTGAATTTGTGCTGGTCTTAAACATGCTGTATATCTTTGTTGATATATTGTACTACCTTGTTGAGTGAATTGATGTCCTTTTTGGTGGCCAGTTGTTTGAGATATTTGTATATGTTGTTGCGTTGTTGAATTATTACCGCTACCATCATTCTGCGATTGTTGATGCATTGATTGACGTGATTTTGTTGATGGCTGACGTGAATTACCTTCACTTTGTGGATCCCAATATAATGTATCAGTACTTAGGGATGTTGTATATGATGCTGAATCACCAGGAACAAAATCACTTGATGTACAAGAATGAAGACTGCAATGACTAGCTAAATTTGCAGACAAATTAAAATATTTTGATCGAGATGAATTCGATGCAACTGAATGTTGATTTTGTAAGCATTGATGTTGTTGTGTTTGTTGCTGTTGTTGTTGTTGTTGTGGCTGTGACTGCTGTTGTTGGGCATGCGATTGTGAACTATTAGTTGGTTGAATATGATGATGATGATGATGATGATGTGATGTTGTTGTATTAGTTGTATTATTACCAGTAACATCTGGTGATGCATGTGATTGTGATCTTGGTCTTTGACGTTCTTTACCATCTTTATCACGATGCTTATGCTTATGATGATGATGATGATGTTCTTTGGAATTTCTAGAACGACGTCTAGTTGGCACACAATGAGCAGCACAACAGGGACTACTTGCTAAATCATAAGCATCTAAACTTGTATTATCTTCAGCACCTCCATTTGTTTTATCAAATGATTTTCGTCTGCCTAAACATGGATTACATGAATGCCCGCCATGGCAGTGTTGTTTAATTGACGATGATGATTTCCTGGAAGCGCTTCTATTCGTATGATCATGTTTTGATGATTTAATTGATTGATCTCCAGTCGATTGTATTACAATTGGATTTGAATTTGATGTGGTGGTATTAACAGAATGCTCACATGTACTGCATGGTGGGACGACTTGATTTTGTTGTGGTTTTGTTGTTTGGGGTTGAGCTGATTGAAATGCCTGATGCATTATACGATCATTTGATTGATGATCAATTGTACGAAATATATCAGCACCATCTCGTGTTAAAATATAATGACATTCGGCTGGACTTCTTTGTGGACCAACACTAATAAAATATTCTCCACTACTATTCGATGTTGACGGTTTAAGGACGTAACGATAATGTGGATCAATATATTGATATGCAACAATAAATTGATCTGAATGTTGTTGTGGTACCATAACTTGTTGTTGATCTTGTGGCTGTTGTTGTGATGGTTGTTGTTGCTGTTGTTGTTGTTGTTGAAGACGTTGATGTTGTTGTTGTGTTAAGATTTGTTGAGAACGAGCATGTCCTACATTACCAACATCTTCTGTTGATATTGCTGGCCGGTATACCATAGACATTTGAACTTCATCATCATTCGTTGTTTCGTTATCTTGTATTGAACCAGTTGATGCTATACCAACAACTGTAGTTTTTTTACGTGCTGGTAAACTATGTGTTTTCCATTTTCCTGACAATAGTTGACGTTCCTGAAGGCAGGCCTTTTCTAATTCACTGATCTTATCTTGTAATTTATTTTGTAGATGAATATAACGCATATGGAGAGCAACCTTAAAATTAAAAAAAAAAAGAAATATTTCATTTAATTAATTAAATAAAGTTAATATATTATACCTTTCTAACACAATCTTCAAATAGCACAACCATTCGCATTCTATTATCACATTTTTTTATAATTTCAACTAAAGTCTTATGATCAGCCTTTTCCATATCAATACCATTTATAGATAATATAACATCACCTTCTCGCATACCAGCTCTATATGCTGGTCCATCATATTCCACAGAATCAACATATGTTATCATTTCAATTTCTTGCTCTTTTCTATAGTGTATACCATAGGTTTGTAATGTAAATCCATAACTGTTATTTTTCTTTTCAATAATGATTGTCCTTCGACGACGATCTTCTTCTGGTTGGGTTGCGGAAGCATTTCGATCTGATTTGATACGTTCCAGTGATTGAGTTTGAATTGCCTAAAATGTAAGTTTTTAATTTTTTTTAAATTTATTTTTATTTTCAGTTTAATAATTACAATAAATGATTAAAGTAAAAAATTAATAAAAACAAAAATCATACCAGAAAACGCAAAAACAATTCTAAGCTATTCCTTTAAAAGAAACCGAACAATAAATAGCGTCAATAAATTTCAGACATTTGATATCCTGGTTCAACTCCCCCCGACTTTAAATAGATTTAGATCATTGCTTCTGATAATATTTACAAT
Source organism: Argyra leucocephala (assembly GCA_963942445.1). Taxonomy (NCBI): domain Eukaryota; kingdom Metazoa; phylum Arthropoda; class Insecta; order Diptera; family Dolichopodidae; genus Argyra; species Argyra leucocephala. The sequence continues at coordinate 136,813,486 of OZ012681.1, read as the reverse complement.
GTTTATGAAAACTGACATTGTCTTGCAAACATTTTTTTTTTTTTGTTATTTTAATATTCAAGCTTTCGTCGAACAAAAGAGTTAAAATCTTATTAAGAAGAGACAATTAAACTCTTCAGATCTAAAAATCGGTAAAATATTTAAATTTAAAGGTAGAATTTAAAACAAAAAACTAGCATGATACTAGTTAATCTAGGCTTAAATCTTCTTCAAAAAACTACTTTTAAATTTACATAAATAACCGAAAAGAAAAGATACTCTATCTATTAGATATATGCACTATCTCAAAATAAGGTCATAAAATTTACATAATGAGGTAAAAATAAAAATCACCTTCTCCTTTGAACTTTAAAGTTGACATTTTAAATTTAGAAATAATTTATAATAACTAAATTATTTTACAAAACATAAATTTCTAAAAATAAATTCTTAAAAACGAATCCTTTTTCTCGATTCAATTTAGACATTTAAATAAACCCATAAAATAATAATATCATTCCGTAATTTTGTTTTTTGTTTTATTTTTTATTATTTCAATTATCTTATGATGATCTCTTGCAAAAAAGAAAATTCTTCAAAATTTTAGCTTTTCTTTATTTATCAATTTTTTTTCTCTCTCATTTAAATGAAGAAATTTTCCATTTTTTTTTGTATTATTTGCTTTTTTTTTGGGACAGTGAAGTGACTTTGAATTTCCACAACACTTTTCCGCTTACCTCTCTTTAATATTAAAAATGTTTACTTTTATATAATATAAAATAAAATATGGCTTTCTCAAATAACTGTACACAAATCCAAATTTTTATTTGATCCTCTCTCATTCTGTTTATGATGATCTCTCTCTACAATACATTTAATGTTAATGTCATACATGATGATAATATAAAATATTATAAATGCCATTACCCTTAGTGTTAATTTTTATTTTTTTTTTGTTTTCAAATCCCTACAGGATACTTTGCTTACACATCATTTTTTTATTATATTTTATTTTTTTTTTATTGAAATTTTCCATATAGTCTGTGTTTGCTTAGTAAAAAGGTAAAATGTAAACTTTGTAAAAAAAATATTCAACCGGTTGTAATGTAACTGAATATTTTGACAGAGAAATTGGAAAGGGAAAGAGTTTATAGTTCAAAACAAAAAAAAAAAAAACAGAAAAAATGAAATAAAATTAAGGTATTGAGTTGGGAAAATTCATATATTATAATTTTTTCATTGTATATAGTTAGTAATCGTTCAACATGAAACTTCTAAGATAAGAGAATTAAATGTATTTTATTTTACACGCATTTGTAGTTTAAATATTTAGAAAAGTGGTATAACAAATTTAGCAATAAGTTCTTTTGTTTTTCCGAATTTGTTATATTAACAATGAAGAATTTTGTTGCTTTTCGTACGTTCATAAACGGTTCCAATCAGATTGAAATAAACATGGAATAAATTTCCCCAATTTACTTTTAATTTAAGTATTTTCAATATTTTGAGTAAGTAATCGCTATAAAACAGTTTGGAAGCTGTGGAAAGCAACAAAGAGTACAAAAAACTCGATCTCTCAAATCAAGAAATTGTTTGTCCAGATTAGACAGATTCGGATGATTTCACTGAAGAAAATAATAGTTGACAAGAAAATGTCATATCACCATTCTCACAGATAGAAATAGTTGAACAAATTAAAAAACTCAAAGATAAAAAAGCTCCAGGTTTTGATCTAATTACATCGGAAGTCATGAAAGAACTTTCTAAAAAAGCGATAACAATGCTAACATGCATTATAAACGCTGCTATAAGAATAAGGTATGTGCCGAATATGTGGAAAAAAGCAGAGATAATTATGATACCAAAGCCAGGTAAGCCCATAAATGAGGTCAAATCCTACAGTTTAATATCACTACTACCAATAATTTCAAAATTATTTGAAAAACTACTATTGGTTCGAATGAGTCCGATCATAGAAAATAGTAATCTGATTCCAAATTATGGCTTTAGATCTAAGCACTCGACAATCGATCAAATACATAGAATAACAGACATAATAGAAAAAGCTTTAGAAGAAAAGCAAGTATGTTCTACCATATTTCTAGATGTAGCTCAAGCTTTTCATAAAGTATGGCATCGAGGCTTAATAAATAAACTAAATAATATGTTACCTAAACAATACGTAGATATACTCTCATCATATCTAGAAAACAGACTATTCAGAGTAAAACAAGACGAAGAGTATTCTACTATTAGAGATATTAAAACGCGTGTGCCTCAAGGTAGTATTCTGGGTCCCATACTGTATTTGCTCTACACCAATGATTTACCACAAATGGAAAATATAATTGTAGCTACATTCGCTGACGATACTGCGTTGATGGCAGTAGGATCAAATATTGACGAGGCTATAAATAAATTGCAAAGAGCAAGCGACAAGCTATACCTCTAAACAAAGAAATGGAAAATTAAACTCAATGAGTTAAAATCAGTACATGTAAATTTTACAAATAAAAAATTAGAAAATCAACTATCGGTAAATCTGAATGGGGTAAATATATCCCAAGAAAACAAGGCTAAATAACTAGGAATGACATTAGATGTCAAACTTAGATGGAAAGAGCATGTCAAAAAGAAAAAATTTGAGCTTGAAAATAAATATAGAGAAATGTACTCTGGCTCTTAGGTCGAAATTCTAAATTACCTATACATAACAAGATTTTGTTATATAATCAGATAATCAAACCGATATGGTTGTAAGGCATACAAATATGGGGATGTGCCAAACGAACACATATACTTGGTATACAAAAATTCCAAAATAAAGTCTTGCGCAACATGGTAAATGCCCCTTGGTATGTTCGTAACAGTGACTTGCACAGAGATCTAAAAATTCTTTGCATAGAAAATGAAATAAAAAGATATGCAACAAAGCATATAGCTCGTCTGGAGGACCCTCTGGGTGTTAACGTTGAGGCCACTCAACTGCTAGATAACCAAAATGATATATATAAGAACTAAGCCACTAGATTTAATACGATAGAATAAATTAGTGGTTAGTCCGTCGAACTAGTTTTAATGGGAAGGGTGTGGTTTAGTCAGTAAAAATCTGGCACACAATGGAAGCTACGGGGCTCATTGTGTCTATGAAGATTCCCACCAATGCACGCAAAAAAAAAAAAGTAGCTGGAGCTTACAAATAAATTTATTGTAATTTTAATTGTAATAAATGTAAATATAAATAAAATAAGTAAAATAAAAACAGTTTTGTTTATTGCGTTATGCCGTTATTTTTATTCATTTTTATTTAATACTGTAATCAATTTTTTAATTTTATACAATAATTATAAAACTCTATACGAGCTTTTCAGCTTTTTTTAGATAATATTCTGGGAATGAATAAATAAATAATTATTATTTTTATACCAATTACTTTGTATCGATCTATAATTGTGATCTATAATCCGAGATTACACTTTGATCTTCATTCTTTGGATTTGTTAATTTACTAAGACCTTCTAATAAGGTTAATTTTTTGATTTTTACAAATTTAATTATTGGACTGAATTGTGTTAAACAATCTATATACTCGTATCTATTATGATGGATCATAGTATGTAATTGGACATTGTTGCCAAATAACTCAAAAAGCTTTCTAGATGCATAGACAACAAAACTTATTCATTACAGACTGCTTATTGATATTTCTTATGATTTATCTACCACTTACTCTGTTAAGTAATGGCCTACTATATACATCACCTCATTATTAAATATAAAAAAAATTTCTTTAACTCATAAATATTTTTTTTTTTTGTTTTCACTAAATCTGATGGATCTTGTCATTTTCATTTTCTTTTCTTTTTTTTTCTCTTATTATTATCTTTTATTATTTATTGAAGATTTAAACGAACCATTATCATTATATTAAATTTAATTTTAACGCTAAAACATTTTTACACTATTACATGTACGACAATATTTATTCTTCATTTCACAAATACAATACGAGTATAAAAACGGTAAAACAAAAATTCAAAAAGACGAAGAAAACTAATATAAAACAAAACAAAAAATTAACCAAAATAAAAAAGTTGTGTTATATTCACGCACATTACAAAATTTTTGTTATTTTGTTTTTGTTTTTTTTTTGTTATTTTTATACCCAAAAGAGTTTTTCTACATATATGTAGAAGAGTACAGATTTCTTACAAAATATTCCATAAGGACTTATCATAATGATTTTGAAGGATAATGGCAAAGAATAATGGATTCTATTTGTTGTTGTTTTTTTATTTTTTTTTTCGTTTTTTAATTTAACTACAAAATAAATCTTTGCTACAAAAAACAAAAAATAAAACAAATTCAATTCCCTTTATAGAGATTGGTCCCTCTTCTATATATAGGGGATAATAATATTTCTATATAAAATACATATGAAAGAACTTTTTGTACCCTAACGGATTTTGTAGTGATTTTTTTATTTTTTTCTGTTTATTTTTTTCATTTTTATTTTGTTGCTGATTCCATAGAGGATAATAGACCGAGAGTATAATATTCAATGAATAAATTTTGTTGTAGTTGTTGTAGTTGTGTTCTATTTAAATCCAATATAATTTAAGTAGACTAGAAAAAAGAGGACATCTAATATTTATTGTATTATATAAGGATTTAAATGAATAAGGATATTTGATTAGTTTACAAAAAAAAAAAAAAATGAAAAATAAAAAAAAATTATATTTTGTTGATTATAGGAACTTTGGCTTTGATAACAATTTTTAGTTTTTTTTTTCTGTTTTTTAATTACACTTTTATAAAACTTTTTGGGGTCGAATTGAATTCGACCTAATAAATAATATGAAAAAAAGAAAAATTTTATAAAACAGGATAGTGACCGATTTTTTTTTTTTTTTTTTTTTCATTTTACATTTTAAGAATGATTCAATGCAGGGGAACACAAAAATATATTCTTTATTCAATATAAAATTTTGAAATATTGTTTGAATAGAAGAGGTCAACAAAATTGAATTGAACTGCAGTACATTGTAACTGTAATAAAACATATAAGGGATATTTGTTATTTAAAAAATGGATTAGATAAGATGTTTTGGTAATACTTTTTTGGCAACCAATATTGAAATTAATTTATATTGTCGGTAAAATAAAACACATTTAAAATGAATTATGTAATTTCATTATTATAATGAAATATTTGTCGACTTATTACAGCAGTAATATAAAAAATACATTTTAAGAATTTATTCTCTCTGGAATTTCTATTATGATATTTTATATTTTATTCACTTAAAAGTGCCGTCATATTTATCGATGGATCAGGAATATCATAGACTATTTAGAGAAATGTTACAATAGGTTTCATAATGTTGTCTCACAACTGGAAATATTATTGTATGCCATATAACACCCATTATGAAGTTGGAAATATAAGACCAACATTCGTTTACAACTTTATCTATAGAATATAAGTTAATATACTTTTATCAAAAATTGTTTTTTAATTTACAATAATTTTTTTGAGCTAAATTAAATATTTTGACCAAATTATATTCAATTGGGCATACAAAAATTTAATATGTAAATTGAGAAATATTTACATAGTTTATACATTAGGATTTAAACCAGCTAAAACGACTTAATTTATTCTAATTACAATTAGACCTATCCCGGTTTAGTATTTTTTATATTTATTCTGGTAGAACATCATAGTTATAAGGTTACTTTATCTAAAAAAAAAGAGCAATTACCTTTGAACTAATATCCAATTCATCATCACTACTTGCATCTGAACTTTTTTGCCTATAACGATAATCACGTCCCAAACTACCTGGTAAACTACCAGTTGTATTATGATGATGATGATGGTTATTACCAGTACCAGAACCAACGCTACCACCAACACCACCACCAATACTACTATTATTATTTTTATTATTATTATTATTATTATTGTTATTATTATTGTTATTATTATTATTATTACTACTATTATTACTATTATTACTATTATTACTATTTATACTGATATTATTATTACTACTACATCCTGGTACATTACAAGTTTCCGAATCCATTGTATATGTTTTAATTTAATTAATTAAAATAGAAAAAATAATAAAAACGGTAAAATCATTAAAAAAAAACAAAAAAAAAAAACAATAATAAATTATTTATATTTCGAATATCCTTAGAGAATAAAATTTTGGCATTGATAGAATTTTTTCATATTTAAAATATGTGTTATTCTGGTTGTTATTGTTGTTGTTGTTTTTTTTTTGTTGGTGTTGTATGTGATGTTGGCTGATTTGATTTTTATATTTTTCATTTCTTTATTTCTTATTATTATATTGTTATTGTTGTTCTTTATTTTATCACAGTCTCCTTTTAATCTGGGTTTTTGTTGTTGTTTTCTATATTTAGAGTTTATCCTGTAGGTGTGTTGATGTTGTTGTTGTTGTTGTAATAGTAGTAGTAGAACATATCGATTGACATCGCATATACAATTGTTAATTCTGTTTGGTTCTTTGCTCCTGTTTTTAGTCCCGTTATTTGTTTTTGTATTTGCTTGTTTGGTTGGTTTTTTTTTTATTGCAATTTTCTTACAAAAAGTAAATTAAAGGATTGGTATGAATTTTTAACTTTTATTGATTTATTTTTTTTTTGTTGAGTTTTTGAATTTTCTACTAAATTGAATTCTTTTATTACAAGAAAACAACACAACACACACGCAATATATATTTCTAATGATATTATATATATATATATATATATATATATTTAAATTATTATTATAAATAATTAAGTTGAATGAATGTGTCCTTATTTCTAAGCGAGTTAAAAATTGGTTTAAAAAGCGTTTTATTAATAGAGTATAATATATCTATCTTATGTATATACATATATGTATATATTTATGTATTTTAAAAATTTTAAATTTTAAAATTATTTTTATGATTTACCACTATTTAATTGTATGATATATATCCATATATTATGTATATTTTTTTTATATTTAAAAAATATCTCAAGTTCACAAAATTCAAAGTTCAAGTTGCAAAAAATAGAAAAGAAAAATTAAAAATGGCCATCTATATTATTATATTTGTATTCAATTTTTTTTTTGTTTCTGTTCAATAGATTATGTTATATATACATATATATATATGTATGTATATGCATATTTTGAATATAAAATATTATTAAAATTAAATAAAATATATTAAAATCACAAATTGCACTTTATTTTTTCGATATATTAAAGTTTTTGTTTCATTTTCTAACAATTTTTTTTTTTTTTTTTTTTTTTTTGCAAAGGACTATCGACTTTTCCTTTCAAAAAAATTATTTTGTTTTGTTACTCAAGAATAGACCGATTTGATAATTTATTTAATTTAAGTATTTATTATATTAAATATGGTGTATTTAAATAAAAACTTAATTAATTAAACTATTTATATTTAATTAAACTAAATACATATAATATACAAAAAAAAAGAATTTTCATGTTTTTCTTTTTTTTTTAATTTTTTTAAATTAAGAACAACAATTTAGTACCGTATAAGAAATAAAGAAAATGTAAATTTTACAAAATATGCAATTTTTGTTGTCAGTTTGAAAAATTTTACGTGTTGTATGTGATAAGACAAAACTACTGGGCATGTCATAAATTTAATTAAAAGTTATATATATTTTATGTGTATACGGCGCCACCTAGTTAGTGATAGAAAATGTATAAAATAAGCTTTTTTATATATAAATTTTTTAAGTTAGTTTTAAGCATGAAATTATTTCCTACTTCAATAACAAACAAATATTGGTTTATTAAATAGGGCGACATCTATTATTTCTTGTATAAGTTAATAATAATAATGTGTATCTATAATAATTATGTACATAACTATATACATAACAGTTATTTACGCAATTATACTTTTGGGTGCAAATTTTATGTTATGCAAGCAAGATTGATGCATATTTAATGTTATTTGCATTATCTTTGGTAGGTACTATACTAAGTACCAGCATTGAGTAAATTTAATATAAGTATATCATATTATATTTACTTATTGGTACAAAACACCGTGCCATTAACGTGGCAAGGCTAATAATATTTATGAGCATTTGGCTGAAATGTGTAACCGGAGTCATATCAGAGTATTAAAGATGTTAACACAATTTGAGACGATCAAAGTTCGATATCAGTATTGTAGGTAGTATCATAATAGCAAGTATAAAAAATCAACCGATTTTAATATAGGTACCTAAAGCAATTCGAAAAATGGAATACTACTTAAAATTTTTGTAGTACCTAATTGTTATTGTTTTTTTTTTACGCTTTTGACAATAACTTAGGTAGAATCACCTTTTCGCGCTTAACGGTACTACAAGTTTATACTACAACTTTCCCAGAACATCAACAGTTTGACGATCACGTAAATCACTTACTTTTGCAAGTGTCAATGACATTCAATAATAATATGCAATTCGAGCAATTGTCATCATTGATGTTTTGGAATTTTAAGCCAGCAGTAAACTTTCATATTTTATAATTCATTGTTATAATAATTAGAAATGTTATTATTTTGAATGTTACTTCCAATTTTTTTTTTTACCTGCTTTCACATCACTCATTTTTGAAAATTTTGACAACTGATTTTATTTTGTACGAACGCAGCAACATGTATGATACAATAGCAATGAGTATTGGAATTCATGACTTTTGTAAATTGCACGCAAATGACCGTCTGGGAAAGTACCATATTCACAATACGATTTGCTTTATTTTCGTTAACCCCCGAAGAAAACCGATCGGTGGACGCACCGTTATCTCTTGATATAATGTTCAATTTAATTTGACCTCGACTAATTTTATAAATGTTAATTTGTTATGTGTATCCGATTTTACTAGACTTTACTTAATTATTCCCTTTTATAATATTTTATAATAAATATCATAAAAACCGCTCATATTGTACATGATAATCAAAATCACGGCATGGATGTTAAACATTTTATTTAATCATTGTTTTTTTTTAAATCAGTTGGGAATACAATTTGGTTATCACTAAACTAAAATGGAAATGCTATTATGATAACGAAGTATTCAGTACAATATACAATATATAGTTTTGCAAATGTAATTTGGCCGGTATAATCAAAAGAAGACAAAAAATATTCACCCATATTCTGTTAGACCCATCTCGCGAGATCGCTTGAGAATATCTCTGACGAGATAGTTTTGTATTCTATTAGACCTTTGACGAGACGAGATAGCCATTTTTTATCTCGTCAAAGTATTTTGTGTTTTTTCTATCAAAAAATTTGATTAAATAAATAAATTGAATAGATAAAATAGTTAAGTAAAGATTAATAAACAGTTTTTCATTATTGTTTTTGCATTATTATTAAAATTGTGTTTGTTTTTTGAAAAAAAACCATCTTTACTATTACTGTTTTACTACGTTTATGTACTAAACTAAAAAATATATTTAAAACATAAATATATTTATATTTATTTTTCATTTAAAAAATATTTTAAAACTAATACTAAGTTAGTGGGGTTAACACTTTCCAAAAATTTTATAAATCATATTTCGTTTATATACCAATAATTATTTTTGATAGTAAAAAATGATCAGTACTACCAACAAATAAAATGTTCTATCGCGCCGCTTACAGTGTCTAACAGAAAGGCATATTCAGCGAGACGAGACGAGATGAATTTTTTCTTTCCGTCAACGATGGGTCTAACAGAATATGGGTGATTGTGTATGTATATTAATTTGTACAGACTTGTTTGTCAAAAGCAGTTAGAGTGATCATTCTCTAAGTTATGGAATTATAAAAATGTTATCACGAATATTAGAAATGCATTCCATATTATATTAGTTGAATCGGTTATATTGAAAACAAATTGAAACTAATTAAATAATTGTTGTTTAATCAAAGTGTGAATTTACTGAATTGTTAAAGCACTTTATGAAAGAGAATATATGAGTAATAATGTTTTCATATAATCCCCTTCTATCTAAATTTGTATTTTTTTATATTTGATTAAATGATCACAAGTCATTGCTGATTTCAAAACGAAGTATCAATACTAAATAGTATTTACTTATGGTTCTAATTTATTTACAAAAAAAAACAAAAAATTTAATATAAAAATTAATTTTATTGATAAAAATTTTAAACTCCCGATCCTTATAATAAGATCTTAGGGCTAAATTAATGTATAAAGTTACAAATCACTTTTAAATACAAAAAAAAAATATTTTAAAAATTCCAAGGTAACAAAAAAAGAAAAAAACTAACATTATTTTATATATTTACATACAATCTATTAGTTAAATATCTATATACAATAACAAATTTAACAAGAAAACAAAAAAAAATATCCCTAAGTAAAAAGAGAACCCCTTTTCAATATAAAATTTGTTACAAAAAGTATTGCACATCCCTGTGATAAACATCTGCGCAATTTTTACCAGTTTTATTCAAATCGAATTAACAAAAAAAAAACAACAGCAGCTTTGTATAGTACACCTATGTATACACGTATTTCCACATCCAACTATACATACATTCAATGATACACACTCTCTTATATAAAGGTACTTTAAAAAGCATTCAAAATATTTATTCAGGTAAAAATAAATTCTTTTATGTCAACATACACATTTTTATATAATAAAATAATCCGGTTCAGTTTTTATCAAAAATATCGGATAGATTTCTGTACCTTTGAATTTCGTTCCTTTTGATATCAGTCGATTCCACTCAGTTGTAAAATTAAGAGAGAGAATAAAAAAATATAGATCGCAAAAATTTTCAATTCATCATAGGTACACGTACTACAGAGAACAAAACATTTTTATGCTTGATTTGATTGCTTGTTTTTGTTGTATTATATAAATGATAATTTAGTAAAAGGTGGTAAAAGTAAGCTAAAAAATAATTTAAATATGAGAGTAATTTATTTAATTAAATTAAGAGATTGTGAGAGAGAGAGGAAACGAAAGAGAATAATTATAATTTAAAAATAACAAAAAAGACAAAAGAGAGCTAAATAAAAGATTTATTTAAAACATTTATAATAAGTCATAACACTATATATACAGGTTTATGCCTTTATGGATATGGAATGATGACCGCCAGCTAAACGAACCGCAACGAAATGCACTAAATTTGTACTTAAATTTCAATTTACTTTAATATTGAAGTTTTGTTACTATCTTAAATAGTGTTACCAGAAAAGTAGGTATAAAAATTAATTGTTAGATTAATACATAGTAAGCAAGGATTGACGACTCATTAAAGAAAGATTGTTCTCACAAGTCACAGGGTCATATTAGACGATGTTAACATTGTTAACTGATGTATTTTCTTGTTTTTGTCTTTTATAACCAGCTTGTCAACAAACAAAATTTGTGGTGGAATATTTGTGTTGTCACTGAGAGAGAATTTGTATACAAAAAATTATACGGTATGCATACGTTTCGCACGGTATGCATTTCAAAAATACAAAGAGAAATACATATTTTGGTTAGCTTTAGAATTTATTTTGTTATACAAAAAATTAATCGTAAAAGTAAAATTCTGATAGCAAAACAAGCTAAAATTAGAATCGAGTATTAACTGTTGACACCCAATTGTGTAATAGCAAGCTGTTTTAGTATTCATCTGTGTGGACGATGACTGCTGACTACATCGTTTAATAAGACCCATACAACCAATTATATGTAAGGAGGTGGAATTATTTTAACATTCTTTAAAATTATTTTTATATAATAAAAACTATTGGAACTCTATAAAATATAGTAAATGCGAGTATGCGCATCCAAGAAGCGGATGTGTCATATCTCAGTAAATTTTACAGGGTCAACATTTCATGAAACATGAAAACAAGTTGTCGATGTAGAATCCACGCTGAATTCTTTTACAATTTGCTCTGTAGTAAAACATATTTAAGAGTGCGGCCTACATTGTTCGGTGGTGTCGAGCGAAATGCCGAAATATCTGAATTAGGTGTTAAGTATGTAAATTCATTGTCAATCATTTACTTTTTATCAATAAAATAATAATTTAGAACCGTTTTTAAGTATCAACTATATATTGTCATTTTTTGTACTGTCATATGCTGTACACCCCAAATTGGCTCAAAATAAATATTTTTTAAATTTTTACATATTCATAATGAAAAATAATTAAGAGAGTAGTTACAAGATTAGAGAAGCAAGTGCATTAATAGATTTACTCCCCATAAATAAATGCTTGTAAAATAGTTGTAGTTTGTAATTAAGAGCAGGTAACTACTGGACCAATGAAGACAGTACATTAATAGATCTACTCCCCATAAGTAAACGCTTTCAAAATAGTTGTGTAGCTATTTAGATAATTTGCAAAATAAATCATAATTGAAAATAATTAAAACTAATTATGTTTCAATATGTGACTGCTTTGTTTTTCGAAATTGTTTTTTTTTTGTTTTGATTTGCTATATTATTATAACTAACTCAGTTGATTAAATTTTATAATTTTTCAAAAATATTTTCTTGAAAATTACAATCTGGCAATACTTTTTAAATTTTTATTTGAGTTCAGTTTGCATTTTTATGATCATTCATCATTACACTCTCTCTACTCTGACTCTGGTGCATTACGTTTACACTTACATACACTATAATAAATTAATTAAAGAATCAAATTACTTAAAAAGAGTAGAGTAGAGATACTGAAGAATTTAAGAGTGAAATAGAGATCATTCATATAAAGTTGAAATTAAATGTGAGTGAGAACTAAGCTGAGGATTAAATATGGGTGATGAGAATTTAATTATTTCAACAATTTCATATAATTCTGCAATTCATATTTAATATGTTTTACTCCGATTTTCAAGCCGGAGTTACAGTTGTATAGGTTTACAATTCCGTGGATACGATATAATGTATTGCGTATTCTGAATTTCTGATACTCGTATAGGTATTGTAATCGAATATTTATATAGACAGAATTTTTGAAATCACAAACGGAATAACAATAAAAAAAAAAACAAAATAAATGAAATCATTACTTGCAAATTGAATATTGCCAAGGTATAGATTAAAAATTTTTACTTTGTATTCTCATAGGTATTCAAGTTTTTTTCAGGTGAGATTGAAAGAAAGAGAAATATAGAGAAAGAGAGACGATTTAATTTATTTTGAATTTTCATTATTATTTCGTTTTTTTTTTTTTGCTATTTCTAAAAATAAATTAAAATTTTTCTATACGTAAAATAAAAATTAATGGTAGTTACTTAGTTAGTTAAGAAATGGACGTCATAAGAGTAGTTTGTTTATAATAAGGAAACGAAAAATAAGTTTTTTTTTTTTAAATTTTACAATAATTAATCGTGATCGCGGATTTTTATTTTACTTATTTTTATTATTATTTTTTTTTTTTTTAATTTTAAATTAAAACAAAAATAATTTGTTTTATTTCTGAAAAGAAATAAATGGTAAATAAATTTTGGTGAAATATTTTGTAGTGGAAAAATATAGTATATTTAAATATAAGTATGTAAATAGATATATTTATATACAAAATAGTGATTTAAAATTAATGTTTTAAAATACAAAAAAAAAAATATTGTTTTATATTTTATTTAAATTTAATATTTTCAATAATTAAAATTAAATTGATTTAAATTTTTAGAACAAAAATAAAAAAATACGAATGATCATTTTTTGGATTTAAATAAAACCCTGTCGTACACTGGATTTTAGTGTGTAATACTATCTATATTAAAGATTGGAATAAGCAATTAAGGTACATCTACAAACAATAATTATTATTCTAGATAAATGACAATTTTATTTCTTAGATTTGTAGGATCATCATTTAATCGTTTTCTTGGAACTATAAAAACCCTATAATATGTCCATTAAAATAGACTTTTTCTATTATAGCTTATACTTTCAATTCTTTTCTCTTATTAAACTGATCAATGTTAGGCTCCTATTACACATCAATGAATGATCAATCAATGCCTACTTCCACACGGGTCAACTTTCATCACTTTTTTCCTTTCGTTTCATTCCCCCCTTTCTATTAGCAAAATTAGTTTATTATAGTAATGGCCAATCTATTGTCAATATATTGACCGTTGATTGATTGTTGAGAAATGATTGATGGTGGTTCTATTCTAATCAATATTTCTGTCAAAATTCTCATCAATATTGCTGTCAAAATCAGCGGAGGTAACAAAATGGCTTTTTGGGGAATGTTCAGATAATGTTACAATGCTAATTTATAATGTAATTCTAAAAAGATCAATTTTTATATTAATTTTAATAATTAAGCAAAAAAATAATTTGTTGTTTTTATACACAACATTTACTTTAAAAGTTCAATTTAAATTGAAGTCAAAAACATTACCCCAGAAGTTATATTTTCAATATTCATATATGTTTCGTTATCAATATATTCAGAACACTTCCACAATATGTCCTTACAAAATATCAAAATATGGATAAAAAGATTGATGAGTGCATTATTGATGTGTAATTGCTCATCATTTTTTTCATCAGTATATTGTCAATGTATGGAAAAGAAGATTGATGAAAAGAATGATGTGTAATAGGCACCTTAGATTATTTTATTAAATTGATCATTTTTGTATACATGGTATTCCAAAGTACAAACTGGGCTGAATATGATCAATAATTGAGCATGATGAAGATGAAACTGAAGATAGATTACTGTTGATGTTCTACTGTAGAATTGTGACAGCGGCTTGTTTTCATATGAAATTAATTTAGAATTATGAGAATAAGTCAGAAATGACTTTCTTTTTTTCACCTGTAAATACATTCATAAAACAATTCCATTTATATATTATTTAAATTTAAATTTTTTATTTAAAAAATTATCTCTGACTTTATATATACAAATATGATACTTAAAAAGTACAAAGCCAACTAATGTACAATACTAAAAGTGCAATAGGTTTGAGTCTTGTAAAAATTTGCTAGTCTTGTTGAATGTTTTTAAATATACAAATTTTACAATGGCAATACACTTCTACACCTAGTACAAGACTACACGTAATCGTGAATACCCTTACTATGTTGATATTGTATGATTTGTACAAAAGATCATACAGTTTACACTTTAGTATATTTTTTTCATCACGTAAAAAATATATACCGTTCGAATTTGTGCTAAATTCAAGATGTCAATACATGTAACATATGACAGACCAAAATATTTTTTGAATTTGTTTGGCTCAATTTGAATGCTCTGAAATGACCATACTTTCAATGTTGGGAAAAGCACCGATATATTTTTGGGTGTCTCTAAACCATTGTAAAACATATTTTTTTAACCCAAGATACTTTAAATGTATACGATCCAAGATGAAATATAATTCATATATGCTTCAAAATCTGTTCTAAATGCTTTTTTATACTTTTCTTGATTGCTGGTTTACTCTCTCTCTACTTTACAGATGTCTTATGGGTATTGTCATATTCTCAAAAGTATTAAAATCATTATTTCTACTTTTATTAATATTTCTTAGGCACAAAAGAACTCCAATAAATTGCCCAAAAACTAATGAAATCCCTACACCGTGAAAATACCGATATCGTTTAAGTATAGTTATAGTTCTGAAAATTCATTTATCAAAATTCTTGTTATCCTGTGTAACATAATTCCTATTAGCTAAACAGCCCATAGATTTGGTTACAATTTCTTACTTCACTATATACATACATATTAATGGTAATTAATGATACCATCTGATTTAATTTGTTAAATACATCTATAGTTTGAACTGCAATAAACCTTTTTGTCAACTCTATCTAACAAAAGCAAAAACCTATAAGAAAAAAACAAAAACAAAAAAAGAGATATTTTTTTTGCGAGTTACTTGACAGATTTTATACCAATATTATTCTACAAAAACAAAAACCTATCAAGCGATCTTATTTATACCTGATCAATTTAAACGCGATTCTAATTTAAATATTTACATGTAAAAAAGAAATATTGATGCTATTACTTTGAAACAAATTTCACATAACTTTGTACTATCATATTTCAGTTGCAACTACAGACTCTAATGAAAATATGTTAACAACAAAAATTTTTTTTATTAGTTATACAGTTAAGGAAGAAAGTTTAAAAAAAATATATAATTAGGTACTGTGTTGTGAAGCTTTATTAATTTTACATCTGTTATAATATAAGGCTTTTTCATAAATGCAGTATGATATGACAATTGCATAATACATGACTGACTTATAGTCATATGAGTTTGGTTTATGACGGTTACACTACAATAATTTATTGACGTTTATAAACACGCATTTTAAAATTTAGTTTTCAATGATTTTAATTTTGTTGCAAATTAATAAAATAAATAAATAATTCCTATAATAAAAATGGAGCAATTTATTAAAGAAGAGCCATTTTAAAAATATAATAAACAAATCTATCTCTAAAAAACAAGAGAAAAATTTTTGTGCAGTATGAAATTTCATAATGCGTAGCTGATTTTCTGTTGCTAATGGATTTTGTATCACGTGTTTTTATTGCAATGTATTTTATGAACTATAAACAAATGTGTAAATCATTTATGAACACATGACGAGATTAATGTATTGCTTAATGCGTTTATGAAAAGGCCTATATTCACAAACAAATATAATATAACAAGCAGGATATGGAATGAGCTATACGCTACAATCTAACTTTAACATTAGTTGAAGTAGATAGGTATATATACTACAAGGGAAATAGTAGTAAGAAGTCATTTATTCCGCAATGTAACAAAAAAGTATAGATTACTTACTTTCTCAGTATTTTCTATTAAGCATTTATTATTTGAGGTGTCAATTTTTTTACCGTTTGAGGTGACAGAAATTACATAATTGATGGCTCAGAAATACTTTTTCTGTAGGTACATTGTGCATATACCTTGACTTCGTAAACGTCTGAACACAAAGTTGAATACAGCACCCACATGACCTTAAATGTCTACAAAAGCTCACAAAAGCTTGAGACATTGACTCTATGTTTACAATTGATGTTGACGATGTCTCCGGTTTGACAGATTATTTGGGCTTGCAAAATTTTTTACAAACCCAATGTTGTACAGTGCTAATAAAAACTTTCTGTTCATTTTGCTTGATTACAAATGAATTAAAACATGATGTGTCAGAGATCTCTCATTGCACTTATTTTACAGATAACATTGACAACTAAGTTTTGTTTACATTATATCAAATTGAAGTTCTTTCTACGACACTTACGATGTATTTGTTGCGATCATAATTTGTTGTGCAAAACTGTTCTTAGCCAATATTGAAATATCTGAATAGTACCTAAAATTTATTTTTAAACCAAAATAAAATTTCTATTTACAAATATTTTCCTATATGTTCTTATGTTCGGATAGAATTTTAAATTATTGAATTAAATATAAAACATGTTTCAAAATTATATTTCGGCACTGTATGTACATATAATTATATTAGCATATACGAGAATATATACTAACGAATGTATGTTATGTAAAAAAAAAAAAAGCAAAACGAGATCATACAACTTTATAATGGTTTTCCTATAAAACTATGGTGGTATTTATAAAAAAAAACATCACAAGAAAATAAAGTAAATCGTAACATAAAAAAAAAAAAATAACATAAAAAAATTGAATATCTCATATGATGATAGTAACTATCTTTTTCTACTTTTTCTTGTTTTCTATTTTTTTTTTTCGTTTTTGCTATGTACAACATGAATGCAGGTAATTTTTAATTGTAATATAATAGTAGAAATATAGAAGAAAAGGAAAAACGATATTTGAAAATGCGTTTTTATTCCTACTTTTACCTACACTCTATAATTTTCGATAATAAAAAAAATAACAACAACAACAAAAAATAGAGGTGTACAGAGGTAATATTTAATATGTTGAAAGTACCGGTACGCAACCAAATTAATAATGAAAAGAAAAATTGTTTGTAAATATAAATTTGTTTATACGATTTATGAAGAA
This sequence comes from Argyra leucocephala, assembly GCA_963942445.1. Classification (NCBI taxonomy): domain Eukaryota; kingdom Metazoa; phylum Arthropoda; class Insecta; order Diptera; family Dolichopodidae; genus Argyra; species Argyra leucocephala. The sequence continues at coordinate 136,795,446 of OZ012681.1, read as the reverse complement.
CTGGGTAAGCCCCTTTGGTATGGCATGACATAACACAGAAATGGTTTAAAAAATTTTGGTTAAAACAATTTGCTTCTAAGATTGCTCCTTGTCATTATTCTAACAAAAAAATGTATTTTTTTTCACAAATCCAAATGGGATGTGGGTTTGGATTTAGAATAATTAAATGATTAAAATAACAAAAACAATCTACTCAAGTCCACTTATTGGATTTGGATTTAGCTTTGTAGGTGTTATAATTGATATCTATAAAGCACCTCTATGCTTGTTGTGTCAGTAACTTCAATATAACAGCTTTCCCAGTTTTTTTTTTTGAGAGCTGAATTCATAAATTCTGTTTAATCCAAATCGAAGTCTAATACCTATGTGTGAAACAAATATAGCTGATCTCATTTAAAACTGGTTTTGCTCATTCATTGCACTGCTCATTTATATTTTTGAATTTTAAATGGTCACAATTTGGTTAGATTTTCTGATAATTTATGAGTGGTACTCACGGTGAAACAAATATAGCTGATCTCATTTAAAACTTGTTTTGCTCATTCATTGCACTGCTCATTTATATTTTGGAATTTTAAATGGTCACAATTTGGTTAGAATCGAAATTTTCTAATAATTTATGAACGGTACTCACGGTGATAACCTACCTCAAGGACATCACCAAATGTTCAAATTACTGAAACTGAATTGAAACTTAAAGCCTCTGGAGATGATCATAGAAATTAAATGAAATAAACGTCACTTTACTAGAACAATTTCGTTTTATATTTCTTGACAAGATTCAAAATAGAAAACTTAACTATATATTATTGAATTATTTCGATGACGAAAAATATGTTTTGTATTTACACGAAAATATTTCTATGTTATAACAAGTTTGACGTTTATTTCATTTTATTTCTATGATCATGTCTAGAGGTTCAGAAGCTTTTCATTTATGATTAGAGATGAAGTAAATTATATTGTAACTTAATAAATTATCTAGTTAGTCTATTATATTCAAATTGCAACTTTATCGACTAAAAAATATATTAAAGATCTCGAATACAATATTATTTAAAATTTGCATTTATTCAAATCATCACGTTATTATCATAAATACTCAACTTGCTATCCAATATTCATATCTTATCATATTATTGATACCGATTCGGTACCATATACAACCTGAATATCACTTCTGATCTTTTATACATATAATATACAAGAATTATTATATGTGTGCAATAGACTATGAGAAAATGAATTGCAATTTGGTGAAATTTTTATTCAACTCATTAAAATATTTGAAAAAAAAAAAAAAAAAATTACTAAAAAAAAGTATGTATTAGAAAAAGAAAAATAAAGGTTAATAAAAAGCGGATATCAAGTAGTGGTTGCATAAAGTTATCCTCTCTAATGAAAAAAAAAAAAAAAAAAAACAAATTCAATAAAAACAATAAAAATAATAAGAAACTATAAAATTGAGATTGGTGAGTGTGTCTTCTTAATGGTGAATGTCTTTCACTTGTTATTTTATAAAATTTCTGTACTGGTTTACAGATTTTTTTTAATTTTTATTTTTCTTGTATGTATTCTGAAGAAATTGTTTTTTTTTTTATTTTCGTTTTTTATATTTCATATTATTTTAAGTAAAGGTGATCCTTTTAAAAAAATTTTTGTGTTTTTTTTTTTTTCTATTTAGTTCAAGTTCAAAAATTGTTTTCAGTGCTTTTTTTTTTATAATAATAATAATGTATGGAAAATGGAGAAATTTTGGTTGAGTAAAAGTAGGACAAGTAGAGATTGTAACAAGGAAATGTAAAAAATATTTGAAAAATTTAATTTTTCAATTTATTGAAATTGAAATTTGTTTAAATTTTAAATTAAAAAAATGTATTTTAAAGAAAATGTTGATTATTCACGTTTCAATTTTAGATTATGAATAATGTGGTGGTTGTGTGTATAGCAAAATTTTAAATTTATTTCGTTTTTATATTTAAAATTTCTATTATCAAATGGTAACATCAGTACGGGTACTAATATAGCATAAGTTACACATAAGGTGTTTTACTTAAAATTAAAATTAAAAATAAATTTAATTTTTATTTGTGCCAAATATTTAGTGGCAATAATTAATACTGCTGATGCTTTATTAATATTAATATAATATGTGTGAATCAACCAATGATTCTTGCTAAATTGAAAAACGTTAACAAAATTATATTGAATCATTTTTAAAAAGCGGTTTTGAGAGGGAAATGTATGAAATCAGAAAACAAAATTGATGTTTTTATTTTATGATTGTTAGCTAAGTATAGACGATTATTAAAAAACTTCCAGAAAATATAAATATCGTATATTTATTTATTTTAACAGTTGATCCTACAGATAAATCCGCAAGCTAACTTTATAGGTCCTTTTCGCTATCGAAATATGGGCCTTTTTATTAATTTATTTTAATTGTTTTCTTTAATTTATTTCAATTAAATGAAGCAAGCTTTCGTCTAGTAATAGACGTCTGATGTGCTTGCTCTACGCATAAATCTGACAGTATAAAAAAAAATTATATTAACTATTTGGTATATATTTTTGTATATTTTATATTTATATTATTTTTATTAGTTATATTATATCTTTATTATATAAATATTAATTAGGTAAAATTTTGATTGAATCAAATTTATTAATAAGTGGTTACAAACATTTTTTGACCGCATTAAAAATAAATAATCAGTTGATGTAATTATGTTTTTGTTTTTGGTAAAACCGCTCAGTGTAAGCATTTTTTTGTAACTTATATTCATTTTGAAAAATGCAACCTAAAGATGGAATAAGCATAGCTCAACATTACCGGTACTGAAAATAAACTTATTGATATTAAAGTTATTTTCATCAACAAAAAAAAACTAGCATACCTTTTGTCGTATATAAAAAATAAAATAGTACAACTCACAAATGATAAACACTTAAGATGAGAAGACATTGTTACTAGAAATAGTAAATCAAAATTAAATGAATAAATTTATAAAACTGAATAATGTACTATGATTTCCATTATACATAATAAGTTAATACTGTATTATTAATTCTAAGTTCTCATGTAAAAAAAAAAAATAGTTACCTAACACAAATGAAAAAATTAAAATGTATGTATATATACACAAATCTTAAGCCGAAAGCCTCTGCAGCTAGTGTTTACAAAATTGGCCATAATTTGAATTATGGTCAATTCAATAATAATAATAAATGAATAAATCGAATTGATACATTACATAGAACAGACAATTTATATGATCTTAAAGTGTGCTATATTATAATGATTCAGATATTGAATGGGTTGTCACACCAAAATCATATTTGGTAATAACATTACCCTTTCTCAGACTGTATTATTATGCAACAACTTCTAATTTAAATAACCAGATGTACATTTCAAAACAATTCAATTCTGAATTACAATAATTATTGTTTATTCTATAAAAATTAATTTCAATGAAAGTAGTATACAATTGTTGTTGTTGTGATCTTTTGAAGTTATACTCACGATAGTTTTTATATTTTATGTACCTTATACTTACCTATTTAGTTCTAAAACCAAACTTTATTTTAAACTACAAATTGATTATTGTTGTTTTTTCTTTGCCTTTTTAATTTTTTAAATATTTTGTAAAATAAAAGAAAACCAAAAATTTTTTTTTAATTACCAATTCACGATTAGTTACCGTATAAGTATTTTATTTTATTTTTTAGAATAATGAATCCAATAGTACTAGACCGTACTAATTTGTTTTTAGCCTTTTTTTGTTTTGTATTATTCAAATTAACATATTTTGGTGAGAGTAATTAAAAATTAAGTAAAAGTTTGTAACCATTAACTATACATTAATGTTGTCATTTTGAATTAATTGTTTGGAAAAACAAAAATATGTTTTTGATTTTAAGTAAATATAATTGTGTTTATGTGTATTGGCGAGTAGCTATAGTGTGTATATAATTTAAGAGAGAATTTTCGTTATGAATTGAAGGTCAATTACCTTGTAAAAATACCGTTCACCTAACTTACTACTGTTATTATTTTTATTGTTTCATTGTTGTTATTATTATTGTTATTATTATTTTTATTATTATTATTATTATTATTATTATTATTATTATTATTGTTATTATTATTATTACTATTATTATTATTATTATTATTTTTACTATTTTTATTATTATTATTATTGTTATTATTATTATTATTATTATTACTATTTTTATTATTATTATTTTTATGATATTATCGTTACTTTTTTATTTTCATTTCTTCTACTGTTATTTTTTTCGACTTTCTGTGTTTTATTATTAAACTTTTCTTTTACTCAAATTTACAAAAGAGTTTGAATTTATTTATTTTTTTTTTTTTCAGTTATTTTTTATTATTATTTTTATGCAACAACCTTCTACTGTTAATATTCTTGTTGTTGTATTGCTGAAGAACAATAATTACAACAACAAGAAAAATAACTAAACTTGTTGCTTATGCTTACTTTCATTGCAGAAAATAAAACAAAAACAAATTTAATAAAAATATCTATAAGAGAGGTAGGTAGGTACTAGAAAATATAATATTTGAGTATAGTGAAAAAAGTATAAAGAAATGAAGTAAAAAAAGAATAAGAAAAGAAAAAAAAAACAAAAGAAAAATAATGGAAAGGTAAGGTAACTGACAGGAAATAGGTAAACAACTTTACCGTTTTTAGAAGATCGTGTTATACAATACATATAAATGATAGTATAGATACGTATAGCCATATGTTAGTTATATTGAAGGGTTTTTAACACTTTTTTTTAAATTATTTTTTTATTTTTTTTTTTGTTGTTTATATTTTTGTCTGTAATTGTATGGATAATCTAAAATAGATTTAGATTTATTGCATTAGGAAAGTTTAGAAGCAAAAAAAAAAAATAAGAAATAAAAATTAAATTAAAAAATTTGGATTTATTGTTTTGGTTTCAACCACAAAAAAAGAATATAGAGAAAGAAAAATTGTTTTTTTTTTTTGTTTTGTAAAAGGTGTTAATATTTTTCACCTACCAATGGATAATCCAGTACTATATGAAGTGTATTTAACTAAAATTGATTCTCCAAATTAATATTCGATTTTTAATAAAATTATTTTAAATTTATTATTTTAATCGTATTAAAATAAATCAATATTAATACAAAATAAGGCAATTAATAAACAAGCTCAAGTATAAACAACAAGCGAGGTTAGGATTTTTTGTGTTTGTTAAAATAATATTAGTAATGAATAATTGTATATTATATAAGGTATAGCTATATTAGATATAGAATGATGTAAATATGTATTTACTTTTTAAAATGTTTAAATTAGAAAGACCACCCATTTATGACGACATTTATATGTATATGAACTCAAACATTTCGCAGAATTTCGGTATAATAACGAAATATAACGTTATTTAATTTTACAGTAATAGAAAATTACGTATAAAATTATTTGATAAGAAATTTAAAGATTTTATTATACCAAAACATAACAATGATAAAATTAAATTAACTTGAATGAAACATATGGAACTACTAACGATCAAAAATTACTTTTTAATTACTTCTGTCAAAAAATCTGGATTTTTTCTGCTTTTGTAATTACTTTTTGTAAAGAACGTAAAAGAATGAAAAGAAATTAGTAGAACTGCTGTTAAAGCATTTTTATGGTGTCTCATGAATTGCTACAAAATTTAATTAAAAAGTGATAATTCAATAAATTAAAGCAAAATTAAACTGTGGTCAATGATAGGGAATATTTCTCAATCTGGGTCCGTAAGTCGGTTGAATTATCAATTTATAACTTAATATAATTTAATTAAAAATAAATAAAAAAGAGCAAATTAATTTTTATATGGAAGAGTATTTCCCATTATCAAGTCTCTAGAATGTTCACTTTAAAGACTGTTATTTAAAGATAACCCCTCATGTAATAATAAAATTGAAGTGGACCCCATTTTAAATTGACTGATAGTTGTATAAAACTAAAACAAAATTTGAACTACAAAAATGGATAAGTATTCGAAAATTTAAATCGATTATTTATTACAGATTATTAATTTTAGAAAATTTAAATTTCTTTTTAATTGTTTTATGTATATTTAAACAAAAAAGATAAAGTAAATTTTAAATTAAAACGAATCTAATTTAAAAATTTCAATTGAATTTTTTTTAATGTGTATTTTTAATTTTTTTTTTGCTTTTATTAGGAAATCTACTATACTTGCTATAATAATAGGCATTTTTGTTTTTTATTCAATATGAATCATTAAATTACAACTTCCATTTATATGATATTAAATTAGAAATAAAAACGTGTATTAAATTTTTAAATAAACAGTAATAAACTATTTTATATTAATAATTTTTTTTTCCTTTTCTATTTTATGTTTTTGTGATAAATTATTTCTATACAATAAATCAATTTCCGCTTTTAATAAGGATGAATTTAATAAACATACAAATTTAGAATTGTTAAGTTATTGCCGGATATCAATTTATAGTTAGAATTAAATAAATAAAAAAAAATAATAATTTTTTCTAATTATTGACATTATTTAGAAAAATAAAAAAATTATTTAGGAATTTGGGCGTAATGTTAGCAAATTTTCATTGAATATTTTCAAAGGTTGAATTTCAATTCAATTTATTTATTCACGTAGTATTAAATTAATCGTTTAATCGTTAGAAATGATGTAGGCTATACTGTACATTATATTTTTTAGTTTTTTAGTTCGCGTGCTTTCACCGTTAATCGAAGAAATATATATAACTATACCATAACCATTATTATATATATTGAGTTTTACCGTATATAAGTCAGTTCATTATATGTCTTAGGTTAGTCCTGAAGGTAAATAAATAAATTCGTTATTAGTGATATTTTTTCCAACATTTTAACTTATATATATCTATAGTATACATTCATTAATGTTAATTACGAAGATAAAAAATATAGGTAAAATTATTGATGATATTTTTGTAATCATTTTAACCATCACTATTGTGAATGAACGGATTTATTTGTCAAATAAACTTAACTGAAATAGTCCCGACACGCAAACACTTTTGATCTCTAATTAATAAAAACTTTAGAACTTAAGCTAGTAGTACTGAAGCAAATTTTGGATAAAAACTAGAAACCATTTTGTGTAAAATTTATTTCACAGATATTTAGGAAAACTCATTCGTACTACATTTTTACAATACCAGGCAGTAATTGATAATCAGGTAATCAGGGAGACTGGATCCAATGTCAGAATACTGACATGGCTTATCACAGGTCATGGTCCATTCAGCAAGCATCTGGTTGATCTAAAACAGTGAGATGCAGATTCTGCTTAGAAAAAGAGGAATACTCCTCTCATATTCTATTTGTTTGCGACGCCATAGCTCACAAAATACATAAATATTTCCAGAAATACACATTGCCTGATTCTGAAATTGACATTAAAGCAATAACAGGGTTCATTTAGAACATATATCTACAATTCTAAGATAAATGGGGATGTACAATAAATTTTAAGAGGTCGCGCTTACATAGAACTCTTAATTAATAAAAAAACAAAAAAAATTTATAATAATGAAGAAGTTACAGAGTAATACAATTCACTGGGCCAACTATTTTGACAAAATACAAAAATGCAACTATTTTAAAACAAATTTATATTATTCTTTATTTGTTTACAAATTGGAAGTGGAGTTTAAACATGTTAGTTTGAGTTTTTACAAAAAGATATTTTAGTTATTTGAAATTTTCTTACTATTAACTTAAAAAATATTTGTTTTGGCTTTTTAGCTAGTAATTATTTATTTATTTATTTTAACAGTTGATCCTACAGATAAATCTGTAGACCAACTTAATAGATCCTACAGATAAATCTGTAGACCAACTTTATAGATCCTTTTCCCTTTCGAAATGTGGGCCTTAATTATTTATCTTCACAATATTTGTTTTAATTTTTTTTTTTGTTGTAATGACTTTAAGGGTAAGCAAACTCTTTTGAAATAGATCCTCTATTATTTTTAATTATTTTTTAACTTATTTTTCCCATCCTAAAGTCAAACGTTCAATCAGTATTAAATATTTGTACCTAATGTTTTGTACTATGTATCAAAAAATTATACCTATATATATAATATGTATACCGGGCTTATTTTTGGACGTAGAATCCGAATTTGCATAAGAAAGTACCCGTTCCCAGTTGAAAATCTCTATTTCGGCCAATTTCGGCGATTTTTGGTCTTCAAAAAGCAATTTGCGATCCTTTTCGGAAGTTGAAAATACCACCAATCGATAGAGAACCCTCGATTTAGTTAACAAACTTTTCTTTAAATTTTAAAATAACGGCTCCTTTTAAAAAGCTGATACGCATGCTCTGGAACACCCGGTATATTTAAATTCATTCAATGATAAGTTGAACTGATATTTTAATTATTTACAACCTGGCTGTAACAAATAAAATTACATTGCTGTATCTGTAGATGTTTTTAAATCTGAACTTTTTTTTCAGTTACAAAGAACTATATTTAAACTGTTAAAATATTATTTAAATAATAATATTCAAAAGAATAAATGATTGATTTTCAGACATTACTATACATTTAATTTATAATCTATACTGTTTTCGGCCATAATCTTATCATAAGAAATAAATTATGATTTCATATTTAAGAATACCAACTTTAATTTTAATCAAGAATTTTAATAAAAAATATTTAATCTCTATTGTTTTTTGTTTGATAATCAAGGTTATTATTAGATATAGGTAATTTTAGTGTCGAATTTATTTTTTTTAACCTTATATGGAAATAGATCAGTTACCTAACAATCATATTTTTTTTCTTTTTGGAGTTCAATTGTTGTGTAACATAAGTAAAAAAGAAATGTAAATGTCCCTCCGGTTAATTTATATAATCAGATTGAACACATACCTATTATTATTAAATTAATTAAAATACAAATTAAATAGTAATAATAAATCAATTAAGTTCAGAGGCTTAAAACTAGAGGATATAACTCCAACTTCATTTAATTAAAATAATTATAAACTTTTCTTTTTAAAAGATAAATATCCTCAATTTGTTCAATATTATAGAAACTGTCATTGTACTTGAAACTTTAATGTAAACATTTAATTACAATGTAAAAAAAAAATGTTAATCAATTTCTAGATTTTTTTTTTTAAATAAAACTTAAATTATAAAATTTAAATAATTAATTATTACAAGTTATAAAATAATTTACTTAACTATTATTTATACAATTCATTTGTAATAATTATAATTTTTTTTTTTTTTTTTGCCAACTTTAACCATTATTCATTTAATTCAATTCAATTAATTTCCGTTCATTGTCTTAAAAATTGTAAAAATTGCTGTTGTTACAGCCACTTGTGGTGGTCAATTCAAAACTTTTATATATAAATTACAATTATTATTTTTTATGTTTGTGTTGGTTAAAAAAAAAAAAGTAATAATAATATAAAATGAAATATTTTAATTAGATAATTATTTTCTATTTTTATAAATCTTTGTATAGTAAAATTGCATAATGTTTTGATTTCTTGATTTATAGTTTACAATATTTGATTTTTAAGGCTATTTGAGGTTTGTAGTAAATAATTAAAATTAGGAGTGATTTGAACGATTATTCCGAAAAATGTAGAAAATTGGATTTAAAATAATTTTAATTTTTGATATAAGCTTGAAACTGATAAATTTGTGAAAATCACTGTTATGTATATACAATAATATGAAAATGCAATTTAAATGAATATGAAACACTTAATTTACTGTTATATTGACGTTAACCACTTTCAAATCTGTAAAGAATAATAAAACAGAGAAATACATATATATATATATATATATATACAACATACTTATTGATATTATACAAAAATTGAATAAACAATAATAATAAAACAGAACTTAACTCTATAATAAAAACAGAGTAATTGGATAATAATGTAAACTAATTATTTTATTCCACTTTGATATTCACCACTTTTTTAAAAAAAATATGGATTTGACTTTAAAAATTCTGTAAATATATTTTTTATCATTCCTTTAATGTCTGATAGGTTGTTTTGGTGCTCAAAACGTAAATCTAATTTAAATTAAGTGAGAAGTTGCTAAATATGAGTTCTTATAATCAACAACATTTTTGTTTACTATTTTTGGAAATCAATGTATCTGTTTACGCTAATCAAATACCTGTGATACTAATTAATACTACATGACGAACAGGTTATTACGTCACAAAATTCTATTAACGATATTTGAATAAAATTTTAAATTTTTTTCGATCAAACTTATTCGAAACTCATCTAATTTACTCAAATAAAATATGGATACCGAACAATGTATAATATAATTTCAATTAGCTATAGTTTACTACAATTCCAAATTACAGAATTAACAAAAAAAAAATTTTAGGAAAAAAAAATTTAAAATGAAATTGAATATCCAAACAACAACAAATGTAACAATATCCACATAACATTATGAAGATTTGAAGGTTTTTTTTTTGTTTTTTTTTTTTTTTTGTTTTAATATTTATGAATCAGAACTGCATAACTTATCATCCAAAAATAAATTGCACATTATTATTATTATGTTTATTGCATTTTTTTTTTAAATTTATTTTTGTGTTAATGATGATTAAAAAACTTAAAAAAAAAAAAATTAATTTTCTTTTTAAGTGATTTCTAATTGGAATTTGATTTAAAATGTAAAATTGTCAGTCAATTTTACTAAACAAATAAATGAAATGATGAGCTTTGGTTTAATATGTTTAAAATGTTTTCATACAATACAGTTTAATTGAACTATTTTCATTCAATACAGTACACCTAATACGACAAATTGAATATTGCACTAATAATACTTAAAAACATTCAGTATAAAGTAAATAAAATTAATTTTAGCTTTTAAAGATATGTAATTAAAATGTTTTTGTTCATTTTTTAAATTTTTATTTTTTCATTTTATTTCATTTTTGAACTCAGGAGAGCTTAAGTTCGTATGAAATGCGTGTAATTATAACTAAGACTAATAAGAAGGATATACAATGTACATTTAAAACTAAAGCTAAACATAATTATATAAAGTGAATATTATTGTATTAGACCTTAGTTGTCAAAATCAATTTTTGTTTCTGTTCTATTTGCGTTTTCTATTCATTTTCAACATTAAAATAAGCTTAATTACAAATTGTTTAAAATATCTAAAAAAAAATTTTTTTATAAACAATTCATTTTACGATATAACTTTTAACTTATATTTTGATTGTTTTAATTTTTTTTTTATAACTTGAGTAGGTTATCATTGCACTTTAAAATCAAAATAATAATATAAAAACAAATAAAAAAAGTAAAATTGAAAACATTGCACTTGAGGTAAAATGAGCAGTTTTTGCGAATTTTCTGAATACCTGAAGTCAAAATTGACTGTATCGTCATCGTTTGTTATTGTTATTGTGTAGTTATTGCTGATCATCATTGTGCACGACTCAATGATGGTAATTTTTTTCTTTTTTTTTTTTGTTATTATTAACGATATATTTTCTAAAATAATAACTTGGTAATATCTTTTTATTATATTATTAAGGTTAATTTATATTTATTTATATACACGATATGGATATATATATATGAAAATTATTGCAACATTAAAAATATACAACACCACCATCACAATTGGGACATCAAAATATATATATAATATGTATATTTACTTTTTTTTTTGTCTATATTTCAAATTGGATACATAATAACAATGATGATGATCATGATGGTGTTTTTACCTCCACCTGAATGAATAGATGGATGATGGGAATATGAGAAAAATTTCGTTATAAATTCAATGCAATTTTTAATCGAATTAAATTTTCAAGTCAAGGTAAAATACTTACAAAAAAAGTAGTGTACTTTCTATATTTTAATACTGATGTACAATATGTACTGTAAAGCCCAAGATTTTAATAGATTGTTGTTTTTTATTTTCTATAATTGTATATATAAAAAGAGGAAACTGGGTGAATTAATTAGGGGAAAATAAATGTAATGAAGTGAAAATTAAAAATAAAAGAAAAACAAACAATAATTAAAAATAAATGTTAACTTAATGAGGTTCTGGCAATAATATAGTAGGGCATTATTATTATCTGGAGTTGCCACATTCATTTGAATTTTAAATTTGTTCAATTATATTCGCTAATAATGTGGTATGATAATTTTTTTTTATTTTAGATTATTTAAATTTTAATATGCAATTTTCTTGATATAATTATTATATTCTAAAAAAAATAGTGTTATCAAAGATTCAAGTAATAATAATCAAGGATTAAAAGTGGTATAACACAATATTTTTAAAATGTCAGCATTATTTTTATATTCTTCGTAATTCAATGAAATAAAATATTAATTAGCATTTTTTTGTTAGTATTCAAGGCTTGTAAATAAGATGTTCTGTTAATATTTTTGGTGACAACAACAGTTATATTGAATATAAAATTTCTATCTAAGTATAGAGAAGTTGGTTTGGAAATCTTTAATAACGAAATTATTAATTTTTTTTTTGGAATAATATATTTTTTCCCAGTGTAATAGAGTCTAATTATTTGGTTGGATATTTATGCCTGGTTAAAATAAAAATGTGAATATACTTATTTTTAATTAAAAAAATTATAAACCTATAACACATACAGATACAATATGTAGTGTGAAAAACTTATTAATCACTATGGTAATAGTTGTACGTAACTGAGTTATGGTACGTAAAATTTTTGATAGCATCCTAATTTTTTAATTATTTCGATGTTACAATTAAAAGCAGTTCTACATAACTGAATTCAGAATAGCTTTATATAGCAACACTTTGTGTTCTAGAGCTAGTATAGAATTTTTCCCAATATGCTAATAAATGCTATTCGTCTTCAGCTTCTTCCAAGTTAGGTTTTTGTAGGTGTAGGTATTTAACCTCGTTAGCTTACGACAAAATAGTCCGAAAAAAGCAAACTAAGCGAAAAAATAAAACTAAAAATAAATTATATTATATTCACTGAATTGCATTTAAAATGCTTTCATTGTTCGTCTATAAAATGGTTTTGTTCAAATTAAAAAATAATAATGTGAATATAAAAACTACTTTACTAATTAAGTTAAACTTGTAATTTATAAATCAACCATTTATAAATCAGTCAATTTAATTATATTGTATTTTATTTCATATTCATAGAATATTAATTTTTTTTTACTTTAACCTTGAATATTTTTATTCAAAAAACTGAATTTGAACTCAATAGTTACCTAATGAATGTATACATGACACTAAATTTTTGAAATTATATTTCTTAAATACCAGAAATTCCTATATATATAAAAAAAAAAAATAATTTCTTATTTCGTTGAATTACGAAGAATGTAAAAATAATGCTGACATTTTAAAGAATTGCTATTATGCACTTTAATCCTTGATTATTATTATTATACTTGAATCCTTTTAATTTTATTAGTTTTGTACGAGAAACCCCATTAATAAAAACGAATTTAACTTTTTTTTTACGTATTACCACTGTTTTTTTTGTAAAAATTTTACCACCCCCATTTATTTATATTTAAAATAAACTTATTTTTTTCTTATTTCAATGTTTCTTTAAAGACAGAAGGTATGCAATTTACTATAAATATACCTTATTTAAGTGAAATCACATTTAACATCAGCACGAAATAACAATATCAAATCCATTAAAAAAAAAAGAAAACAAGGAATCTAAACGTTAATTTCTCTATTCCATTCCAAAGGATACACAAATCGAATTCATAACTAGATTTCTTGAATTACAACGTACTTTATGATAATAGTAATAATAGTAATAATAATAGTAATAGTAATAATGATACTATGTATCTTAAAGTTATTCAACCTTTAAAATTCTTCATTTCTCTCTCTCTCTCTCTGGATGCATTCTTTTAAAATGAATGTTTTACGCAATTTATATAGTGAGCAATATTCAAGATGGAATCCTTTTGATGTTCTTTTAAATATTGAACATTAAATAGAATAGAAAGAATTTACTTGGTATTATTTAATTTTGTTTTATTTTTATAAATTATATATACTTTGAAAGGATATTTTGCAAATAGCATCGTAAGAAAATTATGATATTAAATATACAAAAATAATTTAACTGAATTTATTGTGAAATTTAAACTTTATTACATTATGTTAGTTTTTTAATTTAATACAAATTTGCAGGTTTTTATTGTGGATGATGAAATAAATCTAATGCACTAGCACTAATTCTAGTAAATTTATTTAATAAATATTTAATAAAAATATAATAAATAAATATCTGTATCCATTGATCTCGATATATAAGTACTATATATATTATATATATAAGTACTATATATTATATATTATATATATAAGTACTATATATTATATATTATATATATAAGTACTATATATTATATATTATATATATAAGTACTATATATTATATATTATATATATAAGTACTATATATTATATATTATATATATAAGTACTATATATTATATATATAAATACTATATACCTACTATAAAGTATATATTGTATATTCTTTAAATAAATACAGTATCATAATTTATAGATTTTCAAATTATTAGATTAATCATACTCGATAACAGTTTGAATAGAAATTAGAGAATATGGTTACCTTAAATAATGATACATATTTTCTTTTATTTTATTTGTTTATTTTTTTTATATTTGCATTTATTACAATCAAAATTTCAATAAATTTATTTGTAAGGTCTAGCTACTTGGGCTATCAGCTTATATTTTTTTTTAAGGATATTCATGTTTACCATCTATTATTTTTAAGTTTCGTTCCACCTGATATTATAATTTTCTTTCTATACAATATTTTAAACAATTCAATCTATCAAATTTTTTGTAAAATTTTAAATAAAAATAAATTTATAAATTTTTTTATAATACGATTTACTTGGTTTTACTCACCTATATTATTACTAGTGAAATTTGTTCATTTTCAATTTTTGATTTTTAATTTAAATAATTTTTGAAAAAAAAAATATATATATATTTTTTAATATTATTAAATTTTTTTTTTTGCAGCACAAGTGGTGCTTAATTTTCTATTAATTTTTATTTTTTTTTATTTATTTATTTGAAAATTATAATGATAATAACAGACATTAATTGGCGCCTTTAAATGAAAACAATACAGCTTAAAGTGAAAAAATAAAATTATAATAAAGTAAAACAAAGTAAGTATATGTATATATATAGTTAAGATCAACTAATCAAATAAAGCTGTTACTGTTTTCTTTTCCTCCATTTTTTTTTCAATTTTAATTTAAAAAAAAAGTTTTTTTTTTTACCAATTTAATTACCTCGAACTAATTAACCTTAAGAAATCTAATAAAATACAAATTTTTAATTTTTTTGTTATTTTTTTTTTTTTATTTTCAATACAAATATTTTGTTCCGACATTTGAAAATTTTGTTTTTATTTATTTATTAAATATTTTTAAAGTTATTTAACTTTAAAAAAAAAAAAAAAAAATTATTTTAAAAATATAATTTGTCATACATGTTGATTCGAAAAAAAATGGCAAATTTTTAATTTAATTTCGTAATTAAACTCTTATCCTTTAATTGCTTTAATTAAGGCATATGATATCACAAATAGGCTCCTTTCAATATGTCTTATCTCCTATTTCATTCACTATTTTCTGTTGATTATCAAGGTTTGCCATGAAATTTTCGCTTAACTATACTAAGAATAACTATATAGTCATTATCTGGGGCTCACTTAATTTTTATTTTATAATCTCTTATTAAGCACTGCCGGCTTTATTTAATTAGACTTAAATCTATATGAAAAATTTTTCTTTTTCTTCTTTTACTGTCTTTGTTTTTCATACAATTGCTTTTCCCAAAACAGATGGTAACTCATTGCTGCACTTTTTACCACTCTGTTTTTACCACTATCATCCTTAATGATAAACACTTAGATGAAATTAAACTTAGATGAAGTTAACTTGGATCTCTTGGATATTTAAAATTAAAAAAATTTATTTAACTGTCAATTCTATAGATTTCATCTTCTAAATTTGTTTATATTTTTCAAAAATGTTTTGGTTTTGCAATATTGTGTGTGCCTCATAAATGAAATTTTCTAAAAATAGTTTTTTGTTCCATTTCATTTTCATTATTTTATGTTTTTATTTTTTATTGTTTAATATACACGATAATAGAGTTTTCTTAATCAAGATTTTTGTCAACATTATTATTACGATTAAATGAAATTTTCATTAAAATTTTTTTGTTCTAATTACACACTATACCCACTCTTAATTCGTATATGTATTTTTATTTTCATGCCTTCAATTTGATAATACTGTGTTATCTTTATATGCGCTTGTCTCTTGTTCTATTTCTCTTTGTCTCCCCAGCCCCCTCTTCAAAGTCTAAAATTATTTATATTTTTTATCAGGTCTTTTCGGTTGGTTTCAGTTAATTTGATAACAAAAACAAAAATTTAAAAAAAAATTATTTCGAAGGTAATCTTGTTACTTAATATAAAAACTAAAAACAAAAGATTAAACGAATTTTTAATAACGAAAAACCAACAAAATGTCAAAAATAAAAGTATGTTTTGTTTTCCATTACGCAGGTAACTGTAATTTACCTGTAATTGAAATAATAAAATTTTAATATACATATTTTCGAAAATAATGTAAGGATTTGATTTTAAAAAAAATTGCTGCTCGGATTTAAATTAGGTGTTGTCATTGTAATGAAATAATTATGGCAAATCAAATTGCAAGTTTAGTTTTTATTCAATTTTGCGAACATTTTATTGATAAAAATTTATTGTTAGGGTATTGAAAAGTTAATTTTAGTATTGAAAATCAAATTTTTCGTTCTCACCATTTACCTTTTAACATTGTCTCATATTTGCATATACGAAGGCACACTTTTCGGCTGTTTTCGTGTGCCTTCGTTCTTTTCTTTCATCTAAAAAATGACTGTATATAATTATTTGAAAGTGATATACCTATACCATATATATTCACAGTTTATAACAAAATAAATTTATATTTGAAAAAACAAATGAGAATTGGAATGTCCATAATGCTTTGTAAATGATTCAGAAAATTTCACCGAATGAATTAAAAAAATTCGACTTATCACAGCTACTTATAACGTCATCAGAAAAGAATGTCAAATTTATTTTAAGAGATGACCGAAGGGGTAAAAGTGCAACACTAGAAAAATTCAAATAGACATGACAATGACTAAGATTAAATTGTTTTTTTTTTTCTTATATTTTTTTTAAGATTTTATTACTGGGTTCAATGTACTTGAGAGTGGTTATTTCATTTAAAAATAATTCCAATTAAATGATAATAAATACATTTTTTTATTCTCTTATAATTCTCCAAAAATTTTCAAAATTATATCAATTCTTTCTTCATTTTAAAATTTATTTTTATTTATTTATTTTTTTTTTTTTGTAACTAACAGCATTTTTTCAAATATTAGTCATTCTGATATTGCCATTTACTAATATTGAAAATTTTACTAAAGCAATATTTTAAAAATACGCGACAATATCAAAATAAATAAAAAAAACAAAAAAAAATTGCTTCTTGATCATAAAAGGAAAAATTCAAAGAATGCGCAATTAATAACATAATAAAAATAAAAAAAAAGAATAATAAGAATAACAAGAAAATATAAATCACCTTGATGATAACTACGCTGAAAATTTCACAGATAAACAATAGTTAAATAAAATGAAACTACTAAAAAACACTTTTCTATCAGTTCAGTAACTAGCACTTAATTCTATATAACAAAATTTATTTAATAAATATTTTATCACAATATAATAAAAAAAATATCTGTATTCGTTGATCTCGATATATAAGTAAATATTATTATATATATATATCGTATATTCTTTAAATAATAATAGTATCATAAATTATGGATTTTCAAATTATTAGATTAATCACACTCGATAACAATTTGAATAGAAATTAGAGAATTGTAGTTAAATTTTTATATAAATAACGATTAATCTCAAATTGATTAAAATATTATTGTTAGATTTAATAAACTAAATTCAATTGTTAATAAATTATTTTCTGAAATCACGTGATCAATTAGGTAATTATATACATCACATTATGAAGAAATGTCACTGAAATTATTTTTATTTAATATTATATATTTATTTAATTATTTAAATGTCGAGAAACTGCTTATATGAGCTGAATGCAGTATAGTATTGCATTTCCTCCAATTTAAACATCTGACACCGTGTAATTCAATATAAAAACTCTTCAGGTGGTAAAATAAGCAAATTTTTCCATCTTCTCTTTACATATTTTTGTTACTATACCCCACAAAAATATATCGATACAATTAGCTGGATCGAGTTTTATTCCCATTGAAAACTTCAATTAAATTAGACAAACGGACAAAGTTATGGCAAGGGGCGGATTATTTTATATTTTTTTTTTATTTTGGTTTAGCCCAATAGTATGCAGTTTTTGTAACTAAAAATTTAACTTTTTATATTATCTTGCTTTTAACAATTTTGTTAGTTGGTTGATACAACGTACTCCACTTATGCCTTCGACATCGACTTAATACATAAAAATAGTTTGTTTGTTATTTTTTTTTACTAAAATCTTACCGTCTTAATTAATCTTGCGCATCATACAAAAGGTGGAAAAAAACAAAGTTTTTTCTAGAATAAAAAAAAAAAAATGGGATTATCAAAAGCATGATTTTGAAAAGCAAAAATTTTGATGATCAAGAATTTGAAAAACAAAAATATATCATACCCTTTTTTATTGTGATTTTAAATTTGTTAGCTTTATTTTCCGAAATAGATGTTAAGGTACTAAGCCTCGAACTAACAGGTAGCTTGTCGTGCCCAATTTTATCATTTGCCTTTCATTTGCCCATCATCAATCTTGTTCCACTAAGGTTAGTTACTCAATCGTTCAAATAGATTTAACGATTGAGTATCAATCACTTAGGGTTAACAGCTTACATCATATTATGAAGGTTAGAGTAGCAAAAGTTGGATAGGAAATGTTGGTTGGTGTTAACTTATTTGTATTCGCATCACTGTCCCATTGGAATCTTTATTCTGTATTAAACATTTTATTTTTCAATTAGATTTCGCTTCAGTACACATCATATAAGTAATTTTTTTTTCAAAATTTATTTCCTTATTTGATATTTCTTTTTTTATTATTGTCTATAAATATTTGAATTCAAGTTATTTTTGAGTTTTAAATTCAATTTATTTTAATCAAAATATTTTATGATATAACATAGTTCACACGTTATAACTACATTTAAATTTAGAATTTATTAAAATAAAATTATAAAAGCATAGAAATTTTTTCACGTCAAAATTTGCAACACCTACAATCAAAATATGTAATTAAATCGTATAATGAATAATTATTTCCAATATAGATTTACATATATACATAAAAATATTTAATATATATATAAAAAAAAAACAAATAAATAAATTCCTGCAAATTGAAATTTATTCGAATTTTTAATTGAATTTTGAAAAAATATTTCATTTTTTTAATTTATGATTTTTAAATTATTTATGAATTTTTTAATTTATTTCAGGTACCTATACTTTTTTAAATTTCTCAGATTTTCTATTTCATTTAATTTTTTTTTTTTAGTTTTTGGAATAGATAACCTATACCTTTGACTGTATATTCGTATAGCTTAATTGCGTGAGCTAAAATTTTCAAATCTTCTTTTACAACTACAGTTACAAAAATAACAATTTCTATTGACTATATAAATTTTTCATATTGTATTTCACCTTTGTACATTTTATAAATGTTATTTTTTTTTAATCTTCATAATTTGAAAAAAAAAAAATTTAGATAGCAAGCAATATATATTTACTTCCTAGGAAATTCTCACCTGCTTTTTTTTTTTTTTGATACCAGGTAGTATTAAGAAGAAAAAAAACGATAATTTTTTTTTTATATTGTTTCTTGTAATATATCTAAAATAACATAACACATAACAAATTCCGCTCATCTATATCGTAACTAAACGAAAACTTATATAGCAATAAAAACAAAAACAACAACATAAGCAATGTGTAGCAAAATTAGTAGCGGTAGCAGCATTACCAACAGCAGCACCTAATTAAATATTTATATCGCAGTGGAACAGTTAATAAAAAAAAAAATAATAAAATTTGCAAAAATAAAAAGAAAACAACATTTTTTTTTTTAGTCACAAGTCACAACATAATCAACATATTCAACAAAATTTTAAAAATTCGTCTAGTGAATGAATATTGACGAATATCTCGTAATAGTTATTTTCTTCTATATGCTATTTCTTACCTGTATCTTGTTTTTGTTTTTATTTTTTTTTTTATTTTGCATAATTATGTAATATACAGAGCGCGGTTCTTAAATTTAAATGATGGTTAAAGACCATATTTTTTTGTTTTTTTTTATTTAGTCACAATGTACAAAAACAAACCATTTAAAAGCTACAAAAAAAGGAAAAGAAAAAAAAAAATAATCAACAAAAAAAAAAATTTAAATAATTTTTGATTTTAAAAAAAAAGTAAAAGAAATATTTTTTTATATTATGGGTAATCGCGTGATACAAAAATACAATAATGGTTTTTGTCATAGAGAGTAATTCGAAATTTGTTTCTGTTCGAAGCCAATAACAAAAACTGGAAATTAAGAAATTTTAATTGTTCAATAATTATAATTTAACTTTAAGGAAGTAAGTTCTGATGTTTGTCCTTATTAGTTAAAAATAGTCCAGACTGTATTTAGTTTTTTATAAATAATTCATTGTTTTTCTTCTTGTATTATATATTATGGATTTATTCAGAAGTTAATATATCTTTGACATAACATAAATCATAATATTATATATATTATATAAAACCAAAATAATAGGTTGAATTTTATTAATTGTTATGATTAAATATCATGGGATGTAGAAATCAAACAATTACTTGAATTTTTGCCTTGCTAACAATTGCGTTGCAATAAACAAACTCGTGATATTTTTTTTTCTAATTCTTATATGTAATATGTATATTTTGTGTTTCGAAGATTTTGCTAGTACAACTGGTATTTGACATTACCCTATATGTATTCATAAATCTATTATTCCAAATAAGACCATATAGTCATCCTACTATTATTACCACCTTATTAATCTGATAATTTTACTTCATTTGTTATTTTTTTTAAATTTGTCTCTTTAGGAATTTTAAGTTGAATTAAATAAATAATCATATTACAACTGGTATTTGACATTACCCTATATGTATTCATAAATCTATTATTCCAAATAAGACCATATAGTCATCCTACTATTATTACCACCTTATTAATCTGATAATTTTACTTCATTTGTTATTTTTTTCTATATTTTATCAATTGTTTATATCTTTTTTACGTAGCCTTATCCTGAAATTTGTCTCTTTAGGAATTTTAAGTTGAATTAAATAAATAATCATATTTTCATTTATATTTTGACTCATTACTCCTGATTTTGACGGTTATTTCGTTTATCACTCGCATTTAATTTCCATTTCATAACTTTCTTAACCATTTACAAGAGCTTTTATTTTTTTTTGTACTGAGATAATATTTATTTATTTATTTATTAAACAGCGGACCTGCAGATAAATCTGCAGGCCAACTACAGACCCTTTTCTCTGACGGAATGTGGGCCTTTAAAATATAAAAGTAAACTTACAAAATGAAATATATAATATCTAAGAAATACAATAAATGGTATAAAAGAAAAAATTCAGAAATCAACAAATTAACAAAATCGAAATTAAAATATAAATGAGATAATATTTTTCTGAATAAAAAATTCAATCAAATTTCAAACATTTAAAATCGAATTTGAAATTTTTTCCTTCTTAAAACAAGACAGGATTTACCCATATTACAAAATTGAAATCGATAATCTCATGTTTTGAAATTATTATACATTTTTTTTTGTTGTATATTCAATTCAGTAATTAGTAAGTCAGTCAGGTTTGATTAAGTCAGCGTTCCTGCATTATTTGGTATTTATAAATTTTAGATTTTGTTTACATTATAGAAAAAAAAAATAAAAGATAAGAAAAACAAAAATTCCTGTTATTGTTGACAGAACCAATTATTATGTCTAGGTCAAAAAATTAAAACCTGATATGACAGTTTAAAAAAAACCTAAAAAAAAAAAAATAACCATTTTTTTTTCGAATAAATTTCAAATAAATTTCGAATAAATTACCTTAAAGATATAGATATGAAGATAAAAATATATATAGTGGTCAGTATAGGTATAACAGTTTTTTTTTTTTAATAGGTGTATTGATAGTAGTTTATTAATTATAGCAAAAAATATTTAAATTAACTAAAAATATGTAATATGATGATGATTATTAATAATAATGATAATATTAAATGGTTTTCGGAAATGAAAAGGATTTCAAGAATTAAAACAGATATATGCGAATTTATTTTGTATTATTGTTATATGATGTTCGTTAGTATGAAATTTTTAATAGTAGTAATTAATATAAATACGATGGTAACTAACAAGCTTAAGTTAAATTGAAATTTTTATGTATGAAATAATTATCCTGGGTTATATCTGAACTTTTTTATTGCATTTATATTAGTATGAAAAATTAAGGATAATCAATTAAAAGTAATTATAATATTGTTTGAAATTTTAACTCAAAAAGTATGATCAAGATATTAATACAAGATTTAAATACATAAAAACGATTATTAATCTCAATCCAAAACCAAAGCTGAAATACAATATTAAGAATTATTAAACAGAACAAAAATTGATGTGCAATATTGAATAATAGCCTTGACTGTATTAAATTTTTTATAAATTAATTTCTTATAAATTCATTTTTTATAAATTCGAAAAAAATTATTGAAAGTATATGTTTTTAATATTTTTGATGTTTTTAGTATTTTTGTTTCTGAGAACAAAGCAAATATAATTAAAAAAAATTATATTTAATATTTACAAATATAATATAAATTGTATTTGAAAATAATTTCTAATTCATAAAACTTATTTTTATTTTTGTAACAATAATTAACAAGAAATAATTATTTAATTTGAGTTATTGGTGCAGGAGAAAAGGTTTTAATTACTGTACTGTTGTCGACATCATTATATGCACGAAGAAACAAAACAACTATTACAACTCTTGTTGTCTATGCTTCAAAAAAATTCGTTACAACTGCAATCTATTAAAATTAAGACTTTAATAAATTACCAAAATTAATTGATTTTCTTTCGAAATGCATACCTAATCGATTGGTTTTATTTTTTTTGTTTTATTGAAATTTTAAAAATTACACAATTTTTGTTTTTATTTTTTGTTTTTAAGATTTAGAAAATTGTAAATTTATTTTGGTTCAATTGTTATATTAGATGAATATTTTAGTTTAAAATTTTTTTCCGTTTCCAAACTTAATTAATAAGTAAGTACTATCGTAGTATAACCTTAAAGAGAATTAAAATCTATTTTTAATTAAATTTTAAATTTTCAATCAATTAAGCTTAAATTGATACCATCAACAAGCAAACATTTTTTTTTAAAGAATTGATTTAAAACTTAAGTATTTTATTAACTAATTATAAAATATAGGTCATAAAATAAAAATTATAACACTATACATTGTAATCAATCAAGGAAATTGTATAGATTTTGACACTTTTACGATTTAATTGAACGAAATCAATTAAATTTTAGCAGTTTAACGAAAGTGAAAGTTAAAAATAAAATTGCAGTAAATTATATATTTGGATCAATTAATATAGTTCTTTTAATTTTTGGTTTACAATTTTTTGTTATTAAATGCGATATGATTGAATTAAAAAAACTTATTTAGAGGATAAGTGTAGCTTATATTATTATTTTTTATAGCGTATTTTTATAAAGAGTTGTATAGATTCGTTAAATTTAATTTCATATATATTTTATTTTTTTAATTATTTATTATTATTTTATTTAGTTTTATTTAGCTCATTTATAATTACAATAATATTCATAGATTAATAAATAACATTTAAATCTAATCTACTAATCTTAAAGCAAACATATTTAGTAATAATTTACATAGTATATATTAAAAGATTTTATAAAAGAAAGATATATTGAACAAAAAGATTTTAAATTGTATAATAATGAACTAAGACTATTAAAGGAACAAAAAAAATGTATCAATATAATAGATACATATATAAATATATAATTAATATCTTACGATAAGACACTTCTGTCATAATCTAGATAAATCCTTATTATGTCTAGGACAAACATAATTGTATTTTGAAAACAATTCACTAAAATAAATTGAAATTTTTAATGAAATAAATGTTTTTGTTTTCTGATTAATTTGAATTATTTAAAATAATTTTAAAAATTGATATGTAATGTACTTAATTTGATATATTTTTGTTATTGGAACTGTGAGATTTAAAACAACAATTTCAAATTAAACTAAATTTAACGAAATCACACTACAAAAGTATTTTCGAATGTTAACATTAATTTATGTAATATATTTAATTATTTTAATTTTGGTCATTGAAACTGTAAGGTTTTACACCACATTTTGAGTTAAATAAATTTAACGAAAGCTCATTTCAATTATTATTCCTAATTTTAATTTGTTCTTTAATTATATAAATTACGTATTATCAATTAGTTAAATGATATACAAATTATAAATTATAAAGAATAGATATGATTATTTAAATGATATTTAACGAAACTCCACTACAGAAATATTACCCCATGTATTATCAGATTAATTATCTTTTTACAGTATTTACATTTTAACGCGAAACACAACTTTTCTTAATTACTATCTTTAAAATTCGAAGATTGCCTCAATAATCAGAACTATTTTTATATATTAATTTATTTTATTTATTTATATTTACATTTTGATTACAATTAAAAGTACAATAAATTTATTTCTAAGCTTTATTAGCTAATTGACTATGTTCTTTTTTAAAATTTGTTTGTAAAACCATTGTTAACCACAACCAAAAAATTAAATTAAAAAAGGGAATTTCCCTGTTACATACCTACTAAAGATATAATTGAATCAATTTATACTATATTTTTAATCGTCACGTGAATTGAATTAAATTTAATCAAACACATATACACTTAAAACATAATGTTTTATCTGTAAATTCATGAATGTTTTAATAATCTGAAAAATTTGATAATTCATGAACAGAGTGAAAATTGTGATTACGAATTATCACGGTACCACTGATTAACATTTATTTAAATATTGAAAATAATCGAATATTTTCATTTAAATTTTACTAAAACTGCTTATCATACAAATACGTGTATTTTGTTTGCTGCTTGTAGAAGAATCAAGTATGCCGATAATTATGTTCAAATGATTTTAAGAAGTAATTTTATTCATTTTGCATCTCAGTACGCTATAATGCGATTATAATTAGATTTTATATAACCATTCAAATTAAAAGATATTGAACGATACTATATGGAATGGCTGTTACCTAATTTTTCGTTTATATTTGTTTTTATTGATAAATCTGTTCAATTTTATTGTAAAATGAAATAATCACTCATTTTAATTGGAAAAATTGTTTGTTTTTTAACTTAACGAAACAATTACATTAACATTTTGTTTTTAAACTTTTAAACCTTTATACTATTTTATAATTTGTTGTTTTTGTAATAAATTTCATTTAATAATGATTGACAAATAAAATTTTCTTAAGAGGTGATAAATGTGCCATAAATTCAGTTTTTTTTTTTGTGTATCTTTGATTTTTAGAGCTTCTAAGAGGCGTTTGTTTTCTTAATTACTTATAAAAATTTTCTTTTATTTTATTTTTTTATTTGCTACCATTTATGAATGATAAAATCTTTGAAACCTCAACATTTCAAAATTAAAAATCTCTAAATAAAGTTAAAATTCTACATAATTATTTTTTTGTGTTTTTTTGTGTCATTTTAATTTTTTTTTTTTTTTGGTGGTCATTAACTCCTTCAAATGCGACGCTTTATAATATGAACACTTCAAAGTAACATTTTTTTTTTTTTTTTACTTAAAAAACTAAAATTAAAAAACTGAAATAATTAAAAAACGATTTTTTAAATAAATAAAAATCTGCATGAATGGAATGAATTTTTGTTCGTATTTTTTTTTGTTTGTGTAGAAAGAAGAGAAAGAAAAATTTATATTTAAAATAACAGTAGGAGAATATTTGAAAGAGGTTAATGTAAAAAATTTGAAAAGAGGTGGATGAAATGTTTTGGGTATAGAGAGAGTATGTAATTTACGTATGTATCAGCAAAATATGTAAAATAAATAAAAGAAAAACACACCTCAAAGTTTATCAACACCCATAAACTGTATATGCGTAATGTAATTTTTAAAGAAAATTTTTGGTAAGGAAACAAAAAAAAAAAAAAAATTAAAAACTCGAATAATTATTCAAATGACATTTTGTTAACTTGAGTTCGATAAACTTTTAAATTATTAGAGGAAGAATTGTTTTGTATTGAGAGGGAGGTTCAGAAACTTAAGTTTGTTATATTGAAAAGTTAAAATGCTTAAAAAAGTGAGTAATCCTTTAAAATGAGAAAAAAATATTAAATTATTTCTTGCTCAGCTCAGACACATAAAACTTTTCTTAGAACTTTATATGTAATTCGCTATATATAGTTAGAGTTAATTAACTAATATTATTTTGAAGAGTTCTTTATAGTATACGTTATTTGTATATACATAATATATGTTTTTAAATTAACATATACATATACCGTTTTTTAGTTACACATTACTTGAACATATCGAGTCGCTGCAAACCGTATTTTTCTCCCCAGGACATTGAAGTAAATATCTATAAATCATACATACGACCTAAGTTTGAATACAATTCACATATATGGGCCGGTACATCACGAACCGCACTAAATTTTCTAGACAAAGTTCAAAAGCTTGCCATTTATCTTGTCGACAACCTTAATGTGACATTCTGCCTTGTACCACTTAAAAATCGTCATATTGTTAGAGCACTTTCCCTATATCTATGTCTTGTAGGTTTTGATGATTTGTTCAGATAAAATAAAAACCCTAATACCAACCCTTAAACATTTCCGATGATGAAGAAGTGAGGTATCAAATACTCATCCCTACAAAGTGCAGATTCCTATGTGGCTCAAAATTGGCTATGAAAATTTGTTTTTAGTTTTGAAAAATTTTCAAATTGGGAACCATATTCCAACAAACGTGTTTACATAATGCCAAAAAATAAGCCAAACTACAATATACAAAAGTTCCAGAGTTATATTAACAAATTTATTCAAAATGTATTTTTCTTTCTACATTCCTCAATTAGTCCAAGCTATGCATTCGTGTATAAAGCAATAGTTTTAAACCTAATGTTTGGCTTTTTTTCTTGAATTCAGAAATAGAAATTCGTTAAGAAACACACCTTCTGACTAAAGTCTGTCTATTGTAACAAGCACGCAAAGAGACTGAGTACTGATTAGTACTGATCAAAAATACATCAAGCCTATTCTCTACGACCACCCAGATCTAAAAAAAATTAGTGTCAGGTGGTTGGAGATGATATATGTTTGACAACCTGATATAAATCTCAAAAGTTCTTTATCAGGATATTCACAGATTTGTCAAATTAATAGTTTTACGGATCACTATGGATCCACACTCGCCGTTGGATTACTGTACTTAATAATTTAAATCAATATATACGTATTTTCAAAAATATAATAACAAAAAAAATAATTTGATTCAAAGGAGAATCGAAATCACAAACCTTGTGATATTAACATGACGCCTTAACCAACTCAGCTAACAACCGCTTAAAATTATTTTTCCAAAATACAGATATAAAAAAAAATTTATTTTGACCCCTACATCGCCTAATAAAATAAATAACAATGCAAGCTAAAGAAAAGCAAGTAAAAAATTCGAAGATATGTGCTTAAAAATAGTTTATAAAGCCATGTTATAAAGCCAGCTAAAACTTTTTAATAAATTTATTTAAATAAAAGAAAATATTCAATAATTTTTATTTATAGAAAAACCAAGAAAATTCCAGATTTTTCCATGAGAAAAAAATTTTCTTTTTAAATTATTTTCTTCGTTCTACTTTATTTAATAAATTTCCGTAACGTAGTTATAATGTATACAGAGATGTAATTCTACTGCAATTATATACACAAAAAACAAAATTCGTCGTTTTGTATTAAACAATTTTATTTGTTTTTTTCAAATTACATTTATTTTAATTCTGTGATGCTGACGTTCACCACTCATATAAATGTACCTTCTTTTCGATAGTGTTTCTCTCAGATGTTTTGAACTTGATTAAAATAAAATTTAACATTTTAAGCTCTGAAAAGTGAAATTTGTAGTCTTCTACAATAACTAATCTGTATAATAAGTTTTAAAGCCAAATTTTGAATTCATTGAAATTTAGATAAAAACTGAATAGCCTTTAAATATTTGTAAATTATTCAATTTATGTTATAGTCAACTCTCAATACGTTCAATTTTTTTGACATTTTACATTTTAACTGTTTTTTTGTTTTTTATTTTCTTACAATTTCATATCATTTCTATGGAACCGACTCTAATTAAAGCCTAAAGTAAGAAAATACAAAAAAATAAAATTTAATTTTTTTAAAGTGAATTTATCGTCGCAATCATCAGTTAAAAATAGTAAAAGCTACAAAGAAAGCAACATAATAGTAATAAAAAGAAAAAATTAAATAAAATTAGTTTAAGAAACAAAAAAAAAAAAAGTAAAATTCCAGGAAATTAAAAAATAAAGTTATTTAACGATTATACTATAATGGTATAAAAATATCGCTCCGTACAGTATTCTAGTGTGAATTTAATGTAACGTTTTTTTTATAACATTTTTTTTTTGTGTCTTCGAATTAAATGTAATAACAACAAATAGTTGGTAATTGGTGAAAGATGTACTGTGCTTCCTTTTAACATTTTGATTATAACAACTTAACAAAAAAAAAATATATATATATATATATATATTTAAAGACTTCTACTTTATTAGATCTAATTAGAGAAAGTGGATCACAGTTTTTTGACGAAAATTTATTAAATTTTGATGAAATATTAGTTTATATTTTCGTGTCCTATATATGTACATAATATGTTCCAATGGCAACTATCGCATGTCTGAATTTCATTTGCTTGTTTGTCATTTGCCTGTATTTGATTTACCCTAATGTCATTTGGCTGTATTTATATGTACAATATATGCATTGGCAACGAAATTCTAAATTCCAAATGCAAAACCCCAAAATACCAAAATTCAAAATCCCAAAATATCAAAATTCCAAAATTTCAAATTCCGGCTTTAATTCATTTAGTACTTTTGAACTCAATCATTTTGTTTGCATCCAACAGCAACTACGTAGTATCCAACAGCAACTACGTACATAAAAATAAATTAGATAAATATTCTGAAAAAAAGGAGTTATCCTGTATGTTTTTTATCCCACAGCGTCTATACGCATAGAAATAATGGTGAAATAATTGTGAAATGATTGTGCTTTGATTGTAAATCCAACTCTAAAATCTCTTCTAACTCAGAATCTTGCATATTCATTACAGTTATCATATTCAGTATCCAGCATATTCAATCAAATGGTATATACAGACAAATGAAATACAGGCAAGACAAATGACATTCAAGCAAATAAAATGCAGGCAAATTGCAAGAAATACAGGCAAATGAAATACATGTATATGACAAACTCCCGCTCCAATCTTTCATTATATCAAAATTTATATTTTTCATTCAGGCAATAGATCTGTACTTGTCATTAATAATTGTCATAATGTTCAATTGAGTCAATACTAAATAATATATTTCTAATCCAGAGCCTATATTTGATTCAAACTAGTTATATTGTTCCCTTTGTGTTTAAATAAATCTAGATATCAGAATCAATTAAGTTTCAAGAAATTTTCTTATCAGATTTTCGTATATCTGGAATACTAAAATTTGTAGGATCACTTTAAAACACCTTTATTATTATTTATACTTTATTTTGACAGATAAGCTTACTTACTTTACTTAGGTGGCCAATAGATCATATAGGTCCTGGACTTGACCCATATACGTCCACCATTTTTGCCGGGCAGGGACGGATGCACTCCAGTTGAAGATGCGAAATTGTTTTAAATCTACCGATACTTCGTCTATCTAACGAAGGTTTGGTCTGTTCCGACATTTTATACCTTCGGGTTAGAATTCGAAGCTTATCTTGGTTGGAACATTTTTGTTGATAGGTGTCCAAGCCACTGTAGTCTCTTGACTTGCATGCAAGAATTTTTCTTCGCTGTACCCTCACATTGATATCGTTTGTCGGGAAAGCTGGTTCCAAGGTAGGTAAACTCCTGAATTACCTCGAAATTATAATGATGTTTGGATCATTTTCTATTTGTCGACAACATATATTTTGCCTTTTCCTCATTTACTTTGAGACCCATTCGTCCTGATTTTTCTTCAATCTGCGTAAAGGCATCGACGACCGCCCGTTGCGATCTGGTGATGATCTCAATGCCTTCGGTATGCCCTAGTAGTTGAACAGTACTGGATCGAAGAAGATAAGATAATCTATACTTTCTAGAAAATTCTGTACAATTACAACAATCCAGCTATAGTAAACTGTTCATCGGATTTGGTGTGAATAAAATATTAATAAAATTACCAGGCTTAGCGGATAACAAAATAAATTCCATATCTGAATCGAACTTCTGAATTTCTGAATCAAATTAAAAGAAAAATAATATTCCAATAGTCAAAAGTTTAAATAATTTGTCTTCTGAACAGATTTAAAAAAAACTTTTACCTATAAGTTGACAACATTTATTCATATAAATATTTCAATCGGTAATTTGGTTTTATATTATTTTCCATAATCAATGCCCAACAATTATTTTATTATATTAAGTATGGCACCATCTATTCAAAAATAATTTCAATAGATTTTTGATTATATTTTATAAAGATTAAATCTTATTGCATTGCTTTTACAGAAGAAAATTGTATTTTTGTATTCCAAAAATGGAGAGATATTTTGTTTTTTTTTTCTTGCATTTAACTATCACCAAACCACATGCCTATTACTAAAAATCTTCAAAAAAAATTATTTAACAAAAACCACAAACAAGATATTATTTTTTTTTTGTTTTTTTTTTTTTTGTATTTATTCGAACCATGAAAAGTGCCTTAAATACCTGTGGTTTTAAATATATGTATGCCATAATTTGGATGCTTGCACCAATCGTCATTACAAACACCTGACGCATTTCATTTAATCTTTTTTCTGTTTGTTCTTGTTTTTTTGTATATTGTTTTTTACCGTATATTCATCTTTGGATAATCTGTTGATGTAAAAATAGTTATACAAAAAATGTAACTATATTTTATTATTTTTGTAATTATTTCAACCGAAACTCATTTGAAATGTAATGAAAAGACAAACAAGCAAGAAGAAGGATTGAGTAATATTATTTTAGCTGCTCAGACTATTTAAAGCAAGTGAATATGATGAAGAAGAATATAATAATTCACCTTAGAAATAATATTAGTAACAATAACAACAAATTTTTTGAAAACAAATGATGAAAAACCACAAAAATAAAAAAAAAAAATGTGAATTGAATAATTAACAAAAGTTCGTCAAGGTCAGAACTTTGGCTCATCATTAAAATTAAAAATTTTATGAAAACAAAATTTGATAGAAATGAAAAATTTATTATGGTGCCGTTGCAACAATAGACTTCAAATGAATCATTTTTATTTTATTTTGTTTTTTTATTAAATATTTGTTTTATGATTTTCAATTAATCAACACACTCTTGTGAGGAAACAGCAAACTAATTTTAATTTTATTGTTTAATATTGTTTATTTTTTTTTTTTTTTTTTTAATTCATCCTGTACAGATTTTTAATAATTGAAATTAATTTATAGAAATGATTCAAATGAACTGAATCATAAAACGAATCACTCTATAAAACTTATTAAGAATTTAAATGAAATCAAAATTTATTGAATTGAGAATCGAATCATAATAGTCTATTGTATAATGTTTCAACATAATTAATTGGAAATTATTTAAATTAATTTAAATGTAATAAATAATTTAATAATAAAAATGAATAAATTTATTGTATTCAATAATTCATTTAATTAATTAACAGAATTTTATGATTCAAATTATGTGTTAAAAATCTGAACCGATAAAAATTTTTAATTAAATTTATTGCAAACCGATTTTTAAATTTTGTCCGTTTACTTCACAAGAGAGTATAGTACTTCGAATTGGTTCTACATTTAACATGATTTGATTGGTAATATTTTTGCATTTTCTAATACCTCATTGACTCAGGTCTGATATCTCACATCTGCTTTTGAGTTTCAATCTAAGCCATACGACTTAATTGTATTTTGTTTGTGTGTTTACAAATTGTTTAAATTTTTTTGGTTCGTGTCAAACTAACTTCTTCTGTTGGAAATCATTATTTTAAGTGTTAATTGCTTCAATTGCTATAATCAAAAAATTAAGCGCAAAAGACTAGGTGGGTTGTATTTGAATATTCTTACTTTAGCCAATTAATTATAATATTATTATTTATTTATTTACTATAATCAAAATTAAAATAAAACTAATCCCTAGCTACCAGGGTTATCCGCTTAATTTAGCTAATTAAAAATAAACTACATAATTGAATATTAGCAACAATAATTTTTTTAATTTAAAGTAGCTGCCTCACTTAAAAATAACTGAACAAGATTCAAAAATAAACCTAGCATGAATGTAAAAATCATATCATCCAATGTATAGACAATATTCTTATTCAGTATTCCAAATCTCTGTGTAAAAGTAGTTAAGGTGTTCCCATAGACTTGAAATAATATTAAAAAAAAACATCATCAATCGGAACCTGTATCCAATTCTATTTCAAGCTATAATTTTCATATTTAATTCAACTATTTGTAATTTTTTTAGCTTTTTACACCATCGGCCACTTCTAGGTGTATTTTGATCGTTCGCAACACATTTGTTATATTCTTATTTCTGGATTGATTCGGTGCAATTAACTTCTGAGGTGATTCAATTGAGATCGATTAAATGCAATTAAAAATAACGAATGAATCAAATCATGTCATTAATAAACACAAAACACATATCTATTTAATGTATCAAAGTTCAAATTGATCAATTAAGATTTTATATAATTTCAATTTTACCAACATTTACAGTTTAAATTTATTTCGAAAGTGGCAACTTGTTTCACATCATAATTTTTAATTTTTTAAAATTTTGATTTATTTCAAAGAAAATAAGTTAATGAGCCATCTTTTAAAATGATTTTTTATTTTTGTTTTTTGTTTTTTTTTTTTCAATTTATAATACAGCCTGCATCAACCATTCTTTTCTTCGTTTGAGGTGTTTTTTTTCAATTTTACATTTCAAGTCTTGACTTTTTGTACGATTAAAAGATTTATGTGTTATCATCTTATGTAATACTTAGTAATAAACCTAAATTAATTTGTAAAACTTTTAATGGTTTTCTGGGTGATTTTTTATTTTGAGATATTTTTAGTCGTGTGGTCCTTAATTAAGTGGCACTTTAAGGTTTTATGATGTAACAAAAATGAAAATGAAATTATATCGGAATTTTGAATTAATATAAATTTTTGAACTTTGATAGAGGTATGATTTTTTATTTGAAAATGTGTTATGTATAGTAGTTTTTCAAATGCATTTCTATAATCATCACTATTAATTGTTTTTATGTATAGGTTATTCTCATTATAAAAGGTTAGAATATTAAAGGTTGTAATCTAAATTATAAATATAGAGTAGTATAAAGGTGAAGGTTGCCATCACATTTGTCATTAGATGCAAAATATAAATACAAATCTAAAAATTAACTGGACTTTAGCCCAAATGAATTGAGACCTTTAATTATGATCTACCGGCATCTTAATTTATATTGCAAATATCGAAAACAAATTTTTTGTTTTAATATGACGTATTCAGTGAAAATGAGAGTGGAAACGAGCCAAATAACACGTACAGCTTGAACGAAAATGCCCAAACTATTATGAAAAAAACTTTAAAGTATAGAACTCCAAACGCAAACATTAGACAAGCTTGGGACGTTCAAGATATATAGAAATAGAATCAAGTTAGGAAGCAATCTTAGAACGATCATGGTTCTCGAATGTAAAACATTAGAATTGTAAAATGTGAATTGTAAAACTATTATATGTCGCAGCCAATTTTTGCTGAACTCTCCATGATTCTCGTAAATATTGTAACCAATAGTTTTCAATGCAAAACAATAGAATTCTAAAAAGTACAAGAAATGGCTGGTCAATCACCGCTAGACCTTCTGGTGTACCAGGCATAAAAAATATATATTCATATTTTGGAATAAAAATATTCATATTTCGCAGTTGGTTTATGCTAAACTCTCCATGATTCTGTAAATGTCTTACACTTTATTTTGCAAGGTAAAAATATTTTGATATGAGTGATGGTACACCAACTTAACTCATAGGTTAATTTAAGGTAAAGTTCATAGTAATTTTTCTTTTTTTTTTTTTATTATATTTTGTCCAAACAATTTTAACGCAACATTTTGTTTTTACCAACTATTTGAAGGTGAAGTTGGACAATTGTTAATAATACTATTTAAATGGTACTTCAATTTGTTATGTTAAAATATTTTTACTTCAAAATGGTAAAAATTAAACTTTTTATTGTTATTCTTGTAATTAGTTAAAGTTTTTGTAAATAAAAATTCTTCAAATATTCTTAATTTATTGTTTTTTTATTTTGTTTTGTTTTATTAATACTGTGCTTAAATATTATTTAATTAGACGCTCCTTAAAAAAACGATGAAAACAAGATATAAACAAAAATCCGGTTACTGGAATTATTTTTGATTTTCTTAATAATAACAACACAAAAAAAGAAATACAGAAAAACATAACAAAAAAAAAAAGAAGATCAACTACTGGACAAAAGAAGATTTCAAAAAATAACATGAATTCAATATGATTTTAAAAATTTTTAAATTTATAAAAAGAATTTTATTTTTTTTTTAATATAAAAGTTTTTAGAACTTAATAACCTGACACGAATTCTTGCTAATAAAAAGTTAATTTATCATTTAAAAAAAAGTTTATTTTGTAATAAAAAAAAAACGCTCAGAGTTAATCATTAGACAAGTTCTTTAGTTCAGACTTATTGTCAGTTTTAGTTTTATATTGGTTGTTTTTCAAACTGGAATTAGATACCCAGTGAACAGATCGAATTTAAGGTAAACTGAAAAAATGTTTGTTTTTTTTCAATTTATAAGTTTTTTCTTCTTCAGCTGAATATTCACTACTGGATGTCTGCGATCAGATTTCTGAAGCTCTCTTTATCCTGAGCTGAGTACACTAGTTCTCCCATCGTTCGGGACCCGTCCAATTTTTTTTTTGTTTTTCAATGCTATCAATTTTATGTTGATCTGGACTTCAAGATTAAAATTTTAGTTTTTTTCTATTTTTCTGCAAACACTTCTTTTGCTTTCAATTTTACCTTGCAGAATCAGTTGTAGAATCTAATATTTGTCATTTCGCATCATATGATCCAGATAAGTTGTTTTTTTGCGTTTGATTGTTAATAACAACTTACGGTCTGTACTATGCTACTTAGAATCTCACTTTCACACTCGATCCACCCATGATATCTTCAGTATTCTACGGTATTCCCATATTTCAAATGCTATAAGCTTATTCATGGTCGTTATTTTCAGTGTCCATGTTTCCATACTACATAAGCTTATCTAGATGTATTTGTAGATATTTTGCCAATTTTATATAGGCGTTAACGTTGTGTTATTTAAAATTATATTAGTACAGCGTTTTTTTTTCTAGTATCGTAATTGTGGCGTGTACTTATTTTTTCACAAAATTGTTATGCCAATATCGCTATATCATGTTACTCTGTTATCATGTTACTATTATATCGGCATATCAGCAGTGTACAAACATATAAATGAAAAAAAATTTTGTCTGGTTTCTTCTTCTTTTTCTTCTTTCTCTTTTATTATAAGTATTTTTCCTATTTCGCTTCACATTTTATACTTTAATTGAAAATAAAATTACAAATATATGTAGCTTTAAATGATCACACTATAAAAGCAATTGATACAATTAAAATGAAATTAATTATTGGTTCTTTGGAAATATAAAGCGATGAGCATGGCTCCTGAAAAACTAATGATTTTAGGTTCACCGTTTATAAACCGATTTACATTAGAGTTAACTTGTGTTCTTTTATTTTCACCAGTGAACGTTAGTACATTATTTTTTTCTTCAAAATTAAATAGTTTAACTTATATTGCATTATAAAGAGGGGAATCTAAAACTTGTAGATTAATTTTTGCACCAAATAGCAAATTAACACAATCATGTAGGATTGCTCTTCGATTTTTAAATTTACACGATTTTAAATCGTTTTCTTTTAAAAATAAAGTATAACTAAATAAATAACAATACATTTTAAATATACATGGATGTCTGAATGTACAAGTTAATAACTATTAATATTGTATAAGAAGTATATATATGTATATTTAATCACATATGAATATATATATATATATATATATATATATATATTTTTCTATTTAAAAGTCAAGTTTCTATTTAAAAGTTTTCTGTTGTTTCTTTTCTTCTTTTTTTAACGATTATTAGAATATCGCGTAATTATTGTTATATCACTATTTTTTAAAAAACAATAATAAAAAAATTAACAAAAAAAAGCTTTCTATATCTCCTATTGGACTTCAATATCATAAAATCACTTATAAAAATATCTTATTATGATTCGATATCAAAAAAATATTATAATCGTAATCATTCGTTGTCATTCTAATCTACCGACATTTGTTTTTTTTTTTTTATATTGTTTGTCCATTTTTTCATAAAAAATAATTATTTAACTTATATCAATAAAAAAAATATAATTTTTTTAATTTAGTTTTTGTTTTTATTTATTTTTTTTTTCTAATTAAAGAATAGAATTTTTGATGTAGAAATTAAAATGAATCTTTGAATATTAAATTGAATTTATTTCACCTGTAAAATACCTGTTGAATTATTTCTATATACACTTATATGTATATACAGTTAATTTATATGTATAATCTTGTAAAAGATTAATAAAAAATTTTTATTGATTGTAATGATTGTTATTGTGATGATTTGAATGCGTGTAAAGTTTTTAATAATAATTATTTTATTGAATGAATTTATATTTATATCTATATACATATAATAAATATATAATATACGTTTAGTTAAATTAAAAAATGATACATGTATAAACTATTTATATAACTAAGTATTTTGAGGGTAATCCTATAAATACATAATATTTGTATTGTACAGATTGAAGTACGATAAACTAACTAAAGTACGATGTTTCTAACTGTATTGTACAATTGAAGTACGATACTTCTAACGAGAGTTAGAAGCACAACATAAATTGAAGAACTATATATATAGGGTATTCCTCATATTGAATGAAAAACAGAGTAAGGTTAGTAAGGTACAGGATAAAATTAAGAGTAAAAGACAAATTTAGGTATGGAGTGAGGTAAAGAGTAATACAAAATATTTTTGTACATTCCTGGAATATTTTGTTCAGTCCAAGAATGATGTACATATTATGTAATTCGAACTAATTGATTGATTGTAAATTCAATAAAGATATGTATTTATAATGAATTAAAAAATATGTTTGTATTTAAAATAAAATTAGATTAATATTTAGGTTTTAAAGAAATGTAAAATGAATAATTATTCTGCAATATAACCCAAATCTGATTTATCTTCATTTTTTATTTCTAAAAGATTATTGTGCAATATATTTATTAAAAACTTCCTAATTTTTACACTAATTGATACATAGAGATAATTCCATATCAATGTTACACTAATAGACTAATACATATGTATATACTAATCCTATAATAATATTAGGTGCCTTATAGGATCCTCCATTTAAGTTCTATAACATATTTATAACGTTTCACAACAATTGCGGAACACTCAAATTAACACTAATATTGCTATAAGAGTGTTTATAATATAGCAATAAAATTATTACATTGGTATCTTATTTATTTTTGAATAAAAATTTAACTTTTATATATATATAATAATTATTAAAGAAGAACCTCAACACTACTGGAATTTATCAGTAGGTATTGTAGTGTTAGATTATCTAGACAAGTTTAACTTTTCAACTCTAATTAGTTTTAATACTTTGATTTATATATTAAAAACCATATGTGAGTTATAAAAATCAATCAAAACTGATTCATCTTTATTTTACATTATTATCAATTATATTTACCAATTATTCTAATACAATGATTAGGAAAAAGACTATCAAAAAGTGGACACAATGTTGAATTTTGCAATCACAAGACACTGAAAGTTTTTTTTTAAATAATTCTAAATTTTTAATTCTATTTATTTTTTAATTATCCCATGTCAATGACAGCAAGTCACTTAATATTAGTTAGTTGAATGTGGGCTCCCAATACAAAAGTAATAGTAACAAAATCATATTGTAAAAACCATATTTTATAATTTAAAAATCTACTTAGGAAGATAAAAAAATATATAAATGTAACTAGACTGATCATAAACTCATATTTTCATAGATTCATATTTTGATTCAGAATAGCACAATTCATATCATATCTATACATCAAATATATTTAAAAAAATATTGTTAGCAATCACATCATGAGAAATGAATTGAATATAAGTACAATAATTTATTTAGAGGATTGCCCAATATTTTTTATATTTTATTTCAAATATAAAAATTACTATTATTCAATATCTTATTTTTATTACTAACTGGTTATCAATCAAAAGTTAACATTTTAATACAAATAAAAAAAAAAAAATTTTTTTTATTTTTTGTTTCATTTTTTATTGCCAGGAAATCACAAAATTTTTACATTTGGTTGAATAGTGGACGGTCGATGATTATACTATTATTATAATTATTATTATTTTTTTTCAGTGTAGTTGTTGTATTTAGTATAAAGTTGTTGTTAGTTGTGATCGTTAACTATAAAGGTTGAATTCGTTATACTTACAAGTTACGATTTTATTGGAAAAATAAAAATTTCATTATTTTTACTTATAAATAATATAAAAATGTAAGTAAGTTAGTAAAATGGAAGTTATAAATTCAAGACACGTGCAATTACAATTCAATACAGTACCTAATACTCCAAAATAAAAAACAAAAAACAAACAAAAAAACACTCAATGCGATTTGCGATTAAAATTCGAATTGAGTTGGTTTTTCTGTTTTTCTATTTTTTGTTTTGGTTTTTTTTTTTTTGGAATTCATTGAAGTATTTTTATTTCAAGAAAATAATAATAATAAAAAAAAGACAATATATAATATTAGGGAAATGCTACAAAAACAAAATTAATTTAATATGAAATTATTTTTAAATGGTCATAGGTTACCTTAAAATGTGAGATTCATAGAAATTTTGTATCCAAATTAAAAAAAAATATTTTAAGCAACTATGAAACTACTAGTATACAACTCCATTAAATTTTCCATTGTTGAATCATACTTGGTATATATAAAGATACATTATACAGTACACAATTTGTTTTCTAAATATACTGTTATTTTTATTTTAGCTATGATTTTAAAAGGAAATTCTTTTAATCATAATTATGCAAATATTTATTTATTTTTTTGTTTTTAAGTTAAGAATTTTTATTTATTGCTTTTTTTTTTTGTGATGAAATTTTAAATGTTATTTATTTAAATTTTTTTATTTTAATTCTATTTGCATAACTGATATTCATTTATTATGTGTGGTAATTTATACGAATTAAATTTGTGTAATTAATTCTGTGATTCAGAATTGTCACCTAGGCCTATTTTGTTTTTTTTAATAATTAATTAACAAGGAATGTCTGATAATCTTAAAAATACTGATTTTATTTTAATGAATCATTTTACTATTTCAGACATAATACGAAGTATTAAGAATGTTATTAGATTATCAATTTTTAATTTTTTTTTAAATTCTATTTAAGACTAATGAGATGATCATTCTATAATTACTAATACGCAGAGACTTGGCATATCCAAATAAAATACTTTTCTTTTGAATTTTCGATTTCGATTTTGAATCACCTATAACTTATAAAAGTGGAAAATTAGATCTATTGTAATGTAATTTATATGTATTCCAAATTTATTTCAAAAAATAATTGAAGTTCACCAAGATATATTTGTAGTTATTAACAATTTTGTTGAAACAGTAACGAGAGCGTTATTTGAAACGGGTGGTCATTATTTGGAATGCTGTTTAAATCCGAATCCACTAAATTTTTCTCTCTCTTATTTTAGACGTCCCAATACTATCAGAACGGATAGCTTATAAAATCCTATCTAGATTCTAACCCTCTAAAATGTTATCACTCTTTTTCTTCTTCTGACATTTATCTTGTTTTGGTTATCATAACAATATCAGAAGG
The DNA here is from genome assembly GCA_963942445.1 of Argyra leucocephala. Taxonomy (NCBI): domain Eukaryota; kingdom Metazoa; phylum Arthropoda; class Insecta; order Diptera; family Dolichopodidae; genus Argyra; species Argyra leucocephala. Next base: position 136,754,650 of record OZ012681.1, on the reverse strand, counting down.
TAGTGACTAAATTTTTGTTAACTACCTTTAAATCTGAATTAATAATAATCACAACGGTTGAATTTAAATATTAATTATAACACAACTTCAAATTTAAATATGTATTCTTTGTACGAAGGAAGTGTTGAGGGTTATCATCAGAATTTTCAAAATTGTCGTATAACTCTACCTACAACAATCGAAATATTATTACTCTTTTAAATTTAAAATAAATTTAAATTAAATTTAATCAAAAATATACTCCTATATTCATTTATGTAATAATTAATGTAATAATTAATTTAAAATTGAAATTTAAAGTACCACACAAAATGGAATTCATTATTACAAGGAAATTTTAAAATTAACTTATATTACATAATAATAGGCACAACAGTGATGATAATCTGTGTATTTATGGAAATAAAAGTATTAATAAAAATGCGTGTAGGAAAATTACAATTTCCATCATTTATACTGTTATATGTAGGTATTAAGAAAATTTCAAATTAACAAATTTAAAATCTTAATAATACTTACAGATATTCAATAAATTCTCTCCCTCATATATTTTTAATAAAAATAAAGGTTTGGCTTCAATTGTAATTTCCATATAAAGAAAATTAATAACTCTTCAATATTTTGCATTACAAATTAATAAAAAAAAAATTTTTTTTTTATCTAAGGTAAAATTAATTAAAAACATTGAAAAAAAAAAATTTTTGCATAGAGGAGATGAGTAAAATTTTTAATTTGAAAAAAAAAACAAAAAAAAAACAAGTAAATAAAATATCGCGCTCTGATTGAAAATTATTTTTACTTTTTTTTTTTTTTTAATAGTTATGACAAAATTTTTCATGGACGAATTTATTGTGAGGGAGACATGTTTCGAATAATTTAAAGGTTTTCTATACATATATATAGATATATATACATATATATATTTATACGCAATAGTAATAATAAAATAAACACCTTTTCTTAATTCAAAATTCAATTGCGAAATACTTAATAATAAAAAATAAAAACAGATACCCACATTTAACCTGGAATTTATCAATTTTTTCTTTTCTTAAAAAAGGTGTACATTTCTACCTAGATTTTTTACAGTATAAATTTCTATATAAGGCTATATATTATATATACGTTATGTGCATATATGTACTTTAGAACTTGAAATTTAAAAATAAAAAAAAAAGCGAAACCAAAATAATGAAGAATATTAACGCCTAATTATTATATAATATTAGAATCTCATGCATGAGTTACTCTTCATTTGCATTAAATTTAGAATTCAAAAGATATTATTATTACTATTATTTAATTTATAAGATATTATTTTTACAAATTAATTTACAATTTTAGATTTATAAAAATTTTAATTCAATTTTATAGAATTGTTTTTTTTTCTATTCAATTTATTTATTATCTAAATATTTACATTTATAAAAATGTTTTTTTAAATTTGATTTTACAAAGATCAAGTTTTATACATAATTAATCTACATAACTGAATTTATTTGTAAATAGCTAATTCGAAAGTGTTTGATTTTAATAATATTAAATTGTTAAAAAGAAAATCTGAAAATTGTCACTATAGAATTTCTGAAATGGTACGAATACTAAAAATCTATACTTAGAATCGAATGTAAAAATCCTGGTTAATATTAAATGTTTAAAAAATCTTATGATACAAAAAAAAAATACTAGTTAGTTTAGTAGAATATAACTGGTTCAGAAAATTATCTACATATTATATATACCACTTTCACACTTTCATTTCGATTTAATCTTTGAATTGGCGCACAATGACAAATCAGATATTTTTGTGTTTGTTGTTTTAATAATAGTACACCTCAGAATTCACCAATACTTGACTTTGTATCATTCGCATCGGTTTTTTTTTTTTTTTGTAAATATAATTTATTTCTAAATTTAATTTTGTTAGCATTACTTATCTTAATTTCATGGAAATTTAGACATATTTTGATTTTGTTTTGTCATTGCCAATAAATCGATTTATGTAGAGCTACCTCTCTATATATTTAGTACGTTAAAAGTATGTACCTTAGTATAATATACCTTAATTAATTACATAAAATGAAATTAGTAATGTTTTTCAAATATTTATTTATTAATATTCTGGTATATCAATTAATTAAATAGATAAAATTATATTTTTAACAGTTTTTGAAAAAATCCATTATTTTATAAAAAATAAAATTAATTTAACATCCATGAACCATGGATGGATTAGTAGTGATGTGTAATAATTAAATATTCGGTAGCCAATTTCGTCCTTAGAATCATTACGTTATTAATTTTATTTTATTTTAGTGATTTGTTTGTAAATTTTATGACGAATTTTGATTACTGCTTAAAAAACATAACCTTCCTGGCTTTCGCACAATTATTTGAAAAAGTGTAATAATTCTGTAGATTGGAAATTTTTTTTTTTTGCAGAAAAAACACTTGTTTTTATTTTTTGTATTCTATTTAGTGAAAAACTAAAAACTATTTAATTGAAATAATATTAATTTTCTATTTATCATGACTCAGTTGTGATTAGGCTCTAGTTTTTCAGTCAAAAGAAAAAAAAAGTTACAAATGAAAGAAAATAAGATCAACTAAAACTACAACTTCCAAGACTACTTAATAATAGAAATAAAATATTAAAAGGAGAAGAAAATAAAAGAAACTATGGTAATTGAGTTGGAATAAAAGAATATTTCTACGCTGAGGAACGATCAGGGTGAACACAATAACGCGTTGGAATTTATTAGTGGTAACGAACATTCTGGTTACTGGTAGAATTAAAAATATTATTTGGACCGAATCGGATATTGGGATTAAGGTGTAATTCGACCACCATTGTGTTAAGAACGCTAAAATCTGTTAAACCATGAAAAATAAATAGTCATTATATAATTGTTGCAATATCTTTAAAAAGAATTCATATAGTTCGCATAAACAATGACCTTACTGTGCTTAATGACCGTAATTACATCATTAATGAAAATGATAATGATTAGAGGGCTCAAACGGCTGTCCTAATGAACGCCAGAATTCGCACAGTATGTAGTTGATAGGGTTGATCTAAAAAGTACATTATAGGATTTGTTTGAAAGATAAGAATTTATCAAATTTAACAAGAAGTTGGAGAAATTTTGTTTGGGCAGCTAAACCAAAATGACACGATGTGGTGTATATGAAATGCCTTGCTTAAATTCGTATAAATTACGTCAGTTTGAAGACCACCCTCTATTGAGTTTAGAAATGTGGAGCAGGATACGGCCAAATTTGTGATCATTGATCTATTTTGCATAAAACCATGTTTATTTGGAGCAAGTAAAGCATCGCAGTCATAGTACATATATCTTATCGTACACCACATACGTTGAAATAGTTTTGGGATGCTGTCTACTTATTATTTATATATCTACTGATTTATATATCGTTAATATATCTACTTATTTATTAACTTTTTTTTGCTATCCTATAGTACTTAGTTAATAATAGAATTTTAATTAATATTCTTTAAACAAAAACAAAAATAAAAAACCAATATAATGAATTATTAATATTATAAAATATGCACAGTAAATTACGACATAATCACCGATTGTTTTTTTTTTTTTAAGTAATTCGTTGTAATTTATAAAATACTTCAAAATATTCAATCATTTATTTTATGTTGAAATATACGCATATATATATATAAATATATACATACTTATATTGTAAGTACAAGTATATTTACATACATACAATATTCCGATTTGATCATCATTAGTTTTCTTCATCTTTTTAAATTGTACTTGAATCTTGAAGATACATCATAACTCGGATATTGTAAATAGATAATTTCACGATTATATTTTTAAATATTTTTTTTTTTTTTCATTATTATTATTGTTGTTATTTTCAAAATTATTATTATTTATTGAATAAAAAAAGATATTAATTGTAAATGTATTTATTTATTTATTTTTCTTTTTTCTTGTAATAATTTCAGAGTTTTAAAGGCATTAAAGTAATTTCTTAAAAAACAAAAAAAAAAAAACAAAAAAATCAATGACATCATCATCATCACCATTATTAATATTATCAGCAACATCACATGAAAATTTTTATTATCTGGCGCATTGAAAATATTGGGAGGCAAAAAAAAAATAATAAACGAAAAAATCATCATCACCACCAGCGAACAGTGTTTAAAAATAATTTATATTGTTATTGTTGTTAAACGAATATTCATTAAAATATTTCTTTTTTTATTAATAATACTCGTTAAAAACGAATTTTATAGAAAAAATATTTCTGATAGAATTATATAAAGGAAGATTAACAGAATCATAATATAAAAATAAAATTTTAAATAAGTATAGTCAATTCAGTCAATCAGTCAGTCAGTCTGCTCAGTCATTCAACAAATCAGTCAGTTCAGTTAATTAGTCAAAATTAACACAGATCCGGTATCAAAATGAGTAAAGAAAAGTTTGGATTTTCAACATTGAGTCGTTTATTAGGCAAAAAGAATAAAGGTAAGTAAAATTTGATAGATTATATTATTATTTTGGATATACTTACATTATTATTTTCATTGCTCTGTTTTACTGGGGTTTTCTTCCAGATTTTTTTTTTTTTTAATATTCATTACTTTTATTGACAAATTTATATACAAATTAAAAAATATATAATATCTTATAAAATTCATACATACAAGTAAATATTTATTTTTATTGTTATTTACCTTATAGTTTTGATTTTCTTTGTTTGAATACTTAATATTAATTTTCCCTCAAGAATATTCCTATGTAATTTCTACCACTGATTTATTAAATTTGTATAAAATTCGTGTTGCTATACATTTTGTTCGTCTTTTATGCGAAAAATATGTATATCATAAATATTCAGTTCTAAATCATTTGGTACAACTTTTCGGTAACTGCACAAAAGAGGATTTATTCCACATGAACACTCTTAACAAAATTCTATAGTAGATGCTTAGAGAACCTGATATAAACTGACCCAGTAAATGAGTCAATTGATTAACTCTACACATTTTTATAACATAATATCTATAATTATAATTGACAAGCATTTAAGGACCTGCGCAGTAGACACCTTTTCATTTTATTTCGCTTTTCTTTAATGAACTCGTAATATAATAAATAAGTTGTGTATAAAACAATAATGCATAGTTGAAAAATGTTTACTCATAAGGTTTTATTATTCAGCAAATATATTAGGCATATTATATGTGAGTTCTTATTAAAATAAAAAACAAAAACAAACAAATCAGTTATTATAATTACTTGCAGTGAACATTATGTACATTGTACATATGTCAAATAAAAATAAAAACAAAAAGAAATTCATCTGAAATAAAAAATATAAAAACAACAAAAACAAAAAAAAAGTCAGTTGAAATGTTCACATGACTGGCAAATTCATTTTTATATAGTAGAGTTAGAATATCTATAATTATTATAATAGACAATCATTTAAGGACCTGAGCAGTAGACATCTTTTCATTTTATCTCGTTTTGCCTTAATGAACTCTTAATAATATAAATAAGTTATATACAACAATAATGTAATGCGCACACAGTTGAAATTGTTTTTTATCATATGGGTTTATTATTCATCAAACACATTATGCATATTATGTATATTCTTATTAAAAAAAAACAAACACAAACAAACAGGCTTCAACTTGAATTATAATTACTCAACAGGGGCCCCTAGTAGTTATTTAATTAGATATCATTTAATAATACTTTTAAATCAGATATATTGTAAATTAAATAATACATAAAAAAAAATTAAATTAATTTGGGGAATTTACAAAATTAATTCCGTTTTGCAATAATGATTTGTGATGTCAAACATATTATGGTATTCCTACATTAATTATAAGTAATATATTGAGTGTGATCATAAATTCAGGTATGCTTAATGACTCAGAGACTAGCTAACAAACACGAGTTATCACAATAAGCCCATTTGTCGCTGCAGTTATATAATAACAGATACCCTCCCGAAATTATAAAAAATAATATAAAAAAACATAAAAAATTCTATTATTACTTAATTAATTATTATTTAATATTTAAATTAATATTATTAAAAAAATAATTAATGATTTTGTTTTTTTAAATTTAAAATTTTAGATAAAAATACAATAAAAACTCCTGAAAATAATACTAGTCAACAACAAGTTATTGTTAATAATAATATTAATAATAGTAATAATAATAGTAATGGTAATGGTCAATATGGTAATCAAATACAACATATTATACAACATAATAATACAATATCACCATTACATGCTGCAACAAATAATGCACCATTTGAACAAACATTTCGTATAACTGTATTATTACCACGTGATCAATTGTATGTTGCACGTTTAGGTGCAAGAGCTAAATTAAAACAATTAATGCAAATTGTATGTGAAAATAAATTATTAGCTGAAGATCAATATGAATTTCGTGATCCAAGTAAGTATAATTAGTAGTAATTATAATCTAAAATTCATTTCAAAATATTTTGTGAATTGATAATTGGTACACAATAAATATTTTTAATGTGTTAGATAACTTCAAAATCAAAAAAAATTTATTTTCAATTTTATTACTTATAGTTTTTACTAGCTAAAACAACAAGATTTGTTTATAATTGAACCAAACTTTCTATTTTCTCAAAGATTATACTACATATAAATTTATTTAATTTACAATTTCAGTTGATTCTAGTCAAATTTTCGATATGGAGTCAACAATTGGAACAGTTGGTCTATCAGAAATACGTTTATGGCATAAAAATGAACAAAATTTTAACAATAATTTTAATTCCGATGAAATATTAAAATTAAAAAATCAAACATCAATAACTGGTCGACATTCGGTTACATCATCAGAACCAAGTAGTAAAAATTCAATAAAAATTATTTCAAAAGCAAGTCCATACAGTTCAACAAATTCATTAAATTCAATGGATTCAAGTGGAATGCATGCTAATTATACATCACAAGTATCATTACCACCACAATCATCAACTGGTACTATAACAACAACAACAACAACAGCAACAGGAATAAATAAACGGCCAGTAGCTCCAATGCGAAAAAAACGTGTAGCACCAAGACCACCAAGTCAAATATCAGTACCAGAAAAAGAAATTTTACCATCAACAACTGATTGGAAACGACCAAATCAAAAATATAATAGTAATGATGAGGAGAGTTCAGATAATTCAGTAATTGCAAGAACAAATAGTTTACAACGTAAAGAATTCTCTTCATCAACACCAAATCTAAATTCAAATGGAAGTCCAAATTTACAAATTTATGGTGAAATTGATTTACATGAGAGTAGCAAATCAATTGATTGTAATGGTAATAATCAAACTAGTCAAAAAAATTACAATTACACTGAACATAATGGAATGGAATCATCAGATACTGAAGAACAACATAAAAAATTACATGATAGTGGACAACAATTGGATAGAAATATAATTCATAATAATCGTTTGATATCTAATCAATATGGTAATACTGATTATAATAAACATTATTTTGGTAGCGTACAAAATGTTACAACAACACCAATATCTAAAACATATGATTCTGGTAGTTATTTAAGCTTGGATCATCATCAATTTAGTCCAGATTATCAACCGAATAATAGAGAATTTCCAAAACCAAGTCCAAGAAAAACTATAAATATTAAAAAGAAAACTATAGCACCAGCTCCACCACCACCAAGAACATTATCAATAACACAACAACCTTTAGTAGCACCTAGAGAAACAATTACAAAAATCCATTCTGATAATTCAATCAAAAATCTTGATAGTAAGTTAAGTTTTTTTTTTAATTTATTCATTTTAATTTACAAATTTGAAATTATAGTTTCAGATGGAGTTACAACAATTCAAAATGATTCTAGAACTAATATGCTTGTAAATGAAAAAGATTTATCAGATAAACAATCTATACAAACATTTATATCATATGATGGAAGTCAAACAAGTGATATTTATGCTGAGAATGGACAACGTTCTAGATCAGCATCAACAATTTCAATGTCTTCTCAATGTCCTTCAATATTAGAAGAACAATTATTAGGGGATAAAAAAATAACCAAAAGAGATAAAGACATGTCAATAATATCAACAAACGAAACGAAATATAAAATTAATTCTGATATTATTAAAAATAAAAATATTTCATCAGCAGAAAATGTTGAAGTAGATGAAGCTACAATAATATGTATACCAGCACCACCAACATTTGCTGATACAAATGAAGAACGTTTTGATGAAATACCCTTGAATTCTTCCAATGTGCCTACAGTTGAAATAACAATAGAAAAAAATGATGATTATAAAAATGATACGGATTTAGTAACTGAAGCTTTTAAGGACATTGAAAGCATTCCAGATGAAACAACTGAAATAATTGAAGAATTTAAAATGGAAGAAATAATTGAGATTGATGTAAAGCCACCTACAATTAAAGATGAAGTAAAAGAAGATATAATTATCATTAATTCGGATACTGAAGATGGTTATCGAGGTAATAAAAATACTGCAACAACAACAATAGCAGAAACAACAACAGCAGTTACAACTGATATTGATACAAAAATGAATTGTAATAAATTGAAAGAAACTGCAGAGCAGTATTTTGAACATAAAAAAGGTATTCTAAATATTTTCATATTTGAAAATTTTTAATTTATATTTTATTTATTTCAATTTTAGATGATAATAAAATCGAAAAATCATTTATTACTACTGATAATTTAACTGAACCAATCAAAGTAATTGAAAACGATAATTTTAACAATACCAAAACTGCAATCGATTCTAAACTAAACGATGAAGAAAAAATATCATTGAAAAGAGAATCTATTAATAATATTGATAAATTAATAATGCCTGATGTTATTCTAAGAACAGAATCAGAAAATTCAACACCAATAACACCACCACCAACTCCAGCTACTGCTGAAATAACACCATCATTAAAATCGAAAACAAATGATAGACTTTATGAGAATCGTGTTACTTTAAAATTATCAAATTCAATTAAATTTCGTAAAAGTATTGGACGTTCTGATTCATTTCATGCAACAAGACATTATCAATCAAATGGTGATTATAAAAATTCAAATTTAGAAAAAGAATCATCATCAGATTCAAGAAGTTTATCATTTTTATCATTGCTGGCAGCACAACGCGAAGAAATTCGTATACAAAATACATTACAACCAGAATATCGTAAATTAGAAAATCGTAAATCAACAAGCGATTTAAGAATTGGTGAATTACCAAATTTACAAAGTTTAATTGTAATGAAATCAATTTTAAATTCACAAAATAATTTAAATAAATTAAATGATCAAAATGGAAATGTGAATGGGATTGTTGATGATGGTGGTAGGAATGAATTTAATGATTTAATAAAAATTAGTAAACAAAATGGTGATCAAAATAATGATAATAATAATATAAAAAAATTGGCTGTTGTTTTAAATGATCATAATCAGAATCAGCAGAATAATAATGACGATATACCAAAGATTAGTTCAATTTTAAAAATTAAAAAAGATATTAATGAAAAAATTATTGAAGAACATAATTCTGGTGAATTGTTGTTGGATGGAGATGATGGAAATGGAGATGTTGATGATTCAAATACAAGAAAATGGAAATATCAGGGTAAACCAAATATTAATTTATCAACATGGAATGAAAGACCAAAACATTGTAATGATGTTACAATTAAAAATGAAGGTTAGTTTATTTTTGGTTATGTTTTTTTTTTTGCAATTGTACTGTGAGTATTTCTAGAACCGCTGAAAGCTGAAATGATAATTAGTTTAAATATTTATTTTAAATGATAGTTCGATAAAGGACATATTGTCAATTATTAGAAAATTATAAGTAACCGTAATATTATATTTTTACTTGGTTCTAAGTCAATATATACTTTTATTAAGTTTGTTTAGTAAATCTGAACAGTTTTGGACAATGACAATTTACTGCCAAACAAACACTTTAAAACCATTTAGAACTGAAAAATTTACTGAACATTTTTCTTCATCTTTTTTTAACTTTTTTGTTATAATTTTTGTTTATTTTTCAAAAAAAATCAATTTAGAACTGTTTTGTACAATCTAATGAACAGCGATCAGAACACTTTTGGTCGAAAAATTTCAGTTAACAGAAACTACTGAGCACAAAAAAGTGGATCTTTTTTACTCTAGATCATTTTAGAACGCTCTAGAACAGTTTAATGAACAAATTAATTATGAATTGTGTAAAGTTAATCAAACTTCAGTGGTAATACTTTCAACTCGGTAGAACAAATTTGACTTTTGTAGATGTAAAACATTCAGAAAATAATTTTAAATTAATTTAACACTAGTATTTTAGACTGAATGTTTGCAATGATTAGATCCCGTTGTATTCTCAGACTAAGTAGAAATCCAATTAAATTGAAGTTAAGTTAAGAATACACTTTGGTTATTATTTAAAATAAAATTGAACTATGTATATACCAATGACGCCGTTGTTACTCGACAATAAATAAATGCATCTTTCCACATTTAAACTAGTTAGCATTATCACAAATTCAAAAGAAATAACTATTGTATGGGATTAAATAGCAAGAAGTATTTATGGTGTTCATTCCATGTTCTAGGAATTATAACAAAAAAATATATTAAATATGAGATCACATTTCTTCGAATAATGTCCTTGAAGTGATCGTTGTATTAGAATCACACATATACGCGTTTTATTGGTTTATTTATGTCCTTCATTAGAATATTAAGGATTATATTTCATTTGGATATAATTTTTTTTTTCAACTGTTAGTAATACAAATATTTTTAAAGTTTAACATAATTTTTTATCTTTACCTCTCCTATAATTTTTTTTTTTTGTTTGCTGTCTTTCTCGTTCTCTTTCCATTACCAAATACCAATTTCAAATTGTTTAATTGATTGTTTTAAATTAAATTATGATAATATCCAAAAGTTAGATTTTTTTTGTTATTTTTTATTGACCTTTAACTTAATAATTTACACCAATTTAAATCCTTCTTCTATACAAAATTAAGACAAAAACTTTATTGAAAAAATTTCTCTCTTATTATCCTTTTCAAAATATTAACCCATTAAACCATAATGAAAATTATTATAAAGTTATTTTCGTGTTCTTAAATTTCATGAAAATTTTCTATTTAACTTTGGTATTTGTATTTTCATAGATCAATATAAAAACAAAAATAAGAAAAACAAAAAATAATAACTTTAACTGTTTAACTTGTCTTATTCAATAATTGTATCAGGTGTTTCATTGTTTTTTTTTTTTTTTTTGTTATTTTTCGTGTTATCCTTTAATAAGGATAAATTTTTCTCATTACTGTTATTAATTATTTATTTAAAAAAAAATTAATGTTATTTGTATTAGCTATGAACCATTTTTATTAATCATGTCTATTAATCTTTCAAAATTCTTTCACTATACCACTACTTAAATTTTCAGAATACATACGATTTCATATATAGAAAGGTCCTGGTTATTCTATTTATTGAAATATAAATATATGAATGTTGGTTTAGGAAATTTTGTTATTTTAGGCATTACTGAACCCTAATTAAACCATGCATTACGTAATAGTATATAGTTTATGATCCTTTTATTTAATTATGTATACATGTTTAAAGATTGTAGGTGTATGCGTGTATAGTATGAAATTTTGTTTAATTTTATTAAATAGTTTCATATAAAGAAAAAAATTAATTTTTGTTAGTTGCTTTGTTTGAATTAATGTTGAATATTAAGTTTTCTGCTCCTTAGGGATAAATAGAAACAGATTAAAAAAATAAGTCATATATCGACATGCAATCGTGCATTATTTTCTAATTATATTGACCCAAAACTAAGTCAAATTTAAAAAAAAGTTTTACGAACTTCCAGTTGATGAATTTTAATTATCAATTTTTATATATATAACTAAAGACAAATTTTATGATCTAAGTCAATTAGAGTCAACTTAGATTTAGATTAGGTATACTTAATTAAAATTTTCTGAATGCTGTTCATAAATGCAAACTGAAATTCTACTGGGCATCAACTTAACAGAATAAATTTTTAGTATGCACACAATTTTTTGAAGTAGTTTTCTTTGTTGTTTTGAGTATTTTGGCTTAAAACGTTTGAAATGAAAGACATATGAAATGAACAAAAACTTTGCAGAATTGTTAAGTAAATGTAGAAAATAGCTAGAGTTTATTTTTATTATTGCAAAGTACGCCAACTGGTTGCAAATTTGTTATCAGTATGCAGCATATATGTACGAAAACATTCTAACTCTAATATTCATTTTGTACAAATGTATGAGTACATTTTTTGAGATTTATACTGATTCAGTTTGTATAACCAATGACTGAAAATTTTTTCAATTAATATATTTTTTTGTTCTAGGCGATTACATTTTTGGTGGAGCTAATGTTAAAAGAACATCATCTATTAGTAAAATGGCAAGAAATCGTATGTCATTACCAGCTACTACATTTTCTACTTCAAATGCATCTAGTGCTCAAATTACAACATTTTCATCAGATTATAAAAGACAAAATTTACCAGAAGTTAAATTAAGAAAAGTCACAGAAGAAAATAATTTAATAAATTCTAGAAACAACAACAACAACAATAACAATCATTCAAATACAAATGAATTTCCAGATTTTCGTAGTACACTTAGAAAATCTGAGAATTCAGCAAAATTATATTCACAAAATGAAAATCATAATTCAATTAATTATATTACAAATGGTGAAAATAATACACCAACTGAATATGAAAGTTCTCATAAATCATTTCAAGAGAAATCAAAATCATTTGGTCCAACTATTGCCCGGAAAACAACTGGACCAAAAGAATCTATAATAATGGCACAAAAACCAATTAAACGAGATGAATCAAATCCAATTGAAAATAATTTCAGAAAAATATCAACAAATTCTGATTATGTAATGTCACCACCACCTATTGTTAAAATGCAAATTAATGAAAAAGCACTCTATGATAGTCCAAATAATAAAAATTCAAATCATCGTAATTCAATGCCAATCATAAGACCAATTCTAATTAAACAAAATTTTAATTTAAATATTGGTAGAAAACCAATTAATTCAAGAACAACACTAAATAATGGTGGTGGATCAGTAGTGCCATCACCACCACCACCACTAATATCATCACAAACATTTACAACAAATACAACGAAAACATCAATTACTCATACAGATGTGGAGGGTGATTCTAAATCAAATTTTTTAGCTGAAATTCAAAAATTTGATAAGAATACTTTAAAACGCGTTTAAACAAAAAAAAGAAGTTGTGTGCAGAAATTTAAAATGAAAAATTTTAATTTGAATTTTCTAAATTAAATTAATTAAACAATAATTATTAAATTATGCATTTGATATTATCAGAAACCAAACAGTAGCTATTGGAAATTCAATACAAAAAATAAAATAAAAAAACATTAATAACAATAATAATAAAATAAGAAATATATATATTTTTTTTAATAATAGCTAATTGTTATCAACTTCAAAATTTTTGTTGATTCAGATAAATTTAATAGAACTAATTATTTTAATTTTAAAAAGTATTAAAGAGTTTATCTTAAAGTCGGTTATAAATTGTTAATTTATAAAAAAAAAAAAAAATAAAAAAAAAAACTAAATAAATTATCTTGTAGATTTCTGGTTAACGGATATATATACAAAATAAATTTGAGATTAACTATCTGACAAGTATTTTCGATGAAAAATTTAAAATTCATAAGAAGTAGAACACTAAAAAAAAAATAAATGTCAATCAATAACAGTGTTACTTATAAAAAGTTCAAAATTCAGTTAAAATAAAAATTCAAGCAAGTATGTTGAAAAATTCAGAAATTAATTGCTCAACTAATCTGAACATTTTCGAATTTTATCTTTGAATAATAAATACATTTTTATTTTTGTTTTGAATTACTTGTATTGACCATCAAATTCGAATTTTATCATTCGAATTGATATACGAGAGCTTAATTTATATCTTCATATCAGATTTTTTTTTATGAGATGGTCGGTCCTTTATTTTCAATATGTCAATTGTAACATACTTGTCTAAATTGTAATTAAGATTAACATTTTGATAATTTTTATTAAAAAATGTAGTTTGTAAAATAAAATTAAGTATGGTATTTTCGCATTAAGTATTTTTGAATCGTTAAAGTTTTTGAATTTAAAATTTAGAATTTTTAAATCAATTAGAAATTGTACCTTCTCAGTTCAGTAATTTTTCGAAATTACATGTTTTTGAAATTTAGTTTAACTTTTCGAAATTCATGTTAATAATATCACTTCTATTAGAAATCACTTAATGATATTTTAAATTTTTTTGGTATACATATATTAGGTTCCGGTATCACAAACTAATATTCAGTGATCGGATCTAAATAAAGGATATTATGAAACGATATAATATTTGAACTGATTAATTCTATTCTATTCTATTAATTCCAAACAAAATGTATATGTCCCAAATCCAAATCATACGAATACAAAAATTTATTCAATAATTTAATAAGTTTGAATAAACTTTTTTAAATTTCTATTGAGTTTTAAATTTAATGCTTATAAGGATAAAAATCGTTTCAGAATAATTTATATAATTAATATACATCAAATTAACTATTTATAATCGACTTTAACTATTCACTTACTTAAATACTTGTCATTAAATTCTTAAAAAAAAAAACATATTAATTATTTATAATTAAAGTCTGTTACTATATTTTAACTGTGTTTAATAATTTGTTTTATTGCAAAATAAAAAATTAATAAGAATGATATTTTAATAATAAATAATAATATTAATATATAAATTTATATATTTATGTATACATAATATATTAATGTATATAATATAATCTATATATATATTTATAAAATAATTAAAATTCCTGATAGGTTACTATACAACAATAATTAGGTTGAGGTCAAATTTAATTTTCCTCCCCTCTATTCACTTTTAAATTAAATTAATAACACAAAAAAAAAAAAATTTGTTTTGTATGTGTATGTATGTGTAAATAATTTACCCATATTATTTTGTTTCTAATATTATTTTTTTTTTTATTTTCATCTTTTTATTTATTATTAATTAATATACTTTATGTTCTGATCATAATAAATTGTTATATAAATAAATATTATAAAAAAAAATAAATAAATAATTAAAAAACCAAAAAAAAATAAAATAAATTAAATGAAGTTTCCTTTTTGAAGTCCTTTTTGTTTAGAGTAAATTTAGGTTTATTTTTTATAGATTATTTTTCTTTTTTTTTTGTAACTGATCGCAATCTAAGAGTTAAGAAAAAGTAAAGTAAAATATTTTATGAAAAATTATTGTAGCATGAATTACTCAATATCTTAGAGCCGATCTGTATAGAGCCGATCTTTGACTTTTCTTTTGCGGGCTTGTTTGACGGGCCTGATTGATATATAATTTTTACAATTCTGAGATCTAGGTTTCACGTTTGTTTGTTTCTTTTATGGATAATGGATAACAAGAGAAAATGCTGTGCAAACTTTGTGTGAATGTGTTTATTACTCACCAAGCCTATCAAAACTAAATTACTGCATTTATTTGATTTATTTATTTATTCAAATAACTTAAAAGAGCCTAATGGCTCGTATAAGGTCTATATTATTACTATGATTTTACAATTGACACCAGCAATAGAGAAAATTTTAAAATTTACCTTTTTATAGAAAAATAATTCAGAAAGGCCAAGAAACAGATGGGCAGAGAACGTTAAATACGATTCTCAAACCCTGTAAATCCCAAATTGGAAAGAACGACATAGTTTCTACAAGAGGATGTTGGTGATGATATTATTTTATCATTATCATCATCATCGTCTTGTAGGCTACGTCTTTTATTCCAATTAAAGACTTATAGGGTTTCAGAATATAATCTATTCTATTCATATACTTTGTACACAATTGTAAAGACTTATCGTTTTGTGCATATGCCCAAATTAATAAATAAATAAAATATATGGCGTTATAATCACATGTTTTTACATAATAATGTACCCACTGGCTACATCAAATTAGAATATTTTTATTAAATGAATGAAAAATGTTTAATTTAAGATTCTGTCAACAGTTTTTATAGTTAATGGATTGAAGTAATTTTTAAACTACAAAATCTGGAAATAGAAAATTTAAGAGCTATTAATTTTGAATAGTTTATTTTACTTTCCATTGATTTATTATTTTCCATTACAAATCGATTCATTGATTTATTATTTTCCATTACAAATCGATTTAAATTTAATTCGAGTCTCGTCAAAAAACTATGAAAATTGAAATAAAATTAAAGTATTCATAAATATTGCATATATTTAGGATGAATTTACTTTTTTATAGTTTTCTAATTCATAGTAGTTGTGTATGAATTTGTTTCTAGTATGGTCAACAATAATTTAGAATAGTGCTGTGTATAAAGGAAAATACTTTGACAATTTTCATTCTTATTTAGAACAAGGGCCTGTCTTTCAACCGAAATATTCAGCTTCTATTTCTGATGAAATCAAAATAAAATGGTTTATCGGTTTTGTTCGACTTCATCCAGTGACCTGTATCATTGGGAAATATATGACACAATAATAAGAATAATAGACCCACAATTCAAAAGAGAAAAGTGCCCGAAAATTTTAACTGAATATTTTAAATGTGCAGGTAAACTGATATGCAAATTCTTTTTTACTTGTCATAATGATTTTATTGGCAGCCCACAAAATTCTTACAGATTGATCAAACAACGTATACCAGAATTGATTAAATACTAATATAACACCTTTCTATAAACTTTAATTTTGCTTTGTGCTAAAGCCATACAGAGGAATATAAAATTACTGATAAATATACAGTTTAAAGGAAATTTGTATTTCTATAGAATATTATGCCCAAATAGGATATGTTAATATCAAGTGCATAATATAGTTGTGATTAATAATCAAGTTATAGTATTGATATTTCTGTTTACAAATCAGTACAAAAATATTCTGATAACATTTTCAATATAAATTAAGTCTAGCTTACAGCTTAATTCACTACTCTATCTATTTACTCTCTACTTTTTTCGCTCACATTATGATTTTCCATAAAATATACTTTGCTTATATATAAATGTGTTTGTGAGGTTTGTATCTAAATGTATTTCCATTTGCATTTTCATTTTTGTCAAATTGAGAATTGACTGAAGACCGATCTCTCTTACTGATAACAAATATTTATTATATTTTTAAGATAATTGCCAGCAGATACGCATACGATGCTGTTTATTCGTATTTGTAATTCGTATCTCATTTCTGAATAACTTCATATTATTCTTCTATCGTGTGTATGATGAAAAATATAAAACTATCATGTGTGATGTGCTCAACTCGAGATATTTCATATTTTTTATTATACTCGTGTAGTGTGAATATATATATATATATATTATATATATATATATATTTATATATTTTATTTATTTTTTTATTTATTTTTAAATGGTTTCTGTTTATATATATTTATTTAGTTCGTGTAGAACATTTGTAAGTTAAAGTTCTGACGGAACGAAATTTTCAATTGTATCGATAGGGTGCAAGGAAAAACGCGTATCTGATCGGAAATTCATTTCGTTTTATTTTTTTTTTTTTTTTGTTATACTGTTAGATACTCTTTAAACGGTAGATAATAAAATTTTAAAGTTAAAAAAAAAAAAAAAAAAAATTAATTTAATCGATTGTTCGGAACATAAAAAATTAAAAGTGAATTTGACAAAAACAAAAATATGAAAAAAAAAAATTAATTAATAAATATAAAAAAATAAAATAATTTTAATAAATAAATTATAATTTAAATAAGCTAAAAGATATTTGAATAAACAATGTTTTTTTTCTGCTTTTTTTAAAAAAATTCTGAAAATTTGAATATATATAAATTTTATATACAATAAAAAATAAAAAAAAATAAAAATAAATCACAACAATTATTGTTCAAATAAATTATTGGGTGTATATATAAGAAAAGTGTATATGGTTAGTTATTTATTTTCATAATAATACACATGTGATTGGAATACAGTGAGCTATGGTGCGATTTTTTGTTTTTATTTTCTGTTTTAATTTGATAACAACAATTATACTCAGAGAAAACAATATCATTATTTTGATTGTCATTTCATTTTATTAATTCTGTTCTTTATATTTATTTTTTTATTTGTTTACATTTTGAAATAAATTTGAGATAATTTTTAATCACTCTACTGAACCTTTATTAGTATGTATTATAATAATTAGAAAAATTACTTTATTTTAGTCACTTGCTTTGATTCGTAAATCTACGTTTCAAAACAAATGTAATGTAAAGTGAAATTTTTGTAAATTTTACTAAGAAAACATAACAATAAAATTAAAAATTTGTAAAGTAAAAAAAAAAAAGGCAAAATTTATATTACAAATTTGAATTATTTCATTCACAAGCAATAATTCAAAGTCAAAAAGGCATTCAAAAAATAGATATGGTTGTATAAAAACAAAAATCGTGATCATTATGTTTTAGAATAGTTTTCATAAATTATATGAGAAAGCCGCAAGTAGCTCGGTTTTTATTATGCTATTGTCAATAACTGAGATAAAATAACCTTTTGTACTTTAGTCCAATTTATTATATCGCGTGGAGCGTGTAATATTTTTCAAGTATTTAATTTATCAATTTTCTGGAATATCAACTTAAATAAATGTGGCAAACTACTTCTATTATTAAGAGCTAAAGCTTCCTAAACATCGCAGTTAAATTACTACAAAATAATTTACTACAAAATAGTTAAATTACTACTTAAATTACTACAAAATGATATTTTCAACAAATTATATCAACTTTCATGATTTAATGAATAATTAAAGAAACTTGCAATTACACATCTATGTTCTGAGTGGGATTCGAATGTTCTGATTTGTAATCATAATCACTATACGGCTATACTTATTTACTAGCTTACTTATATTCTAACTTACTACTTACTACTAGAACATATGAGTTATATAACCCAATATTAGTATTGTTTTAACTTTCTATCGATTTTATTTAGCTTCTATCCGGTTGAAGATTCGAAATCGCTTTAGTCTATAGAATTAATTTGTCAGTACATTTTTCATTTAGTTTTTTTTTCGATTTTTCCATTGCAACAGTTTAACTCCTGATAATATTTATTAATTTTTTTGATACTACTCCTTTTTTTTTGCCAAATTAAAATTAATATAAAAAAAACAATATTGTTTAGTTTCGTTATATTTTTTATATGTGCATATTTTTTAAATCATACCTACAACACAAAGTGAAGAATTAGAAAGGCTGGATTATCTAGTTAAACATTGGGTAAATCAAACATCAAAGTAGATGAAGTAGAAAATTAAAAAAAAACATATTTTATAACACATTTTGATATACGAGATTTTAAAATATGACATTTTGGGATACAATATTTATACACGCGAGTTTATCAAAACCGAGATTTATAAAAATGCCAGATTCAAAGACAAAATCTTTCAATACCAATCCAATAGGCTGAACTAGCCGTACTTAAGTTGACTTAAGTAAAGGTCGAACTTATGCACACTCTTATACACACACTAGGTTTGCATGTAATTAACTAGGCATACTTAAGTTAATTTAAGTTTCAGTTTCGTTGAAAAATTCACTTTTCGTTCAATTTAAGCTGGTACAATCAGTTCGCAAGTTACTTAAGTTCGATTTTTGGATAAAAATCAATATAAATAAAATTCAAAAGGATCAAATCAAATTCAAAGTGTCACATCAAATGAAGTCTTATCAGGCTTAACTTAAGTTGGCGAGTTAACCATAAGTAGCTTTAAATGTTGACGTAAGTTTAACGAAAGATTGACTTAAGTACGGCTATTCAGGCCCAATATTTTCATAAACCGAATACTTAATTCTATTTTTAATATCAAAAAACAGAAATTTAATTTCAGTTGGTTTAATTTCGTTTATTCAAATATACTAAAATAAAACAGCAATAGTTCCGTAAAGTTCGGCTGTGTGAATTTTCTTATTAAATTTTACATAAAGAAATAAGACTAGAAAAAAAAAATAACAAAAAAATATCAAAAATCAAATTATTTTAGGAATAATGAAAAAAAGAAAAAATTCAATTTAAAATTATTTAATGAAATCATAGTAGACTCATTTAATTCAACCAGTATTAATAATAATATTCGCAAATCCAGCGAGAGAGCTTTTCTAAACTATTACCAATAAACTAGTATTTTTTATTTATTTTATTTTAATCAAATTGATCTTTTTTCTCAACATACCTACCTACATTAGAAAAGAATTATGTCGCCAAAATATTATTGTAATTATCATTATTATGAAATCGTATTGAGTTCATTGTATTTCCAGCGGCGCTACGTCGCCTATTTTTATTATTTAAAAAAAAAATTCTTATCAAAGAAAATTCGTTTTTTTTTTGTCATTTTTCTCGTTGTTGTTTTTATGGTTTTTATTGTTGTTGTTGTTGTTGGTGTTGTTTGTGTTGTTATAGGTGTAAATTAAATGATATGAGAGAATGGTGCTCTGGGCCATTGTATTTTTTTTTTTTTGGTTTTTGGAGCACATACATATAAAATATATAAATATAAAAATAAAATATAATTAAATATGTAAATTAATAATATATTCACTTATGTAAGTATTTGTATTTTAGAATATTAACAGTCACAATAATAATAATAATTATAATTATAATAAATAATAATAATAATAATAATAATAGTAGAAATAATAATAATAACAATTATAATAAGAATAAAAATAATATAATTGTATTTTTTGTTGTTCTTATTATTATGTACACAATATTTTGTAAAGTAAAATTTAAATAATATAAACATGCGCAAATATTGTATTATAAAAATATATTTATACTTAATAGTAAATGTGTTATTTTGTGAATGTTTTATCAATGAACTCAACGGAGATAGTTTATCGCACATCTGAGACAAGCATTTTTGTTGTTGTAATTGTTGTTTTTATTTATGTGTTGTATGTGTATTATCTTTTTATTATATTCTTTTATGTTGTTTAGAAAATAAGCCTCTACATATATTTAAAAACTTATATTTATAAAAAAAATAATACAAATAAAATAAATTATATAAATAAAACAAAAAAAAAAAAAAACTATAAGTAAAATCATAAAAAAAAAATGAAATGAAAATTTTGTAAAAATTTATTGCATTTGTGGTATAAAAGATTTGTTTAAATATTATATGCATGTAATTAAATTAAAGTCAATATTTAAAATATTTACATACACTTGGTTACAAAAGTTGAAATACACTTGAATTATAATCTTGATGGATTTGTTTTATAATATTTAATTTGTAATTATAAAAAAAATTAAATTACTACCAAAAGACGTTATATACCTACTTTAAAGGTAAATATAAATTTTTTTTTTTACATTTTTATTATATAGATGCTAGAATAGATACTACATATTGAAATTCTGTTATCTTATATAGAAAATATTCAGTTTTAATTTTTAAATTATTGTATTTTATAGATTTATATTTTTACAGAGGTTATGAAATCAATTTAACATTTACCTTCTAGCCGCTACTTTCCTTAAAATTCTGAGCCTTAAATTAATTGAAAAAACATTAAATTGCGAGTCAAGCAATATTATCCGCTGCGGGCTTCAAATGGAGAGAACTTTTTCTACTTCATTTCTACAACAGCATTTTCTAATTCGACTTTTGTTAATATAAAATTTCATTACACATAATTGGGTACAAATTTTAATCAATTTTGCTAAATTTTTATAACTCACAGATGTATTAAAATAACACCTATACATAAATTGTTAAAAACAATCAAAGCAAAAATCAGGAGTTGTATAGGCATAGTCTAACACTACAAATACCTACTGATAAGTTCACGTAGTGTTGTGATGAACGAAACAACTCCTAAAATTTATTGTTATTAAACAAATCTTAAGTTTATTAATTTAAAAATATCAAACAAAGTTTAATTTTCCTCGACGAAGGTTTGAATTCAAAAATTATTTTAACTGGATAATTTTTTCAACCATTTTACGTGACAGGACATAGACAGTAAAGACATTTTAGTTTAATCAAAACAAAAAGTTAGGCTTATAACATGTTTGTACAACTGATATAATGCGCTCGAGGCTATAGATTCACTTCCATATCACTGTTTTTTGTTTTTAGATGTTGTGAATTCAAATAATAATAATGCGCCGCGTTTAATTCGTTTTAGTCTTCTGACTAAATTCTGATCGTAAATCAATTGAAAAATAATTATAGTTTTCGTCATAGATATATTATATTTACACGATGTAAATGATTTTCGTATTATTTACTTACTGCACATAACTGTATAGTTAGTATGTACTTAATAGAAAATGTGTACTTACTGAATATACATATATGTTTATTAAATACACTGTATTGAGGTTTTTCTATAATAAAAACAAAAATATTATTTAAAAAAAAAAATTTTTGAGAATTGTTTTATATTTTGTTAATGTATCCACTTAGATTTTTGTTTCCAAGTATATATATACATATATAAATATTTGTATTTTTGTATATACATATATAAACATTTATTATAATGTTTATTAAAATAAATATCAAATTAATTTTAATAAATAAATGCATATAGATCTACATAATATAGGACATATACATTCATTTATTATCAAGTTTTTCGTTTTTAAATTTTGAAAAAAAAAAAAATAAAAAAAAAATAAAATAAAAAAAAAGTTTGTTGTCTGAAGTGTCATTGAATGAATAGAAAATTATCTTAATAAACTAGATATACTTGTACTTAACAAATAAAAAAAAAAAAACTAGAAATATATCTTAAAATATTTAATATTTTTATATATTATGTATGTATGTAGATGTGTTAATATTATATTTATACACTATAACTTGCATTTGTATGCGATAGTCTGTGTTTTATTTTTTTATTTATATTTTTTTTTTGTTTTTTAAATATTTCTCTTTCTGATTTTTATTTTAATTTATACAAATAATATTTATATATAGATATAAATAAACGTTATATATATATTTATCGCTTATTTTCTCTTTAATACTACATAATATATATTTATATATATATATATAAATATATGTATATCCGTATATAGTGTTTTTTATTTTTTCTGAATTTATTAGTAATATTCTTGAAATGTTATAAGAGGTCTTTTCCGTTCTTTAATTTTAATCAATATTTTAATAGTTGAAATTAATTTATTTAAAGTAAAAAAAAAAAACAAAAAAAAAAAAATTAAATTTAAAATTATGTATATTACAATAACTAAAATTTTAATTAAACAATTAAAATGATTAATTTTAATAATTTTATTATGAATATTAATGATACAAATTAAGATTGACATTTCCAATTCTTAAGCAACATTTTAGTACTGTTAAAATAATTACTTTAATATGTATACGTACAAATATTATGAGAATATTAAAGTTGATAGCATATTCGTTTATCTATACCTAAATAAATTCGATTGATAGTTAAGGTAGTGCAGATGGTACATACATGTACATACATATGGTATCCATTGATCAAAATAAGTGAGATGATCAGTAGAAAATCAAACCACGTAATATAATTATCTCGATGTGAAAGGTATTCTCCAAACCAGATAGAGCGATGATATAAAACATAAAAATAAAAACCCCAACCCGGATTTAAACAATTATATTATGATAATTAATTTTAGTTTTGTTTGGATTCACTTGAACAAGATTTTGATTGAAAAACAAATATGCCTACTTTGATGTAGATTTTTTTTTACTTACCTTACTTTATGAGCGGTATGCATACCTTCATTGTCCTGGGTCTAGTGTAATATTGTTCTCACTAATTGCGGTTAAAAGTAGAGTCTTTTTTTAAAGAAAAAAAAAAATGAATTTGATTGAAAATAGAACAGGCAAAATTGATGTAGAATTTTTGTCTTTCATACTATCTAGGCGATATGTAATGCTCAAGTTTTTGCTTTACCTAGGCTTTTAATTCCATTTTAGATGTGCTCATTGGTAATCCCACAGAACGAACTTGGCTGTATGAAGAGGGTATGGGGTGCTTTTTTTGATAGAAAATCTGCAGCTTCTTTTCTGCTATGCCAGAGTGTCCTGGTACCCACATTATTGTAATTTTTTTTGTTTTTGTCTGGGTTTTCTAAACAATACCATCCTAATTTTGATGTTATTAGCTAGTATGGCTGCTTTGCTGTCCAAGAGAACAACACTTAAAAAAAATTCATTTTGCAAAAATCTTTCAAATACGAAAATTTAATATTTGAAAATGTCATTAAAATTCATTGAAAAGTTATAGCAAGTTAAACTTATACCTCTTTAATAAAATTCTTATTAACTAGAATTATTTTATTCTACTATATATTTTTTTTATATATTTAGTTGTAGTTGTAGAAAACATATTTATAAGTTCAAGTTACTATTTTCTTATGCAAAAATTATTTCAGCTTTTAAAATACACACCCCTATATCGAGTACACCAAAACGTAGGTAATAATACTGCGATTACGAAACTGCGAAATAATTTAAAACATAGTAAGAGCGATTCACTATACATATTTTAAAATATTACAGCAGATTTAGGTTTAGCAGATATCATGAGTTGAATAAGTAAATATGGTCATAAAAATATGTATATATATATATATATACCTATATAAAATATTTTTAAATTCTGTTTATTGACTGAAATCTCAAATTATAAGTATTACAGTTGAACTAACACGTTTTTTATAAAACAAATAATTATTAAAATAATAAAAATAATAATCATAATTATTATTATTATAAAAATAATTATACTAAAAATGATGTCTTATAGATAAACGCTTTTATTTTTATTAAAAAAAATGTTTTAATTGCAAATAAGAGAGTTTATTTATCATTACTAATACAATTAAATAAAATATATTATTAAATTTAAAAAAATATATATTTAATTATCATCATAATAAAAATATTTTTTTTTATTTTTTTTTTTTAATAAATATTAAAACATTAAATATTTAAATATTTTATTGTAACGTAAATTTATCTTAATTTTACTCAAAAAATACACAAACATCATAGCGAATAACCAAAAATAAAAAATTTACTTAAAAAAAATCCAGACCTTTCTTTTATAAAAAATTATTAAGGTAGTTAACTTCTTAAATATCCCGTAAATATTATTTTTTTTTTATTTTTATTTTATTTTATTAAACTGGTTAATTATTGTACTTGTACCTGTTCATGTTCTATATAGTATAATATACTTGTAATTTGTATAAAGAAAAGATAATAAAAAACAAAAAGAACAAGAAGAAGATAAAATAAAAACAAAAATTAATAAAAGTCATATTAACACTGATAATTAACTAAATATAATATCAGTTATCTAATTCAACTATATTTTGAAACATTTAACTTCTCTATCTTATCTATATGGGATGTGTGATTTATTTCTTTTTTTCTTATTGTGGTTTTTATAAAACAATAGATTTTAAAGTCATATGAGGGCAGATAATTATACATACATAGATATTAATTACTGTAACACAATACAAGTTCAAAGTAAAATTAAAAAAAAAAAAAAATATTCTAAATTATGTATTTTTTTTTGTCATTGTTTTTTAAAATTAAAAATTAAATTTTTTTTTTTAATTTAAAATGTTTGCTCATTTCTGTTCGACTCAGTGTTTGAATATTGAATTTTTCTAAACAATCTGTTAACACATCTTTAACTCAGTGTTTATGTGATCTTGATAGTTTCAATAGATTTCGATAGTTATTAAATATTTATTCATGTCGGCTTTTTAATGTGCCTCGTAAGTCTGAAATTGAAATAGAAAACAAATTTGTAAAAACGTAGACAGATTTTTACCAATATGAAAAGAAAGCTACATACTTTCGTTCACTACAAATTTCAAAATTTCCGAATAAAAAATATGGTTTGAAATGTTGAGGTAATTGATGAATGAAGAATTATATTATAATAATTGGATTTCGAACTAATTTAATATTATATATTATAATAATTTTATTCTTTACTTAATTTTTTTATAGTCATTTTTTTATAGCTACAGTTTTAAATTATAGTTACAATTTACAATTTATATTCATTTATATTCATTTTAATTCAGTTTATACTTAATATTTGATAATAAGAGGCACCGATACTGTAGTATATTATAACTCTATGTAAAATATAACTCATCTCAAATAAAACAAATTTTACAATTTTATTTTGAAATTTTAGAGTTAAATTCATAAATTATGTTTTAAATTCAAATCCAAATCCAAATACGATTTGGGAAATAAGTCGCTATAGTCGCAATTGCCCACATTTACAAGATTTCCATGGAAATGAAAAACTGTTTTTTTTTTTTTAATTTCATTAGTGTCCATATTCTCCTCCTCCTCACAATAAGCCCATTTGCAACTTCGGTGATGAAGGAACTGGATCCCTCTCGGAATAAATTAAATCCAAATCTAATCCCCCTCCTAAATCCGAACTGAATAAAATTTCTGAAAGTCACTCAAATTTTAATCTTTCAATCAAAAATATCCATTGTGAATTTATGTCAGATGAAGGACGACATTTAAAACCGATAGTTGAATTTTGATTAAAATGAAGCGATTATTTGTGGTATAGATTTTTTGTATATTTTTTACATATTAGATTAGATTAGATTGTGAATTTCGGGATGAAATCTGTCCCCTATATCCACGCACCCGCAAGCGGGCTTATTGTGATAACATATGTTTTTTATCTAGTCTTTGAGTCCATAGGGATACCTGATTTTATGATCACAATCAGGATCTTCTTCAATTACGTGCTGGATAACTCCCATTGGTTGGGGAACGCTGTTTCCAATTGGTGAAGTCTCTGATCATACACAGAACAGATGCTTAATAGATTCTCTCTCTATTTCACATATTGTGCAAACGTTGCTTTCGGTTAGACCCATTTTATAAAGGTGTTTCTTTATTAGGCAGTGGTCTGTTATTATGCCTGCCAAGATACGAACCTATTTCCTATTGAGACTTAGAAGAATTTTGGGTTTCCTGAGCGATCGTTTAGGCATGAGTATTTTTGCTTGACAATTTCCAAAAACGTTGACCCGGAAATTCTGAGCTTTTTGCTCTAACAAAGCTTTTAATTGCAACTTAGCTGTGCTCAGGGGAATCCCACAGAATAGAAAGGCATATCCCATGCTTGTCTTGCTAGATAATCTGCAGCTTCGTTTCTGCTTTGCCAGAATGTCCTGGGTCCCATAGTATTGTGACTTTATTTATTTTTGTCTGGGTTTTAAGTATTTCTCAAAAATCCCATACTAGGTTTGATGTTATTGTAGATGTGAACCATTGCTCTTTTTGTTCTAGGTGAAGCAGAGCCTGTAATGATGCGGTAGATGTTGTCCGCATAGTCCATGTTACCATCAAACAATCTGAATGCTGCAGTTTGTTGAGTCTGTTTGTTGAGTTTGACAGCCTGTTGAGCTGTGTCTTTTTTTAACCAAACTGTGGATGCGTAGATTAAGCATGGCTTTACTATTGCGGTATATAATCATAATGTCGCATTTGCATATTAGTTATATCCGAATAAATATTGAGTGACATGTGAATTAAATGATGTTTACAATTACTTCCTATTTAAAAACTGAGTTCACATTATTTAAAATCTGATGAGAGAATAAGTTTTGTAAAATCCCCAAATCATTTGATCGTCATGTGACATTTTTAATAAGGCATTGTCTTTCTGCTATATTATTTCTATACCGTATTATAGTTACATTAAGCAGTATCAGTCACCAATACATATGAATATACATTATAATGTTATCATCGACATTAGGTTGATGCGACAATATTTTACATAGTAAACTTCAAGTGTTTGAAATTTTTTATTAAAAAGTTAATATTCAGCATGGATTTACATACTTCCATGTTTTGAATAGCATATGGTTTTTTAATTAAAGTTAATGAAAACCTTTGGTTAGATATAATGACATTTGACACACTTTTCTCTATCTAAATTCAATTTCATAATTTTGTTAGAATATAATTGATTAATTTTTGAAAATTTCGGAATTTACAGTTATTATATTATGAACTAATTTAATATTAAAACATTTTAATGATAATTGATAATAAAAAACAATAAAAAATAAAAAAAATTTGAATATTCTTAAATTGAATGATTTATTAAAAAAACCAAAAAAAAAAAAAAGTATGTAAGTATAAATTGAATAATTGAAAATAAACATTTTAATTGAATTCAATTGAGTATCATTTTAATTTAGAGTAAAAATTTAAAGAAATTAAATTTTTGATGACATCATTAAATCAATAAATAAAAGTTGTTATTTTCATTCTTTCACAATTTTTTTTTTTTTTTTTTTTTTTTACATTTGCCATTGTATTGAAGGAGTCTTCTTTGGTCCCAATATTTGGGAAATATTAAAATTAAACAAATTTAAAATATATGTAATTAATATAATTTAATCGATTTAGGTTGCTACACTATCATCAGAAGTCTCCTTTAAAAATGCTTCATCTAATGTCCACAAGATATTCGATTAATTTAGAGATTCTATTTTAAATTAATAAAACTAAAAATTACAAAATAAATGTACTTTTTTAACAAATTAATTCACTTAACATTTCGTACAGAGACAGCGTTGAAAATATTTCCATTTTTAAATCCGACTCTGATGCAAAGGTCGTTTCGAATAATGTAAGACAAAAAATAAAAACTAGCAACAAAAACAAAAATTCTTGTTTTAATTTTTTTTTTTTTAATTTCTTATACATACACATTCTTCTATATATGTACATAATAGTAAATTATATACTATTCTATACTGTATATTTATAATTTAAAGATCATTACATCTCCAATACATCTTTAAAATAAATCTTTAAAATACAAAAAAGAACATATATAGGTATGCACTTACAAAAAAGGATTTTTCATTTAATATACGAGTACAGCAAAAAAAAAAAAACAAGCATAACAACAAAAATAATATGTTTTGTAAGAAAACAAGATTACACACATTGTCATCATCATAATCAATATCATTATCATCATTGCGAATATATAATCATTTTGATATCATCAATATCATAATCATCATTTTATAATCAATATCATAGCTATTATGTGAACATATAGAAACATTTTTGTTGTTTTTTTTTTATTAAAAAACTGGGAAGAGCAGTTACCTAGTTGTTGGTTGCTGATATTGCGTAAAAAAAAAAAAAACACAAAATAATATTGTCGGCTGAGTCTGTTTTGTTCTATACGTCATTCATTTTTTTTTTGTTTTTAATAGTCAACCTATAAAAAGGTTTTTAAGCTTTAAAACGTCGTTTTTTTTTAATGTTAAGTTTTTATATAATTTTTTTTAATTTTTTGTTCTTGCCCGTTAGTTGCTCAACATTTTTTTAATTTAAAATTCCTTTTCTAAAAATTTGATTTGAACTGACTTTCTTATTAATTTATTAAGTTATTATTTTTTTTATTTTTTATTGAATGTAATATAAATAATATACTATCTACAAGCACTAGCTGTCAAGGCTATCGTCATTTTTAGAAATATATTAATTTTCATATGATGGCATCATCATATGATAATTAGGTTTCTATTATTTTAGTCGCAAAAATCTAGAGTTCGACCTATTTTGAAATTTTGTTTATCACTCGCCATATATATTGTAGGTTATAATAGTCTGCTATAAAATAATATTCAAATATTAATTCTATATATATAGTTGATTAAGTCACATTTATCCCAACACAGTCGTAGCTTTATACGGTCAGTGTAAGGCAACACTTCACATTATGTTGGAATCAATTTAATAAGAAGAATTAAACATGAATTTATTGAAAATTGTGCTTAAATCCATCAAAAGTCAGTGATAACGTAGACTATTTCTATAGTGGCAATTTTCAGTAAATCCACAGACCATTGTGTTATTATAACACTCTAGGATCACTAAAACCTCTTTTAAAATCCAATCTCTACCAATCTATAATCATATTCAATTTCATCGTTAATTTATAAACATAAAAACATTATACTAGCAAACATCATAAATGTCGTATTGAACAAAATAGAATTAAACAACCAATTATTAAATGATAACGACCTCCTCGTGTATATAATCCAATTTCTTCAGGTATCCAGATATCAATACCTAATATTTATCTGTAATTTCAAACTGCTGCTATTAACTCACATTTACCTGTAACAAAGTACAAAAAAAAACAAAAAAAAAAAAAAAAAACCAGGAGACAAGAATGCTTGACTTGACAGCTTGTTTTACCTTTTATGTTCAATTTCAAATTTTCAAAACAGCAATCGAGGAAAATAAACAAAAACAAAAAAAAACAAAAAAAACGCGACATTTTTGTGTACCATCTGCATTCCAATTCTATATATGAACTTGTATAAGTTATATAGATACTATACATATATGTATGTATCAATACGATGTATGTATAATAATGATTGTTGGTAATACATTTCTGAATTTAAATGCATGTAATCAAGAATGCGTTCAACCATCATATCCCTCTAGCTATATAATTTTTCGAATCTTTAAATTTATAGTAAGATCCATACTACAGATCACACTGATCAGCTGAGTTATATCATTTTTTATTTATAAAAAAAAAATAAACAATAATTACAATATTATTGTAATGGGGTCATTCTAACAGTTAATCGAATTGTAAAATCTTAAACAGTGACAAATTCATAACAGAGACATTTTTAAAATGAACAAAAAATCGTTGAAATTGAAGTGGTCTAATATCAGTCTTTACAACCACATTGTACGCACCAAATAAACTTTTTATTTCTACGTTTCAAGTCAAATTGAATCCAGTTGTTTTTCAACTCTAAGCTATTACAAATTAATAGAATTGCTACTGAAACAACAGAATTTATTGGATATAATAAGAAAAACAAATCAATTGACAAGCTTTGAGTTAAAGCTCAAAATAGATATCCCTGTTAAAAAAATATAAATAACAATGTTAGTCTTGAGTCCATTTGGAGTAATAATTATGACACTAAAAACTGATTTAATTTTGAAATATCTTCAGTCTAATATTTATAAAATTTTTGTTTTCTGAAACCAATACAAAGTATATGTACAACTAGGGGCACATGCCTTTAATTGATAAATGTTTCGTATACGTTTTAAAATTTAAATCATTAAAAAAATTAGATATAACCACAAATGTAGATCGGAGTATTATTCTAAGTTCGAAAATAAAAAATGTTGACATCATAGTAAAAAGGAGCTATTGGTGCTCAGTATTGGCTGTTTGTGTTTAGTGTATTTATATGAATAAATCAAAATATTGTGAATCCCATAATATTATGTTCGATGTAATGAATTTATGAAAATTGTACTCAAGTCCAATTTTCAATCAAAGATGAATTTTGTTGTTTGTTTTGTTTGTGTTTTTTTTAAATATTCATTTATTTCTAACTTAGTATGCAAGTAAATGTGTATATGAAACCGAGAAAAGAACTTCCTTTTTGGATTGAATTGAATTGGAATTCTGAATATACAATTTTTTTTTTTATTTTTTATAAAAAATAGACTTTGTACCCAAATAAAAAAAAAAAAAAACAAAAAATAAATACAAAAAATTTAAAACAAAAACAAAAAAGAATTTAAAATTGGCTAAGGTTCAATTTTTTTTTTCTTTTAATATCCAATTTGCAGTCATATTCATTCACATTTCACCTAGACTCGATAAATTTAATTAATGCATTTGCTTTATCTTTTATGCATTATTTATAATTATTTAGACTGGCGCTCTATAATTTTACAGAGAGAGAGATCTTGGCCTTTTTGAACTTTACTTTGCAAGCGATTTTCTCCTAACATCAAGTATTGAATTGCAAAATTTGTAATCACTTGATCGTGCCACCGAATGTTAGACTTTGAGGCTTTGCCTTATCTGAATTATTTTTTTTTTTGTATTAAAATTATATTCAGTATTCTAGACGATTTAAAAAAACCATATTTTTAAGTTATATCTGGTATCAAAAACTATCATAGTTAAATTATTTTAACTTTTAATATTGTTATAAAATTAATAGCATCGATCCGAGTATTGTACGCCACAGTGATTGGCACCAAATTAACTTTTTATTTCAAAATCCACATTTCAAGTCAAATTGAATTGAATTTTTTTTTCAACTCTAAATTATTACAAATTAATAGAATTGCTCCTGAAACAACAGAATTTATTGCATACAATAAGAAAAGAAAAAATCAATTGACTTATTTTTATATATATGGAAAAGTTTTATACTTACTTGTTACAGAAAATAAAAATAATAAACATTACAAAAAAACAAAAAACCAGCAAAAAAAAAAAAAATGTGCAGTATTTTTTTTTGTGTTTTGTTATGAATTTATTTCAGGAATGCAACACCATCAGAACTTACTTCATATACACTTAATTTAAACATCCCAACTTTAGATATTTTTTTTTTGTTTTTGTTTTTATATTGTTTTTTTTTGTGTTTTTGAAAATACCAGAAGTAAAAGAGCAGGACCAGCACGTTTAATACGATAATTTAAATGTGCGCAAACTATCAATAAACAACTATTATAGGGAAGAATGTCCATTGGTCACAAAATTGTTTTTGTTCTTGCACTGTTTTTGAAGTTGATTCAAGTTTATTATTTACAAAAACAAAAAAAAAAAATTTGATATAGCAATTTTTTATTCAATGAAAATATCGATTAATGGATGGTAATCCGATATTTTATAAAATAATTAAAAGACACTATCCACTGGTAGTTTATTATTGTTGTCAATTGAATTTGAAAACTTTAATTGATTTTGGTTAATATATCAGCATCAAAAGATTAATTAACGAATTTGATGTACTTTATTTATTATTTAAATAAAAAAACAACAGTGTCATAACATTTAGTAAAATATTTTTAAAAAAATTTGTCATCATGATTTGTAAATTGAAGTGAGCTTTAATTTCGTGTACAATTTCTCGTATTTTTTTTTTTATATTAATCTTTTTCAACATTTTCGCCAATTTTCATTTATCTTCATCATCATTTTTTATCCATCAGGTATTGTGTGAAGTACTGTTTGCACTATTTACCGTAAGGGTTTCTTACAAGAGCAGCTCTCGCAATTTTTTGGGTAAATTCTGTACTCTATTACAAAATTTCTTGTTATAGCTACACTCGTTACTTTGTAAATATATTTTTCTATTAATCTTCTTCTTATTTGGAATCGAAATTTATACCACATATAAAACTTTCAATCTCATTATAATCTGTATATTGATTGCTGGATCATATATCCATAATTATTTTAATAATAAAAGGAACAAAAAAATGTAAATACAAGAAAGCCAGGCCCTCATAAGAGCTTTTGAAGTATAATACTCAATAGTTCTGAGATTTTGAGGAAGAAGAAGAAATAGAGAAACAATAAAACCATAACGCAAAATAGCGTTGAATGATTTCGTTATAGTTATTATTATAGTTATTGTTGTAGTTTAGTATAGATTTTGTTATATGTAATCTACAAGGAACTACTAATAATATGTACAAATTGTAGACATTTTTTTTTTGTTTTTTAATTTTTCTTCTAAATTCGAATTTTTTCTCAAAACACATTTCCAACTAATTTTCAACTTTATTTGTTTGAATTGGCACATCAAAACACATCACTCTAACCAAATGATTGACCCAAAACAAAATGAAAATAAAATCTTAAAATATATCTTTGAAAAATATATTTTATATAAATGTATATGCAAGATATATTATTAAAGGTATTTCTATATAGATATATATATACGTATATGTACAATATATGTATATATATGCAAGTAATATGTTCTGTTTAGTTTAAGTATTTTAAGAGATATTATGCGCTGATTGAATATATCAGATTGAGCAAAAAAAAAAAAAAAAAAAAAAACGAAACAAAACAAAAACAATAACAAATAATAAAAATTAATAAAAAAGCAGAATAACGAATGCAGTCAGTAACCTTAGAAGTCAATTACCTTATACTTAAATATATCATTTTTATATATTAACAATTTATATTCTTAATAGGTATAATATACATTATAATATTGTATATAAGTATATATATAAAATTTATATATTAATATTAATTTAAATTTAATTATATTATATTGTTTTTTATTTAATTTTTATAAAAGTATAATTATAATTTATTAATATAAAAAAAGTTATTATAATAATTTGAATTGTAAACTGAACTGTAATAGCAATATTCTAAATTATTTTATTTACTATGTAAACATTTTGTAAAGTATTTTAAAATGTTGATGTCTGGTTTTCCTAGACTATTCTTGCAAAAAAAAAATATATATTTAGTTGTGACTGAAACAAATTTTCAAAATAAAATTCCAAAATGTACTTTAGAAATATCATTATACACTCATCACATCTACAAACCGACCGGATATGGTGTAATTGCTATATCAATGCACTATTAATTAAAATATTTTGTATTTGAATACTGATTATGGAATGAATTTAATAATAATTTTTTTCATTATTTTTGAAAATCAGTTGAGAATACAATTTAGTTATAGAATAATTTACAGTTTAAGAGTATAGATAAAATTTACTTCTCATTAAAAACAAACGGAACAATAGGTGAAACCAAACAATATTTAACAATTCGGCATAGTGTTAAATATAAGCGGAATTGTTAAACACTGCTTTGATCGATTTTTATAACTCACAGATGTATTAATAACATCTGTAAATAAGTTATAAGATCAATTAAAGCAAAAATTAGGAAATGTGTAGTCTAACACTACAAATACCTACTGATGAGACATTTAGTGTTGTGATGAACGAAACAACTCATAAAACTTATTGTTACTGCCTTAGTGTTTATATTTTGATTACATCTTGCTATTATAAAGATTAAGTTAGTCTACGTTAGATACAGCTTTCAATGTTTAAATTAATAGATGTTCAAACTGATATTAATCATCATTGTCCTGTAGTCCCATTCGTGGGGCGTATTAATATATGGTATTATTAATATATACCAAAATTGTGTATAAAACAGTTGAATTTAAAAAGTTAGAGTCAGATTGCAATTACGTCCTAGTTCATAAAATAGTACAATTTTTTTCGATGTATGCATTAAAAACTTATACCTAACAGACACAACTATCTCTGACTTGTCAGACTATTAAACTTTTTATTATTGAAACTGAATATTAAATTTCAAATTTATTCAAAAACAAATAATTTATATGCAACAATTAAAATCATCTCCAAAACTACACTCTCATTAAATTTGAATATTAAATATTATGTGTTAATTACGTTACAAATTAATTAGTTTAACAAAAAAAAACATATGTTTTTGTTTTTTTAATTGATCACTCGAAACGGAAACAAACTCTTTTCATTACTTCGAATAAACAATTATAAATTCAAAAAACAGGAGTGGCATTCTGTATTGTGATAAACGATAGTCACCCTTGTGACAGTCAAAGATGACACTAAAATTTTTTGGTATTCTGTATTGCGATCATTTAAATAATTTAATAAAACGGCAGCATTTTAAAAAATACAATTCGGAAATGGCAACACAAGTGATTTATTAAATGTCAAAGTGTCAAAACAATAGAAAACAAAAATAAGTTGAAAATTTTATTAGAGCTATTAATCAATAAAGTGAAATTATAAAAAAACAAGATTATATATTAAAAGAGAAAAAAATTAAAAGTAAATTTTATAAAAATGTTTTTAACAATGTAATTTAATAAAATGTATATTTAAACCAAAAATAAAATTTATTGCTGACTAAAATACTAAAAAAAAACATAAAGTGAAAATCATTTCAACTAATTTAATAAAATGAAAAAGAAAATTATATTCACATTTGAGTAAAATTCAGTTGGAAACTTATAATTAATTAATATAAATTTGTATATATGTAATTGAAAAACAAAATAAAATTCAAACTTATTAAAAAAAAAATTAACACATAATCACAGCAATTTTTATTCAGTTCCATTATTTTTAAATCATTTGCAATTTTAGCGACTTCTAATTCTAAAACTCGCAATTTTTAATATTTACATTATAATAAATTTTAAAAAACCAAAACATAAAAAATTTAAAAGGCTTAAATCTTAAGAAACAACCAAACTTTTATTTATATTTATCATGAGTGACACCAAATTAGCTGTCACCCTGAAATCACAAAAAAAAAGCGACTATCACTGTGACAATCACCATATAGAATACCAAATATAGATATGCGACAGTCGCAGCGTGATTATCACAATACAGAATTCCACCCCTGATTTCCATTTTTATTGACATTTTTAAATTATTTTTTTTTTTTTTCAATTTTACTGTCAATTTTAAATGATTGCACGTAGGTGCAATTTGTTTTTCAATAATATTTGTAAAAAGGTATTTCTTCTAGAAATAAAAAACACAATTCAATCTAATCAATAAAAATAAACTGTCATAAAATTGACTTAATCGAATCGAAATCACAATAATGAATAATAATAATTAATAAAAAAATTTGTTTTTAATTCTAAATTATATCAATTAATATTAAAAAAAAAAAAAAGACATTTCAAATGTTGTCATAAAAACTATTTTTATTTAAATTTTCAGTATAACAATTTTGGTTTTTATACATATATGTATGTAGCTATAACCCTTTAGTTTCTGAATACAATAAAACAATTCCACCATCATCACTTCATTGAAATATAAAAACACAATTCAATTTCAATTTCAATTAAGGCCACAAAATAAAAAAAACTGACGAAAAATTAAAAAAAAAAATTCAATATTTATTTACAATTTATTAAATTATACTAAAAAAACAATAACAACAAAAAAAAACAAATGATTCGTTGCTGACGTTAGTCATTCCAAATATTACATTGATTCTTGTTCTCATACCATATGTAGACATGAATATAAAATAAACGCTAGACGCAATTAATTTGCTGTCGCCGCTATAAGCAACCGTGCGCGCATTCATAAACAAAAGAAATAAAATACAAAGCAATAACACTAACAACAACAACAACAACAACAACAAAAATGGAAATGGAGACGTAAATGAAAAACTTAAAAATAAAAACAATAAAAAAAAATATTAATAATAAATTGTGAAAGATATTTAAGAAAGCTTTTCTTTTTTTTTCTTTTTTTTTTATTATTATATTTTAATAATATTAAAATAATTTTGCTGTTTTTTTTTTGATTTTTTAATAAATTTAATTATAGTAGTTGATTAGAGTAAGAATTTAGTGATGAAATGAAAATTTTATGCGCAAAGGAAAATTTCGTCGCAAAGAGTTGTTGTTCTTATGACATGATGAAAATTTATGATGTTTTTTTTTTGCTCTTTTGTTTTTATCTCGTCACATTTTTGCCGTTCATTAGTAGAACAAAAGTAAATTTTAAATAAATTTTGTAAAATAAATGCGTAAATATTAATTTTGGCTAAAAGAAAATTTTTGTGTAGTCATTAGGTTAATGTTGAAAACACAATCACGACGAATGACCAAAATTCGCTCTTAGAGAGACAATCACGACGAACTATTCGCGACGAACAAATTTTTGTGTTTTGAAAATTCAAAATTTGTTTATAAAAAAATTAAAAAAATGGAGGAAAAATTTAAAAAAATTTTTATTTGAATTTGAATTTTAAAAATGTTTTATTAAAGCCATTTTGACCAATTTATGTTGGTATCAATGAATGTCATTCGCATTCGTCGACGAGTAAAATAGAAATAGATCTATTTTTTGAACGCGAAATTTTGGTCATTCGTCATTCGTCTAGATTTACATATAATCTCATGTATTTGAAAGCGAAAAATTCGTCATTCGTCGTGATTGTGTTTTCGACATAAAGAAAAAAAAATAATATCCATTTATTTGGGAATTATTATGGCTTAGTTATGCATTGGATTTTATAAGATATTCAAACAAATTAGATTATGTTACTTTAGTCGAAGTTATTTTATTATAAAATTATATAAGTATAGGTAAAATCGGAAATGCAACATTGCCAATCATAATGCGGTATCACTTTTGTATCATTACAAAATTCATGATGCAATTTGGAAATGATGCTTTGCTGATGCAATTAATACATTTTAAAACTATCAGAATTTGACAGTGATGCTTTGAAAATTTAATTAAAATTAATAAAATATTATTTGATTTCGATTTGAACGTATATTTGGAAAACTGTGATTCATTCACAATACACTACTAGAACATAATAATTTGTTAAGAGACAAAAAAAAAAAAAAAATAATCGTACTTTTGTTATAAAATTAATGAAAAAAAAAATTAAGGAGTATACCTAAAACAAAATATTATTATATATATATTATTCTGCATTTATCTGGATGTTTGTAAGTTCGACGAAACGCTCCAACACATATACAAATTGCATATGTATACAAATGCATATATATACAAATTGCTTTGGTGCTTTTTTTTAACCCCTGTCTACCATGCTGAACCTTTGCAAGAAAAATTGATTGCATGAACTATATTTTTTTAATTTAATGTTAGTCTTCTTCGCAAATAATAAGGAAAAATAATAAATAATAATAATAATATAAATAAAACAAACAATTTTTTTGATTTATAATAATGAGGACTAATAGAATTTTAATCAATAGTTTAATATGGTATAATAACCAAAAGGCAAACAGCATTTAACACAAAAAAAAAACATAATTCACTCAAAGGGTATTCTTATTACTTAAAATTATACATAATAATACACATGTGTATCAGCATATTTGTATTGTATAATATTATACATTATACTACTTTATTGCTTCTACCTTTTATTTTTGCCATTATTGTGTGCGTAACTCACTTCACTCAAACAAAATTTATTTTGTTTTTTTGTTTTTTTTTTATTATTTGCTGTATCTGTATTCTGTATGTTCTATATGCTCCATTCCAAAAATATTATTTTATTTTCAGTGTTAAGTGTTCACTTTTCACTTCACTGTTCAGGTTCATTGTTCAATCAATAGAACTTGATAGAAGTAGAGTAGGATAATTAACTCTACTTCTACGCCGGATAATAAAACATTGTTTTTTTTAAATTGAAAATTATTGATGAAAACGTTTTTGTATTTTTTGTAAATTTTACCAATTTAGATACAAAATTTTGAATATATAAATTATGAATATTTTTTAAAAATAACACAATACCATAATAACAGTTTATTCATATAGCAAAATAAGATCCCTATACTTTATACAAAAGACGAAATTTATATGAAAATAAGATCCCATTTTTAAATTTGCTCTCCCAGAGGCCACAATAACGCTAATACGGTATAATTTATACTAAATGGAACCCAACTAACGAATTATAACTAAATGGAAGTGAGTACGAGTATACCATACAAAAATACAAACATTTTATACAAATTTGTTGGTATGGTACTTCTTTTTCTGTTATATAAAAAAAAAAGATTAGTGTTAGGCCAATATAAACATAAATAAAAATAAATAAAAAGTGATATAAACATAAGTACTGTAATTTCGGAATAAAGAATCTAATGAAAGAAAAAAAGAAACTAGGATTTATTTTGCTTCCGTCATTTATGACGGGTTACAAAGCTAGTCTTAAAATAATTAACAGTTTCACAGAAAATGTATTCCAAGCAATTGAACGAATGAAATGACAAATAAAATAGAAATGTCAAACAGCTGTTTTTTATAATAGCACAAACAAACAAAGCATACAAAAATTCTATGATTCAAAGTGTGCTCAAGTTTGCGCATCACAAACAGTATAGTGTTGGACTTCAGAATATGGAAGTTTTAGGATGCGTAATGCTGATTTATTTTCGAATGTACAATGTATATTATTAATTTTTATTAGTAATGATTAATAAAACACTGCTGTTTTTTGAGAAAAAATTATTACGAATTTTTGTTAGTAATTTATTATTTTTCTTAGATGTGTGCATTTCCAAATCTTTAGTCAGGAAGCGAGTAAGCTTATACGAATACGCTTTACATAGTATATAGTAGTGCGTAGCAATCAATGGTGGATGGTGTACTGGATTAGTTAAAATGTGCTCAAGTTTGCGTATCACAAACAGTATAGTGCTGGACTTCAGAATATGGAAGATTTAGGATGCGTGATGTTGATTTATTTTCGAATGTACAATGTATATTATTAATTTTTATTAGTAATGCTTAAATACTTGTTGTTTTTAAGATTTTTATTACGAATTTTTGCTAGTAATTTATTATTTTTTTAGATGTATGCATTTCCAAAATTTTAATCAGAGAGCGAGCAAGGTTATACAAATATCCTTTACATAGTATATAGTAGTGCTTAGCAATCAATGGTGGATGGTGTACTGGATTAGTACTACATTGATCAATGAATTTCGATGTAGCACCACCCAATGACTACTACCACCATTCATTACCTGCACCATCTATATTATTACAATTATGTAACTATATATAGTTAAGATTAAGTTTGAAAAAAAAAACTAAGTAGATATATTATAATTATATTAAATGTCTAAAAAAGCTTCTTTCTTCAAAAATTTAGTTTAACTTAATTTTATTTTATTATTTCGACTGCTATTTTATTATTTCGATTAAAATTTAGGACCTTTTTCCAGGTAGGATGAAAATTGTGTTAAGAAAATTTTTCTAACTGTACACTCATTAAAATTGATTTAACAATACTTCAAGTTTATTTATATAAAATATAAACAAATCACAAAATTACAATATTAAATATCCTTTTTAGATAATTCTATATCCTTATAAACCACATTTATATACACTTTAATAAAAATAAACTTTTAATTTGTTTGCAGTAAACAAAAATAAAATTCATATGACATTTTTAATGATTCCTTGCTCTGATATTCCTACAAAAATACTTAATTTTTAATGAAGACTTCTTGTTTCTGTTTGTTCTTGAATAATTCACGGAAATAATTCACGGATGATGTGAGGTAAGGCCACGGAAATTAAGAAATAAAATTAAATTTGTTATGACACATTTTTGCAGACAAATAAAATCAATTAAAGTAAAGTTAATGTGCTGGTGTAAGTATATTTTCTGAAGTGATTATGTCTTCCTGTTGATGATCACATTATATTCCTTAGAGTCTATATATTATACAAAAAAAAAACAAAAATTTGTTATTTTTCTTATTTTTGTTGATTTTATTATTATGATAATTTTTGTTAGTATTTTTATATTTAGTATGTGTGATGATGATATTAAAATTAATAGATATGAGTAAAAAGAGAATTTTTTGAAATATATTTTTCTTCTTGTTTTTTTTTTTTTGTCTAATATGATTTATTTTGAAAAGCCTTAAATTATAAGTGTTTTGTTTATGTTGGGAAATTAACAAAAAAAAAAAAAAATTACAAGGAATAATGCATGCTCTGGTAACTCCTTAAGGATTTCAAGTTTTATAAATTGAAATTTTCAACTCATAACTAAATTTGTTTGTTGTTAATTTTTCAAAGGTTGAGAAGTGAAAATTGTGTCTTAGTTATTATAATACAGTGTAGTGTATATGGAAAATTATATTTAAAATTGTAATAAAGAACTTAAAATTAATTAATGCAAACATTATGAAGCATTGACATAATTTATGACATAATGAATAGGTACATATAATTGTTTGGACTATTAAATCTTAACAAAAATCAAACAAAACTGAATTTATTAGACAAACAAACATATGAAAAAAGAAATATGTAAATGAAATATTAAAGACATGCATTGATACTAACTAATCATGTTATTAATCTAGCTGGACCATAACAATCATGGTACTCTAGATAAGAGATTTTATATTTATTATTATTCTTATTATTAATTTATTAATTTTTTACATTCAACATCAGTGTTTCATAGCTTTCTTACAGAGTTTAGACCAATCTATGTTTTTTCAACTGAAATTAAAAGTTTTATTTCTGATTTATATTGAATTTAGAATTTCAGATTTAATCTGATTTAAAATTTAGATTCTATATTAAAAATCATTCTATTAAAAATCTTAATATACTAAAATTATAAAACCTTACTATACTAAAATTATAATTTAGAGTCCGTTA
The DNA here is from genome assembly GCA_963942445.1 of Argyra leucocephala. Classification (NCBI taxonomy): domain Eukaryota; kingdom Metazoa; phylum Arthropoda; class Insecta; order Diptera; family Dolichopodidae; genus Argyra; species Argyra leucocephala. The sequence goes on along the minus strand of OZ012681.1, from coordinate 136,712,247 downwards.
ATATTATAAAACAAAAAAAAAAATATTAAACAAAATGACGACATATGAAATAAATTATAATCATAATAACAAGTTATACGTTTTGCTTAGCTTAGTAATTTTGCAATATTCATCGACAAAAATAAGTATGGAAATAACTGCATTTAATAAATTTAAAATTATATTAATTAAATTAGCTATTTCTTTAATATTTCTACAAAACAATATGAAATTATTATCATATAATTAAAATAAATTGTGTAAGTATGGATGATATCCGTTTTTTATACTAAATTTATTTATATTTCAATAAAATTTTATAATTAAAAAAAACAGGATCTCAGCATTAAATATATGTTAAAAAATATTTTTGAAAATTATAATTTAATGTTCTAATTAAAATTAATCCAAAAAATTGAAATTATTTTTATTATTCATATAAGATTATAATACATTTGTGATTTTGAAACAAATATTAAAATCAAATTTAGATTTAACATTAAAATGAATTTAGTGAAAATATCTAACAGAGTCACATTCAATTACAAAACTGTCTAAGTGCACATTAAAAATAATAATAGTAAACGTATGATTTGTGTAGTTATAACAATGTATTTAAAAAATCTAGTTAAACTACAATTTCTGAAAATTTACCACAACTAAATTCGATTTAAAATACTGACAATTAAAAAATTTACTATTTTTAGAATTACCACAGTTTTTTTTTTGTATATCTAAACCAACACAAATAAGAATTGAGAAAAATTTCTATTATATTTTATTTATTTATTTCAGACAATATCCTTTACAAATTTTTTAAAAAAACCTCAAATAAATATGTATTAAGAAATTTTGTTAAATTCAAGCATTTATTCTTGTAGAATGTAAGATTTGGTAGAACAAATAAATTTAAAAAAATTAATAATCAATTATAATTGTATATTTCAATAATCATCATCAATAATCAATTATAATTGTAAATATATTATCAATAATAAATCATAATTGTGTAATTTAAGAATTTTTATATACATAATATGTTAAAATTTAATATTCATACATACATACATATGTTCAAAATTATTAAGCTAGACAGCTAACGCTAAGGCTTTGAAATAAATAAAAGAATACATAAAGAAGAAAAAAAAAATATAAAAATCTTTAGATCTACTTATTACATCAGAAAACTTCTATTATCTACATTCAATTCAAATAAAAAAATTAAATTAAAAAAAAAATATCAATTTTGTCAATTAGAACATTTTTGCAATGTTCACACACTTCTATACCTAAAAATCCTTTAGATCTATTACCAGAAAATATCTATTATTCTATATATTTCAAATGTACGGTACTTATTATAATGCTTTTTTTTATTATCTATATTTTTTTTCTCTCTAAATACAATTCTTATAATCACTAACATTTATGTACAATATGTACATAATATGTAAGTATGTATTTAGTAATATCAAAATTAATGAATATGACAAGAAAAAACTAATAAAAGAATTAAAGGATAAAATGTTTAATTTTTCGCATTTTATTTCTATTCTCATATCAACGAAATACATATATATATATATATGAAAATAAAAATACATTTCGTACATACATACATATAATATGAATAGAATAACGGATAATAGAGAAGATCTTAAATGCTGGTACAATTTAAGTTAAACAATGCCACAGTGGTTTTATAAATACAAAAATTATATATAAAAATGATAATTTATATTTACAAAACGGAGCCTATTATATATAATATTATACGTTAGGTATATATAATTATGTATATGTATATATGTGTAGTACCTAATAATAATATGTTAGATAGAAATGTGAAATATCCTTAAATTTTAATAGCGTTAATATCAAAGGATATATTAAAGGCACAATATTATTATCAATGGTATAATGTAATCTAATTGTAAGTATTAATAGTATAGTATATTATATATGGATGCTATTTATGTATGGTATATTGTGTCTGGTAAACAGGGCTGGAAAATACTTGGATTAGTGATAATTGTATTATAGTTAGGTTGTTTATTCAAAAATTTGATTTTTCTTAAATTGCTCGTTGCCAGATAACAGTTTTAATATTTTTTAGATTAATTGTTCGGTTAGACTTTTCGATAAGCTGTATAATGATCAACTTAGTTCAGATTTAATTTAAAATTTTAATATACGTTGATTTTGAATGTGTTGGTAATTTATATCTTTAAGTGAATATCTTTAATTGAGTTGAAGAAAAAAGTAGAATTAAGTCTTCACAACTAGTAGTAGTAGGATGAGTGGAGTAGAAAATTTTGAAATTATTTAGTACTTACATTTAGATTTCTTGATATAGGATTCACTTACTATAAGCTCATTTTAATACTTAGTTCATTTTATAAGATTTGGAAAATAAAATTTTAAATGAACATGGAGGGAAAAATGTCAACTATATACCTTTTATTTTTAAATTGAAATTTATAATAATTATTTAATAAAATAAATAATATCATGTAAAACGTTTTAAAAGTTCTCAATACTAGTTATCCTAAGATATTGGATAGTTTTTATTTACAGGACGACATCAAATATATTGTTTGCAATTACCCAGACCTGGTGAAAATTAGATTCAGGTGATTAGGAAAGTACAATTTCTAAAAAAAAAACGTATATTAGTTATCTTTTGTTTAATCATGGCCACAGGTTTCGTTGTGGAACAGGAAACAGTTCACTTTAAGCTTTAGAACATCGCAATGGGTTCACATACGGTATAATGTTGCGGCAGCGATGAATAACTAGGATAAAATAACTCTCTAGTCAATCTATATGGTAGGATTTTTAAATATTGGTACACCGTCTTTTTTGGAAGCCTACTTGAAAGATAGTAAATGAAAATAGAAGAAAAAAAGTATATTAATTCTTAGTTAAGAAAAAAAGGTTTTAAGCTTTAGTTTTTAATTTCACTAAAATTGTGGCTTGCATTAAGATTTTTTTTCAAGAAAGAAATTTTTCTTAAAAGCTACCAGATTCAACTCCGATTCTGATTTTGCAACAGAAGATATAATAATAGTATAACTGTAATATTACACATTTCTACGATGATTATGTTAGTAAGGTATTTAAGTTAATTCTAATAATTATCATTAGCGTATATATATATATATATATATAAAAAGACTTATCTATTATTCTATAAGATCTTTTAATTATATATATATATACATATATTCTATAGATACATTATATTTATGTAGGTATATAAATATATATATGTAAATGTCTGTCTTAAAATTCTTCAATTAAATCCAAAACAAAATAACAACAACATAAAAATAGTTATAAAGAAAAACAAAATAATAGAAAATTAAAGATTTACTTAATGAAGAAAACTCATTTGAATTAAGTGAAAACAAAAAAAAAAAAAAATTCAGTTATCGAAGTAAAAAGCTGTTGTCGTAATTTTTCTCTTAATATTCTTTGAGATTTGACTTTGAATGTAGGTAAATAAGATGAAAATTCTTTAATTTTTTTTTTTATTCTTATTTTATTTTTCTTTAAGGATTTTCGGATAGATATATAAGAGAGAATCTATATGTAAATTTTATTTTGTAATTTTTACTACAATAATTAAGAAATTGAATTAAAAAAAAAAAACAAGAAAAAAAAAACGATTTCTCAGGTATTTCATTCAATTACAGTGCTTACTTTTTCTTTAATTTTTTTTCTTTTTATATATACCTATACCCACATTATAATGGAAGAAAATTATTTTAATAGAAATGTTAATTAATTCTAAATTGTGGTAGGTTTGATGCTCTTCTTAAATATCTGAAAATTGTATTTATTTAATGGATGATGATGATGATGATTTGGAATAAAATTAAATTTGTGATTTTCAAAACATATTTTGAATTAGTAATTTTTTTTAAATTTTTCACATTTTTTATATTTACCGTGAGTTGATTTAAAAAATCAATGACGATAATATTTAAAAGTTATTTTAAATGTATTGTGTTCAATTTATATTTCAATTTAATTCAGTTTAATTTCATTTAATTGAAATTGATATTACTTTTTGTATCTAAGTCATAATTTTGTGATTTGATTGAATTTGATTTATAATTAATATTAGTTCACAGTAATAAAATTAAAATAAAATTGAAATTTAACATTGTAATTACATTGCAATTATTTTTTTTTTGTTAATATAAATTTTATTTTTTCCCACTATTTTTACATTTTTAAACAAGTCTACCCTACAAAAATTTACGAAAAAACATTTATAAAACAACAACTTATTTATAATTTTATTAACATCTATTTAAGCAAGTTTTTAATTTTTATGTTAATTTTATACACTATTTTTAAGAATTTTTAATACTATGTACAAACTTTAGATAATTTTTTGTCTTCGAATTATGTAATTGGACAGTAGGGAGTAAAAATCAATTACATGGACATTGTAATTATAAAATTTTACATTAACTCATATACATTTCAGACATATCTATTATTTTTCTAATTAAATTATTATTATATAACTATATATTGCATATAAATAAATAAAGATAAATTAGAACGAGTTTATTTCTTCACAATTCTCTTCCTTGGGTTAAAGACAAGACAACAAAATTATTGAATATAATACATTAAGCTAGAAAGTAAATATATAGTTTTGTGTCTACTAATCTTTGAGTTAGCCAAGTGAATAACATTCAAATTTGTCGATAAAATGTACACTATATAATAAACTCTTGATACTGGTATTTATATATATTTTATTATCAGTGTAAAGTTTTTGTGCATATAATAAATACCCAGAAATTATCCCGATATATACCCGATCACAATTAAATGTATTATATAACAATTACATAATCCTGACCAACAAAACATAGATTTAACTCATATTATAGAAATAAAAGATAAGCAAAAACGATTTTCATAAACCAAAGCTTACTATACACGGGACGTATTTAAATTACTAATGGTGACATCGTAAATGTTTTAAAAAAAATGTGAACCTGATATAATGTTGAAAAACTGAGTTGCTGCGAAAAAATAAGTTGACAACATTGTGTAACGAAAGCTTTATAAGTCATTGTAGTGTAATATATTTGTGATCAAGAAAAATATACAAATTTTTTTTTATTTATTTTAATTTTAAACCAATTGATTGATGATTATAGAAGTATTGAAGATTTAAATTAAATTGCTTAAATTATAAAAAAAAAGGAAAAAAGCAATATTGTGTTACACATACTCATATCCCTATGACTATCTGAAATAGGTTTACAGCTTACCCCCTTGAAAAATATGTAATATATGACCTACAAAAATTATGGCTTACTTTCATCCTGAATTCATTAGAAGATAGCATACATATAGAACAAGCTTTGGCCTTCTAAAACAAAAAATTAGAATTTTATACCATATATGTAGATCTGCAGAATATTAAACTTGCTAAATATACCTATAATCATGGCTTGCATTACTTTAAATAATATTGAAATAATTGACAGTGTTCATCACATGGTGAATTATCAAGCCTCGAAAATATTTTGTATGTTTATTTTAATTTGGTTTTAATCACAATGTAGCTCATTTCTTTTCCCTTCTACAGATATAAGCTTACAAAAAAAACTTTCACTATTAAAACATTGGGTTTGTAAAAGTTATTAGATACCCAAATACCTATCAAATTGGTAGCGAAGATATTGTCGACAGACAATGTCTCAAGTTTTTGTGAGCTTTTGTTGACATTTTATATAATGCAGACGTTGTATTCAACTTTGTGTTGAGATATTGACAATTGCAAAGTAACATAGCCCTTTGTGAAACTTTTACACAATTTTTTCCTTTTTATAAAGAAAAGAACCGTTATATCACAACCGTTATATATTTTGTATTATTGTTTTTTGAATCAAATATTTTAAGACGTGAACAATTATATTTTTTGTGTACTAGAAGAAAATCTCATTAATATATTCTGAATTTATTAATTTGTATAAACCAATAAAAAACGAAGTATTATTATTCGAATAAATATAATTTTTTATGGCATGTACATGCACTCAATTTTCTACTATTATTAAAAATATTGTCCTATTAAATAAATTATTTTAATTTTCTATTTCAATTATAATATCACTTTATTACTAAGAAATTTTATTATTATTATACCATATTCAATTATTATTTCATATTTTATTTAGAACATTTTTCCAAATTTAATAAACTATTTTTATTAACTTTTAGAATATTATTATTGTAGTAAACTTAATTTATATAATTTAATTATTTTAAAACAAAAAAAAAAAACTAAAGTATCTACTTAAATAATATTCAAAATATTATTACATGTGCTTAGTCAACCCTTCTTTTTAATTTGAATTCCAAAACTTTTGTTGTTCTTAAACATAATATAAGTAGGTATATGTATACCAAAAGAATTTAAGTATACCACCTATCTTAAATTTGATATAAAATATCCTTTATTTTTCTTTTTCTTTGTCGTTTAACTGTAGGTATAGCAAAATAAAAAAAACAGAAAAACAAAAAAAATAAAATTTCTCCCATGATCCTAATAATTTCTATATTAGTCTTTCAATTTAACTTGAAATGTGATTTCAAGTAGTAAAACAATCATTTATAATCTCCCATATTTATGAAATATAAAATGAAACAAAAACAATGAATATAGAACAATCAGTAAGAAAGAGATAGAATTAATAAAAAGAATATTTTGTTCTCGAATTACAAAAAATAAAGATAAAACAAAAAATGAATGAAATAACAAAAAATAAAAAAACAATAAACACAGGAGGATTTTGGTATTCGAATTTAACAAAATATAGTTTCATCGTTGTATGACAGGTTTAAATTTCGTACTTAAAACTAACTTAACCGACTGATATACATACATATATATAATATTTAATTTATAAATGTAAATAATTTGGAACAATTTCCAGAGCCATTTTTCAACCGATTTTCATTATTTTTTTTTTAATAATAGATAATTAACCGGTAGCGAAATTAAATACTTTTTTCAATTTAAATTTCACCTCATGTATATACATATATACACATACATCTTCACATACAAAAATTTTAATTAATAAAATTTGTCGCAACTCACCCATGTACATAGTTTCTGTTTTTTTTTTGCCAGAATCATTCAAATATGTATGATTTTTTTTTAAAAATAAAATATAATATGGTTGTTGTCTAAGATAAATCAAAGAAAAAAATGTATAGTTTTACATCAAGAATAAATTGAAATTATTAAGGAAATTATATTATTAATTCATAATGAAATTGGGTATACCATTTTTTATCAAACTTCCTCTAATTTCGAAAAGCGGGCGAATACTAGTAGTATATTAATGGTTAAGTCATTTGAATATTATCCGGTCAGCGCATAATGTTGAAAATTCTTTTTATTTCTCTTTGAAACTAATGAATGGTTATTACCTTCGTTGGACCATTATCTATGTCTATACAATATAAGTCTATACTGTTTAGTTAAATTTTAAGAGTGGTTTAATAACTCTAAATAATAAATATACAATAAAATTCACCCTCTTTTTATTTGTCATAAGTTTGTTGTAAAGATGATTCTGCGGAAAAATCGTTTTACTTTTAGTTTTCTTTTTTATTATTAAACACTTAGCACATTTTTGTAAGTTAAAGTTTATATTTAAAAAGGAAAAAATAAATATTAAAACCAAATCCATTTTTCCATATCACATACAAGGTTTTGGTTAACCCATCCATATCATATGGATGTTAAAAAACCAAACAAAAAAATATTTCACTTATGTCATTGTATTTTATTAATCGCTACGTTATAATCCACATTTTACAGTCCCAGGACACCCTATTATAAAAATTATTTTATTTTTTTTAAATCTAGAGATTTACTTTACATAATATACACCTATTATATATATAACTCACAAACTAAATACATTATCCATGTATAACGTATATTATCTTTAAATATTATTCAAAGCTTTTCCTTCGATTTTCCTTCGATTTATATTAGTTGAAAGAATAGAAAATAAATGATAAATAAAATATTTTATATTCATTTGTTTATTTATTTATTTGATATCAATAAAATAATAATAATGATAATAATAATGATAATAAAAATCATTTTCATGAATTCTGAATCCTTAAATCATATTATTGTATAAGTATATAGTAATTGTAAAAAAAAAAATCTATAGATGAATATACATACATATACCCAGTACAACATATTACATTGACAGGAATTTTTATAAATAAATATAAAAAAAAAAAAATAGAAAAGAAAAAAAATATGTAAAAATAAAAGATATATATATATATATATATAATATATAAATAAACTGCTAAACCAAATTCATTTCGATGAGGTTAAAAATGTAGCACCATTATTAATTTCTTTCATCTAAAATATACATAATAACTGTGTAGCTAGTAAATGTAACTTTCTACATTTGAACAAACATATTATATATATACAAAATTACATACGTATATATATAATCAAAGATATATATAATGTAAAAATGTATATAGGAGTAGTGAATATTTGAAATATACAAAATTAAATTTATATATATATATATAAAAATAAAGATATGCGATATACATAGTATATATATATCATAATATATATATATATTTATTATATAGGTATATATATATAATATAAATATACTTTATAGATATTTATAATTGTAAAAGTTTATAATATCGGCCAAGGATATTGGGGATTTGAACACCATCAGTATAAAGTATTATCAGAGAAAATAAAATAACAACAATAACAAAAAGAAACACTTTTCATTTTCAATGATTTTGCTTTTTTTTCTATTGTAACTTCTCAATTGTTTTCTTATTTATGTTATAGAAAAAAAAATGTTTGGTTTTTTCTGTGTTATAATTTTTTATTCAATATTTGATATGTTGCCGAAGCAGTTAAGTTTATAACAACTACATTTTTATTTATTTTTAATTTGTTAATTATAAAAAATCAAAATTAGTAACTATGCGACATTGGACTTGTGAGGTATAGTCTGTTAGATTCATATATTTATGCTAACATATAATAATTTATTTTATACAGTCATACAAAAACATTTTTCATACATCAGTGATAATGAATTTTTTCTGTCAAAAATTAAAAAAGATACGGTACAGAAAATTTCCCACTACAAAGAAAATTTCGTGACATTTTGACATTCTGATTTTTTTTGGTTACAAAATAATTTTTAAATTGTGTTAAAAAATATTTCAAAAAACATATTCAATTTATGTTTTAATTCAGTTCAAAAATGCGTTTTCTCTTCCATTTATCCTATCCATTTCATGCTGAATAGGTAGAACAAAAATGTATAATGAATGAAATCAGCATATCTACATTTTTCATGTATTTTTACCGTAACTTAATTCAAATTGTAAAACCTTATTAATAAATACGCTGGGTGGGGTAGTAGTTAGCACCTGTTTTTCAATCGAAAATTCCCAAGTTATTCCCGACGAAAGCAAAATATTTTATAGGTTTTTCGATCTGGTCCAGTACTCATTTTACGGTACAGAAAATTTCCCACTACAAAGAAAATTTCGTGACATTTTGACATTCTGATTTTTTTTGGTTACAAAATAATTTTTAAATTGTGTTAAAAAATATTTCAAAAAACATATTCAATTTATGTTTTAATTCAGTTCAAAAATGCGTTTTCTCTTCCATTTATCCTATCCATTTCATGCTGAATAGGTAGAACAAAAATGTATAATGAATGAAATCAGCATATCTACATTTTTCATGTATTTTTACCGTAACTTAATTCAAATTGTAAAACCTTATTAATAAATACGCTGGGTGGGGTAGTAGTTAGCACCTGTTTTTCAATCGAAAATTCCCAAGTTATTCCCGACGAAAGCAAAATATTTTATAGGTTTTTCGATCTGGTCCAGTACTCATTTTCATTGGGATAAAACAAATGATAAAAAATAATTGAGAGTATGATCTGTTAACAATTTAAATAAAAATAAACTACAGTTAGTTCCTGACAATAGTTGTAGTTTTCCAAATTTGATTAGTAAATATTAATAAATACTGAAACTAGTTCAATTAAAAATACCAGTACTGTACTTAATGTGTAAAAAAGTATGTACACTGCCTAAGTTAGTGATAAGAAAAAAAAGTTCGTTAAAACCACATTTCAATTTCGCTTTAAAGTAAAAATTATTAAAAACAAAAAAAAATATTAACCCTATGATGACTTGTGACTGTAAACAAACACTTTTTTGTTTTAGATTTTGCAACGATCATTTTGGCAAATATTTTTCTCTCTAAACACATTCCTAACCTCAAAAACAAACAACCAGTTCTGTATTAATTGTCTATATATTCACCTTTTCGATTTCCATTTTCTTTTTTGTCTATTTTTTCTGTTTACTTAAATCCCTTTTGGCTATAAAACCAACCGCGTTTTTATCTATATATCTATAATAGTAAATAACAAAAAAAAAAAAACCAACAATAAACATAAAAAATAGAAAATGGAAAATAGATTTTTTTTAAAAATTCAGGATAAATTTTTATTCACTGTGAATAATGAGTCCTGTTTATATTAACGCTACTTATTATTCTATTCTATATATAAATATATTGATGTATATATATATATATATATATGCATATAAAAGTTATATACAATATAAAAAAACTCTGTGTTTGAGTACTCAAAACACAAAAAAAAAAAAAAAAATTTCATAACGACTTCAAATGGAAAATTTTTTGTAGTTATATTCATTGTTCTATAAAATTGTTCGTAAAAACGCTATAACTTGTTGCTTTTTGTGCTTTTTCTTGTTGAATTAAAAATATTTATATATAATATAGAAATATATAAATGTACATTTTATAGATGTATGTATATATTTCAGAGGTAATTTTTTATGTTACAATTTATCGAAATATATATATAATATTGTATATATACATTTTAGTGATACAAAAAATAAAACAAAACAATATAAAAATGAAAATGAAAATGAAAAAACAGTTATTCAAAGGACTCTTTTTAAAAAACAATATGAATAGAAATACAGAACAAAATTAATATAACACCAATAACACTAATATTTTATTAAAAAAAAAAAGAACAAAACCTTGCAATAATAAAAATATCATCAATACTGTATATAAAACAGCTGTACAACAATAACATAAAATAAAACCAATTTCCCCTTTATTAATTAAATTTTTGCTGAGCTGATTACAAAATACTACAACCAAAACGAGTAGAAAATTTTCTATCTCAATTTCATATTTTCATTTACTTAACTTGATTTTGGAGCTTTTTCATACTTTTATATTATATTTATATATATATATAACATGAATATTAATTTCTCCACCTTGTTTTTCTCTCCGTTTTGTTTTGTGCCTCTCTTTTATTTCGAAATTTTTGTTTTGAATTTTTTGTTTTAATTGAGATGGAAAACATAAAGGTTTTTTTTTAATTCGATTTCTACTCCTATTTTGATAATTTGATATTCATTACTATTTGTAAAGACTCAAGGAGTACTAGAAGGTAGGTTAGGTATCTATATGTAATATACATATTTATATAGTTTTTTTTTTTTAAGTTGGTCTACAAAAAAATATAAAAAGGGAGTAAAACAGTTAGAGAAATATTATATTATGCAGAGAGAGAGAGATTTTGAGAATTTTCTTTTTAAAGGATTGTTAAATTCAAAGTTAAATAATCCAATACAAATAAACAGATAATAATAAAAGTACAAAACAAATAATAAAAAAAAAAAAATTATAGGAAAATAAAATGAAAAGCTTTTTTAATTTTTTTTTTTTTATTATTTTACATTTTTTGTTTGTTTATTATTTTTTTTTTGTATATTTTCTTATTGTGTTTTTATTTAGCGTGAGACCAGACAAATTTGTAAATAAAATGCAAGGATAAAAATATAAAAATAAAAACCTCCTTTTTTGTATTGTTTAGATTTGTTGTTAAATTAAAATATTTAAATAGAAATTAATTAAAATTGTAATTAAAATATAATTTAAATTTTAATTTAACTTTAATTCATTTTTTCCCTTTCAAAAAATTTGATAAGAAGTTTCAAGCTGTACTAGACAGTGTTATACAGCTTTCACCTTGTAAAAGTTTTCAAATAAATATTTAAAGTAATTTTAATATATTTAAATTTAGAAAAATTTTTGTTTTTAACATTTAGATGTTTTGGTGTTTATTGTTTTTGTTAATTTAATTTTTATAAACTGATTCAATACATTGAATTTTCTGTTATGTATGTTTAAATTGCAATAGTTATTCAAAAGTAAGTTTTATTATTTTAGAGATATTATCATTTTGCGCTACTTGTATGTATATAAAAATTAATGTATGTATATTAAAAGTATACGGTATATAAACAATATGTTAGTATAATATGTGTGAAAATGCATTCTATAATTTATATTATTTAAGGTAAAAATAATTTTGTGGAGTATAAATTTTCTGTACATTTTGACATGCAACAGCTATTTAAAAGCGTTTGTTGCTTTTCCATTAAAGATGTTTCATTTATTATGACATTCAATATAATACATATTGCTTATATATATATGATTTTATATAATGAAAAACATATATTTATATATAAATTTATTTAAAAATTTGTATATATATAGAAAATGTTTAAACAAATGTGTTGCAATTTTATTCCAAGAGACATAATAGGTATATAATATATTATATATGTATATATAAATGTATAGATTTAAAATACATTATAAGATATATGTAGAAAATTAAAATATACCACTCATATTTGTCAGAGTTAGAATTAAATGTGCTACAATTAATTTGAATAAAATGGAGCTCATTAAAAAATCTTACTAAAAAATCTAATTTGCATTGAATTATTTAAAAATGTGTACAGTTTTAAATGAAGAGGCTAAATATGAAGATTGTATTAACTTAAATTTAACCTTGATGTATAAACAAATTAAATGAAAAAAAAAGTTAAATTACATGGATAGAGAATTTGTTTTTCAGAAAACTTTAAATGAGGTTTATGTCGCTTTGAAAAATCTCACTAAGTTAAATTTTAAAAATAAGTCTTAGAGCAATTTCAGCCTAATTTGTTCCGATTTCATTTTACAATAGATCAAGTTAAATAAATTAACTTACTAATGTCTTAACAGTTTAGGTCAAGGATCAGTTAACAAATGAAATCAAAGGTGGCTAAACAATCAGTTAAGCTCCTTTAAATCAATTTAAAAATCACAATAAGGGAAAAATATATTTTGATTCCTCATCTATATAGAAGCCTTAAGTTTTGTTTTTCCTTTTATGCTTTAGTATAGGTTTATTATGTTGTGCAATAGATGAAAAATAATTAAATAAGAAATACACGACATATCCATAGTTTTAGTTGGTAATCAATTGAGCATGAAATTATCGTATTCATGTGAAACAAGTGAATATATTTGTATATATATAATTATATATAAAATTATCATATATGGTTTGTATATATATAATAATACATGTTGTATGTATAGCTTGAAGTTAAAAAGGTGATCTGAATATAGTTAAGCTATATACATATTGTAATGTAAACATATATTTAGAATATATTGCATGTTTAACTTTTTAAATATTTTAGTTTCCTTTATTTTTTTTTTCTTCATTTTTTTTTTTATTATTGTTAAAAAAGGAATTGTAACTTTTATAGTGCAATTAAATATATAGGTATATAAATAGGTTCATATGTGCTTGTATGTATACTAGGATATAATTTTTTTGTCCTAGTTCTTGTCCTGCTTTTATTTAATTCTATATTCCTGTATAAATATATGTATATATACTGTGTATAAGTATATATTCTATTTTCTTATGGTCTATCGATTTCATGTGATTGAACTAATTTTCGTATTTTGTTGTATATATTTTAAAAATAAATTCTAGTTTACACTTATATTAGAATGGAATTAAGGTAAAAAAAATAAATTAAATTAAACTGAATTATTTAAAATAATTGATGATTAAAAGGATGTGTGACTGTGAAGTCTTAAATTATTCGAAGAATTGAAGATAAATATCCTAATTATAAGCCACGAGCATAAATGTTGCAATGAAAGATTTCCTGAGATGTTTCATTGGTTCCCAAAAGCGATTTGATAGTGTGATTTTGTAATAATAATTACTAGTGTACGAGAGCTTATCAGATTGAAACCAAAAGAGTTTTTATTAGATTAAATTTTTGTGTTAAGTTAAATAAAATTATCCTCACCTTCGTAGTTAATTTCTGCCTTTTGGATTTTGTATAAGAATTTCATAGGAATATCAATATACATACAAGCAATGTACGACATATTATGTCTCCTCGAATTTTTAATTTCTTTTATTTTTTAAACAAAAAGTTAAAATTGATAAATTCGTTATACAAAACCCAATTAAGTATAACGCTTACGGTTCAACATACCTAATTTCGGGATGATATTTTAAAAATTGTAAATACACTACTTTAAAAAAATATCAATGATAGAAAAATGATCTATTAAAGTGCAACGTCTACAGAATGTTTACTCTAAAAATAAAAAATAAAATATATTTTTAGTATGTGCTTTTTAGTATACCAAAAAACCTTAAATGTGCCACATGTAACAAATAAAAAAAAACCAGACATCACTCTAAATTGAAAATTAAAATTCTATTATCTACAAAGGGTATTATTTCTTACCTTTTAAATATTTAATGTTATTGTTAACTACATTTTTAAGATAGGTTAGATACGTAAAAATAACATTAAAACAAAATTGAAAAACTCAACAAATAAAAAACAAAAAAAAAAAACTAAATTATTCAACTGAAAATGTATGAAGTCATCATGAGTTGGCCAAATTTTTAAATAAATAAAGAAAATTAAAAATGTCCTGAAATTCTCAGACACTTTAATTGCAAAAATAAAAATGAGAAATTCATTATTATGTTAAAAATCATAAGCTTTTTTTATTATCATTTTGATTTTTTAATTAAATTTATTGTTTTTAGGTATACATAAGAATTAAAGTGATAATTGCAACGTACTTAGTAAATGAAAATTGTCATTGAAAATACAAAGAAAATTATAATGAAAATTTATTGTTTTAACTTAATTATAAGAATGATTTTACAAATTCTATTGGTATTGGTATGGAACTACAATATGTCTATTATTTATTTATTTCTTTTTTTTATGTAACTTGGGTAGAATTACTTTTTGTACATTAGTACATTGTAAATATACTAATGGATAGTAGCAATAGCCTTTAAAAAATATTTTACAAACGTTACCTTAACAATTGAGTAAGACATTTTGAATTAATCGCTCGAAGAGTATTTGTATAATTTTACTTATAACATAATTAATGCTCCAAGTACCATTTATTATATTATATAATATCACTCTACCAATTTTCCAAATAAAACAACTATACTTCTATACTTTAGAAATTTTCATAAAAAATTTTTAGAAAACTTACTCGTGTGGATCTTTTACCTTCATAATTATTATTAAATCATCGCGTTGATATTACTTGGATCCAAATGTATACCTTTTGTTGGAAAACTACCTTTACCTAACCCTTAATTATTAATTATTACCAAGTATATTTTCAAATTTAATAAATTTAAATTAATATGAAATAAAAAAACAAAAAAAAAAAACAATCTCAAATACCCTTCAATTTCAATTAAGTTATTTTTTAAAGCTATCTAAACTATATTAAGAAAACAAAAAAAACAAAAAAAAAAAAATAAAACTTATAAAAACATAAAAGAAAAACACAAATTTTAATTAAAACCTTTCGAGGAAATTAAAAATATATACAAACCCTCAAAGGTGTATCATTTAGCACACACAAAAGATTTTTTTCTTTCATCCCCTATATACATGAATTTTTCTTTATTTAATATGAAAAGTTGAGAATTAAATAAAACTCTGTGCCAGGACCTTTTTTTTCATATAGGTATATAAAAAACAAAAATAATAATTAAAACACCAAACCATCGGTAAAAAAAATGACAAAAAATAAAATAAAACACATTCATTAGCCCCCATTAGTGACATTCACACTATACAGCTGACACCAAAAACAATAACAAAATATTATAATACCCCTTAATGTTGTATTTTAATAATATGTTCTAAAAATTATATTTTTGTTGTTATATATATCTTATTAAACACTATAATATATGTCGCACAACCCCAGGAGGCTTTTGTATTGAAATCCCTAAAAATGTTTCACTTAAAATAAATAAAAAAAAAAAAGCAGTAACCTTTTAATAAAAAGTCTGCTTAAATTTAAAAATATTTTTATTTTTACTACTGTTATGAATATCAAGAAAAAAAAGTTAAAAAAAAAAATAATAAATAAACAATATACAGCAAAAAATATTATAACATTTAAAAATATTAAAAATGTCCTTCGTATAAGGATCTAAATTTAAAGAGCTATATTATATGAAAATATTTGAATTGTTTTTTTTTTGTTGTTGTTATTGTTTCTTACTTTCTGTCTCTTACAATAATAATACCCACTAATACCCAATAATACATACTCAACTTCTCATACACTTTTTTTTATTCAAAATCACACTCTTATCAAAGACAAAATTTCATTATATATTTTGTACTCAACAAATAAAAATCCCTTCAATTTGAAATAACAAAAAGAAAAAAGAAAAAGAAAATTTTTCATCCTGTAAAATAATCTTATTAACATACAAATACAAAAGATACAATTAAACAATAAACATTTAATAATAATAATAATAAAAATAAAAAAAAAATAAAAGTAGGACATCAAAAATTAAAAAAGACAATAACATAACAATGACAAGACAACAGCCGAAGGACAGTAGCATCAAATTGTTGTATGGTAACAAGTATGACACCTCAATTAAATAAACCGCAATAAATTTTAATTTTTTTTTTTTTTTCAATTTATCCATGCACATATATATATATAAAATATATATGTAGATATGTCCTTAATATAATATGTAATAAATGATAACAGGCTTTAACAGGGATTTTAATAAGAATAGCTAGCATAAAAAATAATAACAATAAACAACAACACAACAAAAAAAGAAAGCAATGGTATTCACAATAAGGCCACAAAACCGTAATTTGTAATTAGAATGAAGAACTTTAATAAAAAGGAACAAAAAAGAAATGAACCATACTTTAGGACACTCAATATATATATTATAGTGTACTAGTATATTAAATATATCAAATTATAAATGTGTATATGCATATTACGCACAGGACACCCCTATTCAACATCGTATTTAATTTTTGTATAATTTTCAAAACAATATCATAAAAAAAATGTGTTTTAAAGGAATTTTTTTTAGGACAATTTTAGTTTTAAGAAATAATATTGTATTAATTGAAAATGTTCTTATTTAGTTATTTATATAAAATCAATTGAATTGATTATTGGTAATTTAAAAATTTGTGCCATATGTACAACAATATATACATTTGCATATACAGACATAAAATATTCTATTCTCCACCAGAAAATATTTTATAAGTGACTTGCGTTATTTTGAAAATAACCAAAAACTAATTAGGAAAATTTTATAAACGAAAACAGTCTCAAGTTACTCTGGAAGTGAAGAAAACGTTTTGTACATCGAATTGAAAATTTATTAACCAATGTGATCCAAATTAGAGGCAAACATTAAGAAATATTGTACTATGCCTAACAGAGAAAAAAAAAAAAAAAAATTACTTGAACTGAGATACGATAATTTTCATCATTGTCCTTTAATTCCATCAATCTGGTTTGATAATGATAAATATGTTAATTTTGTGTATTATTGGTTCAAAGATACTAAATAAACTGTAGCTCAACTTATACTTTCAAAACTATCAGTTTCTAAATGATAGAATTTTTATTTACAATCACATATATTGAAGCTCATCTTGGTATATCGGATAATATCCAAATAATAACGTAAAATATAGCGAATGTTCATGGAATGTTCATAAAAACATTTTTAATGACAATCTCGGGATCCCAAAGCCATGTTAACACTGATGTTAAAACGTGTATATGTAATAACGCATGGTGATCGTATTCAGTGCCATGTAGTTTTTATGCAACCATCAGTAAATTAACAATCATTATTTTATTATCAGTGACTAGTATAGTAAAATATAATTTTGACTGCGATTACGTTGGTAATAAGTGTCTTTGTAAGTATTACAGACCTCGATCAAAGATTTTCGCCATCACAGAGAAATTTTTTTATAGATATTCTATATGGCTTTGACATATTTACGATATGATTTCTGACACTGTATTTCAGTTTTTTCAATCATTTAATTTAAATTAAATCGAAAAACAAACACACATTAATTAAATTGCCCGTGTCACCCCCCACTATTATTTAATAAAAAAAAAACTAAAAAACAGAAAACTACAGAACAAATATACTAAATTTCTTCAAAAACAAAAAAAAGTTTTTCCTTTTAATAAAAAGAAAAAAAAACAAGAAAACTGTGTTGTATTTTTTTGTCCTTTTAACTGTTTTGTCTCTTAAATACACACAAGTACATGGAAATAATTCTCAGCAGGTGGTATGATTTAAATTGTAGTGGTAAACACTACAATAGCTCGAGAGTACGTATATAATATATATATCTAAACATATATGTACATATATATATATATATATATTCATTTATTTAACCGTAAATTTATTTTGTTTATATATATATACATATATTCATACATATATGCATTTTAGCAATAAATAAACAATATACAGTCAAATTAACATGAATACAGTTTTGTTATTGGACGAAAAAAAAAAAACTATACTTAACAAAAATAAACGGCAAACAATGATAAAAAACCGTTGAGCTCAACATATTTTACAGTTTCTATTTTAAGGACAAATTGGTGAGATGGAATTAAAAAATACCAACAAAATAACATACAAAAAAAAACAAACAAAAGGAAAAGCTTTTCGATAAGAATTTCGAATTTTACAGGTAATTCAAGAAAAAGTTCAATTATTTCTTTTTTTTACCTGAATTGTTGAAGAAAATTTACAAAAAAAAAAAAAAACAAATTACGCATGCTTTTAAATTATATTTTTTTTAACCGAATTTTCAAGAGAATTACCGTTATTCAGAAATTGAGAATTAATTTTTGTTATTGTAAGCTTTTTGTATTTCTCAAATATGAATTTGTTCAAGGCAGCAGAATTTCAATACAAATACAACCAGTTTTGGTTTTTAATAATATTTGTGTTGTACCTAAAAGGTCGATCAAAACTAAGAAAATTCTGTTTTTATTTTCTGTTTTAAGGAGAAAATCCTTTAAAAGCTATTTTAAAATTATTTGAAATTCAGATTAATATTAAAAAAGAAAATAGGATTCTTATTATAATCGCTTTAAGTAAATTTTAAGCTTTCAATATTGATTGTGTTGTTTTTCTGGTCTTTTCAAACCCCAAATTTTGGTACATTGTACAGAAGTATAAATTGTAGGTCAAAAAATTATATTTTAAATGATGATTAAAGTTTTGAATGTAAAATCCTGTAAGACCATTTTTTGTTTTTTAAATATAGGTTTCGCAAATTAATTCGTTTACAGGTCCATAACATCTGATGTCTGATTGTCTTTTTAGACATCAGAAGTTGATGTTATCAGATCAGGAATTATTCTAACATTTTTTTTTAACTTTAAATTTGCAATTTTAAGTTATTATAAAATATTATAACAGTTATTATAAAGTGTTAACTTTAGGTAGTAAAATAACTTTTACCATAAATTAAACCAACTTTATGTCTTACAATTAGCAGAAAGTTTTTTGAAATTTTTATTTGACCAAATTCAAATGCTCATTAGTGTTTTGATCTATTTTCACAGATGTTTTTGATTAAATGGAACAATCGTTAATCTCAGACTAATTAATATGTACGTTGTAGAAATAGTTGAATTGACATCGTATACAATCTCTAGTAGAAAAAACAACTTCCATACTGTCTAGTGCTATCAATACTATCCTATTTATTTCGGTAATTCTACCGTGTAATAAATAGATACAATTATATAGATAGAATCATCTTATTTGCGTAGTACTTTAATTCATGAATTAAAAATATTTTAGAAATTAGGTATTAAAACTATTGTTAATTTTCTAGCCACACTGTTTATAAGTTAAAGTTTATATAATTTATATCTCTATAAAAAATAAAAAAAAAAAAATAGATTTGAATTAAATGCATTAAACTGTTGTATTTTGTGGTTGATTCAATGTGATATGTTACACACGATTTAGCCAAGTTTAATTTTATTACATTAGTAATTATTATTAACTAGTTTTGTAACCCGCCATAAATGACAGAAGCAAAATAAATTCTAGCATTTCTTCCTTCATTAGAGTTTTCATTTCAAGTTTAAGAAAAATATGTATTTGCTTACTAATTTATCAATATCATACCCCTATTAGAATGCTTTTATTTACCATATAAGCAGAATATTTGTAGTAAGGTGCAAAATTTTCAATTCCCTAAGGGTTATTTATTCGATCATTTTAACGACATCTTATTTGCCATCATTGGAAATTTAAACATATATTATCCTAAGACCTCAATAATTCTAAATAATCAATATTCTTAGACATTCTATTGTATTCAATTAATTATGATATAAGTTAGTCAAAGAGATAATTTCAATTTAAATTAATATAGAAATACTAAATTCAAATAATATTTTTAATGAAAACAAAATCTAACTATATAATATAAACTTACAATAATTTTATAGTTTAACAATCATAGCAGCGTTCTACTGTAAAATTCAAATTGTAAAATGAAATTAATTAAGACATAATAAAAGTAAAAAGTTTTATGGCGCCATCTAAATTTAACACTGGAATGACATGACAATCATTATGAAATGATGGGCAAATGACACATAACAGATGACAAATTACAGATGACAGATGACAGATGACAGATGACAGATGACAGATGACAGATGGCATATATAAGCAATAAAAAACAGATACTATGTCCATGATGTTACAATTTGTATATATATTGTAATTTGTATATGTATTGAAGTATTCCGTCGAGCTTACAAACATCCAGATAAATGCAGAAAATTATATATATATATAATTATAATTACCGAACAAATTTTCGAATTGCACACCATCAATAATGGATTTGATTGTGTACAGCACTAATTGTTGATTTGATACAATACAAGCTGTGCATTTGTTTTACCGTATAGATAGATTAGATATATTTGTTTAGGGGTTTGTTCCCACTGTCTTCGCAACCGCAAATGGGCTTGTTGTGACTGAATTATATAGATGTTGTTTAACTAAATTAATAAATATTTTAACCGACTTCTGTTTTTAAACCATTATCAAAAGACATAGTTTAATTATTAGTTTTGCAATGCCGACATATATGGTCATTGGAAAATTTGTTAAACTATGTTCACCCACAACCGAAATCGATCAAAATAGTTATTAAATTTATTAAAACAAAGCAATGATTTTTTTCGTTTTATTATTTAAAATGTTTCACCAAACTTTATTGAATTCGTAAAATAACCGAAATAAAACGAAGTAAATAATTTTTATAAGAGTTTACGTTTAGGTTGGCTATTCATATTAATAAAAATTGTAAGCATTGATCCTTTGAGACTTAATAAATTTTAATTGTGTTATCAATAATTGTCAAGCTCATCCTTGAAAACTTTTTCAATATATAACGATATATATATATAGTATATGCATACATATAATTCACACAAAAAATTTCTCCAGTTGAAATACTATGTAGTATTTTTTTTTAAATAAAAAAAAGCTTCTCTAATTTTATTTTTTTGTTATATTATTTTTTTTCTGTTTTTTTTATATTGTCTTTTTTTCGAGTATTTACATATGTACCTACCTACATTTTCTAAGGTCAGTGATACAAACAATAATAATATGTAATTTCAAATTTCAAAACAAATCTATTCTTAACGATGATAAGAAAATTTTCACCAATATTTATTTCTCTCTTGAACAGAGAAAATTATATATAAAAAATATATTATGATACTGTATTGAGAGAGGAAAATAATACGAATAAAAACACAAATATAAAAACTAAATAAAAGCTTTTCAAATTTAAAGCTCAAAAATTTTCATAATATAATTTTAAATTTTATGTTTTTTTTTTTGTATTAGTAAACACTCTCAGGCAATTATATCTATAAAAAAAAAAAAAACAAAAAAAATAAACGAAACTTCGAAATTACCAAAAAAAAAACAAAAAAATAATAACTATAAAAAAATATATATATATATTAAAAATATATTATATTTTTTTCTACTGTTGGTCGTTTTCCGACCAGTCTAATTTCGCCGTCTATTCAAATTGGTTGATTCATTGGTTCGGAAAAACAAACGAAAAAATTTATCAAAAACAGAAAAAAAAATAAAAAATAAATTAATAAAAACAAACAAAGAGAATTACAAAAACAAAAAAAAAAAGAATAAAATAAGTAAAATTGCGTTGCGAAATGTACATGCATACATATCTAAATACCTATGTATAAATTAAATATTAAAAAAAAAAAACAAATTTATATTTTTGAAAGGAATAAAATAAAAAAAAGGCATTACACTAATTAAACAGTTATTTAACTATAAGTATAACATTTATTGTATATATACATATATAAATATTAAAAAGATATAATATATTAGTTTTAACTACTACTACTATTATTATTATTATTTTGTATGTATCAAAAGGAAAAAAAAAACATAAAAACAAAATAAAAAACCAACAGTTATTAATGGTAAAGAATCACGAAGGAAATTTTCATAATTTGCATACATGCATAATTTGTATTTTTACGATATGAAATTGTTACCGTTATTGTTAGTTTTATAGTGAAATTTTAGTTTTGTTCTTTATCCTTCTTTTTTCTTTTGTTTTGTTAGATTTTTACTTATACTTTTTATTTTCTTATTTTTAATTACAATTAATATACAGTTAAAATAAAATATTGTGCAAATATTATAAAAAAAAAAAATAATAAATAAAAATAACGATTTTGTGTTTTTTAGATCTGTTTTTTTTTTTTTATTGTTGAAAAAAATGGATATGAATTCTTTTTTTGTGATTAACAAATTTTTTTTTTTTTAAAGATATTTAATTCGTTTTGCGTATAAATGTATGTAAAATTCTAAAATTCTTATACAGATATTTTAATATGAATGTGTGTATAACATTGTGAATAATTTGAATAAAAATTTTATTTTAATTTTTTTTTTTTTTTAAAGTAGCTAATAACAATTTATATAAAATTTTGATCAATAATATATTATTATACATAATATATTCAAAAATAAATTGTATAAAATAAAATAAAAAGTGGCCTCGGTAGCCGAGTGGTAAAGCACTCGAGTGTAGTAATGTAACGACCGAAGGAGCACGGGTTCAAACCCCGTGAGAACCGAAAAATTTTTCAAATGGTGAAAATTACTGAAAAATGTAATTTTCTATACAACCACATCGGTTCAAATATAATTTAATAATTAATAAAGATATAATATAACTAATAAAAAAAAAAAAAAAATAATATAAATATATAATATACAAAATATATACCAAATAATTAATATAGTTTAATTAAAAAAGGCCCACATTTCGAAAGGGAAAAGGACCTATAAAGTTGACCTACAGATTTATTTGTAGGATCAACTGTTAAAATAAATAAATAAATAAAATAAAAACCAAAAAAACCAATACCATACATACATGGAATAGAGAAAAAAAATTCTACAATTAAATATTTCCAAATATTATCGAAAAAAAAACTAAAAATATTTTAAATTTAAAAATTTTTTTTTTATTTTAAAATAAATTTATGGTTACTATTTCTTATAATCAGATTTGCTTTTAGTGGTATATTAAATTTACAAAATAAAAGTCCAATTTTCCTTTTATTAATAAATTAATTGTTATTTTGCAAATACCGATATTTCTGAACAGAAAAATTATAATCGGGTTATGAGGCTTTAAAAAACTAATGTTATTTTTAATAATTAAAAAAAACAATACTAAAAAAACATCATTTCGGAATTATTTAAAACATATCATTTTTTTGTTCTTTTTCAAAGTTAGGAGTATCAATTTTAATGTTAAAAATAATTATCAGTATTAAATAAAACGAAATAAATTATAAATATGTAAAATTTATCGAAAAATAAAGAAAATATTATTGAAATTGTCCTGAACCAGCATGTTTATATAAAAATTGGTATTATTTACTATTATTATTACATATTTTCAAATTTAGTAGAAATTTATTTACTATTATTATTGTTTTCAAATTTAGTAGAAAATGAAAATAGTGTTCACAATTAAGGGATGTAAAATCTTTAAACGGCAATACATCGAAACGCAACAAAAATTAATATGTAGGTTTTTTTTATTATTTTTGTTTATTTTTATATTTGTTCTAATATTACAATTTACAAACATTGAAAATAATGCATACAAAATATTATCACGTTATATTTACACTGAATCTTTCGACTGAAAATTCACATTTATTTTATAATTTTGATTTTATATTTCAAATCTTTAATATTTGGTTTGTTTTATTAAAAGGAAAATTTTTGGAAAAGCTTAGATTTACTGTTTTTTTTATATAAATTTAAAAACACATTAGCTTCCCGAATCTATGCTTAACTTAATTAATATATGTTATCGAATATGAGCCTCTAGGTGAAATATTTTGAATAATAAAAATTAAATAACTCTAGGTAGATATCTCTATCTAAGTTATAAAACAATATCTTGATAGATTTCGTTTTTTTATTCTTCCCAGTCTCCTATTCCAGTGTAATAACCGAATCAAGGTTTTAATTAAACTTAGTGAAATATAGAGTTTTAAACATCATAAATAATATAAGGTAGCTCTGAATTATATTACATTTCCACAATAACAAAAATGAAATTCGTTAAACAAAACAATATTGAAAAAATCTACTTTCTACATCCACAAGTAATTTTTGTTTAGGTTAATTTCTACTTTCGTCAATATCGAATTATAATTTGTTTGTATTGAATATTATGATTCTATTGTCTGTTACTCTTCTATTGTAGTAAATTAAATATTTATATGAAAATAGTTTTTAAATACGAACAGAAAAATTTTAATTTAATTTTTGTTGGTATTTTGCTTGAACATTAGGATTAAATCTTTTGATTCCCTTCAAAAGGGTCTAATGTGGTTTTCTTTGGGGTCAATAATTATTACCGAAATGTTCTGTTCATCTAAATTAATTAATAAAGCGATCTTACTAAAATTACCATGCGATGGACTTGTTGATCAATTACTTTTGAGCACACACCCACACACAGATTCAAACACTAATTGGAACTCATCAGTAGGAATTGTAATGTTAGAATGGAGATAAAACTCATGATTTTAAATTCTGATTGATTCTATCTATAACTTATTTATTTATTTATTCAATTCTTAATGTTAGTATACATAAGACTATTAGTTTTTGTAAGTGTATACAATTAGCACAAATAATACTTATATCACAATACTGTAAGCAAAACTGTGAGTTATAACAATCAATGGAAAAATTTAATATAAAACAAATTATAATAAAAAATTTATTTACTTATTGTTTGGGGTATTTTGATTATAGATAGTTTAGGTAAGTAGGTGAAATTGACTACATATTACAGTTGGTTCTGAATAAAAAGAAACTAGCATATAGATAATACAATATAAATATCAAGCTAATTGTCCTTAACTTTTCCTACAAGTATTTTGACTTTAATTTCACATTTTTTGATAAATAATAATTATAAATTTCAATTAATAAGAAATAATTATATTTTTAAAAGCATATAACCGAAAACCTTCGATACCAGCGCAAATTTTTAATTATAAGAAAATGCAATTTTGTTTCTTTCTAATTTTTCTTTTAACAAATAAATAAATTAAAACTTCAAGCGAATATAAATATTAAAAAATTTGTTTTTGTAAGTTACTAAAAAATATATTATAAATATTTAAAAGGTAAATATAATAGTAAATAACTTGAAATTTAATGAAATTTTTGATTAAAGTGAATATATATTCACATTATCTACATCTATAATACCAAGTGATTGGAATATTATATTTTAATAATAGAATTGCAAAAAAAAAAAAACGAATAATTAAAATTATATGAATTTTGTGAAATTTTTATGTATCTACAATTACAGTTATATTTTTGTAAATATAAAACTTAAAAAATTTTGTGAATTATTAAAAAAAATACTACTAATTTATTTTATACAAACATTTTATTATAAAAGTTAAAAATAAAAAATTTATAATAAAAATAAAAATTAAATTAAAAAATTGTGAAAGGGAGTTCAAAATTAAATTTCCAGAAAATATTATAAATTAAAAAGGTATGATAATTTAATTTAATTTAACTTTATTTTCAAAATAAATATATCCCATTATTATTGTTTCATTTTGTATATTGATTTTACACAGTATAAGCAGGATTGACAAATACAAATATTTTCATATATAGCTATTTTTCAATTTATTTTTTCTATATTCTTCATCCCATTTTCTGAAATATGGAATTTGAAAAAAACAAAAAATGTTTGCAAAACTTTCATGACATAAAATTTTATATCATGCGACTTTTTCACACAATAAGGTTTTTTTTTTTTGACATATTTTGTTCATAGAAATTTCAAATATATAAAATAATTTTCAAAAATAAATGTCAACTTATTCTGAAGAATCAATAACTATATAGGTAGATTAAGATAGATAAGATGATTTTCAATTAAAATTATTTTCAGTTTTTTTTTTTTTTTATTTTAATTCTAATCCTTAAAAGTACTTTTTCATGAATTTGCATAAATTTTTTAAAATAAAATACAATAAACATTAACAGTAACAATAAAAAAAAACAAAAAAAAAAAATCCTTGACAATTAAATTCAATATAGAAAATTGTCATCATATATTTTAAATATATATTCATGATCTAGGATATGATGAAAATTGATTGATTGACAGGATAATAGAATTTTTCATTTAATTCTAATAACAATGCATTTTTTTGAAATACATTTTTTTTGCTGGAAATTTATTTTTTAAAATATATTCTAATAAAGGCTTCTTCTCATCAACTACCTATATAACAAAATTAAAAAGAATTAGGAAATATATGAATAAATAACTTGTACTTTAAAATTAGAAGGAGACAGTTATTTGCTCGTAAATTATATTCGTAGCTCATGTGAAATATTTTTTAAGAAGAAGAATGTTTGCACTTATTGAGATATGAGCATTGCTATAGACAAAATTTACAGAAATTTACATTATTTCTAACATCAAAATAGTATTTCTGATCTGTACGCTATTGATGATGATATGATCTTAATCTTTCTCTTTGTCTCTTCTCATAATCCCTTTTTCACAACAGAGCTATCCTGCCGTGAATTTACAATAAATATATGTAGTCAAGACTATGAATCACATATTATGATATACTTTAATATTCAAAATTCAGTAGCCCTGGAATTGGAATAATAATACTGTAGTTTTCTGAATATTTCTATATCTTATTTGCATTAATGTTTCGTCCTTTCAACACTTCTGAACTCATTAGTAGATATTATAGTGTCAAAACTATCTAAATAACTCCTAGCTTCAATTTGAATATTTTCATTACTTATATATAGATTGAAAAGATATGTGAGTTATAAAAAGCGAAAAAATTTACTTATTTATTGGATTTATTTAGAAATTAATGAAAAAAATAGATTTAGTAATTCTACAATTATTCCAGAATAGTTTTAGACTTATATTGGACTCAAATTTATACTATACAACAATTATTAATCATTGGGTCAAATTTAGCACCTGATAATTTAAATTAAGGTAATTAAAATTAAATAGAAAAATTATCACTATACAGAAGAACAGAAATTTTTAGTTTTAACGAGAACAGTTTATAACTTTAGAGTTAAGTAATCTGAATCATAATTTTAATTCACATAAATACCATATTTTTTTCACTTCACATTTAAATACTTTAAAAATCCATAAAAATATTTTTCTGGTATTTAATTTAGTTATTTTGAAAATACATATAATATAATCAACTACATAAAATTGTTTGCTTCTTATAAGTATGACTATAATCTCTTTATGAAATTAGAGAATTTTAATTTTTAACTTTTAAATCCTTTTGAATCCTTTAATCTTTTTATACCACCACCGTTTACAATTTTTATCTTAATTCAATTTTTCGAAGAAGGAAAGAAAAGCTATGTATTCTATTTATATTGAAAAAATTTTATGATATTAGATATCCACTCATATACGAAATTTAATTATTTAAATTATAATAAGTTGAAGGATACCTTATATGGGAATAGTAAGTGAAAAATTGAAATTTATCTGAATTTCCGGAAAAAAAATGGATACAATTAATTTTTTAATTTGAATGTTTTTAAAAAATTATTATCTCAATCAGCTTGATTCCACGATTCGACTTCAAGTTTAAAACATGTTTAATATCAGCTCTCTACCCTCTTCTTACCAGCAATGACATTTTGTGGAAGGAATTTTCTGTACTTCACGAAAATGAGAATATTAAACAAAAATTATTGTGTTGATTGTTGAACGATCTTGAAACACAAATATAGATAGATAACACCAAATAAGAATTTTGAGGAGGGTTACAAAAATTTGATGTGTTTAGAATTTTCTATTTAGAAATGATAATGAAATTTTTACACACATTTAAATAAATAAAATCATTGCAACAAATACAAGAGGATATGGGAAATGTAGCTATCAAAATTCTGAAAGAAAACTCTTGGAAACAGGACTATTTAAAATTTCCGTTACATGATAAATACCTCTTTGACATACTATAGCTATTATGTAAAATCTTTTTTTTTTATCATCAAATTATTTTTTTTTATCATTTTTGGCAAGCAAAGGGTAAACACTAGCTGACAAGTTTTATTTTCTTATGTGATACAGTATTTAACTTTAATCATACCATTTTGATAAGTTGCTATACGATAAATATATATAAATAAATAAATAAATTAAATACATGTTTTTCTCTATTTTATGCTCTTCATATTTTTCCTCTATTTTTATCCTTTATTCTTCAATAATACTCACTGAGACTAGTATTCGCTACCCGCTACTCGACATTCGAAGAAGATCGTACTAAATCGTACTAAATTTAATTATGAGTTATTTTTCGTAATTAAAATTTATCTCTGGTACATAAGTACTCTACTATATTTTTTTTTTAGTTTATTTAGGCAACAACCGTAGACGTAATAATTTATTCAAAAAATGCTATGTTAAAATTACTTTTTTTTTTCTTTTTTTTCTCTATTATTTCAAACGAGTAAAATACAAATTTTGTTATAATTATAATCTTATTCAATTATTTATAACATAAAGTTCAATTTTATTATTAAAAATCTATTATTAAATCTTATACATTGGGTGAAACTTTAAATTGAAATTTCGAATTGAAAATTAAAAAAATTTTAAAAAAATATTTAAATTCGCTACGTCCCTTTTTTAATATTTATCATTTAATAAAGTTCAATTTTATTATTAAATCTATTATTAAATCTTATACATTGGGTAAAATTTTAAATTGAAATTTCGAATTGAAAATTAAAAAAAATTTTAAACAAATATTTAAATTCGCTAGGTCTCTTTTTAAATATTTATCATTTAAAAAGAATAATAATGAAAATTGGCTGTGGAATGGTTCAGATATTTGTACCGTATTTGTTTTTTCAATTTACAGATTAAATAGAATGATAATTTAAATTATAAATTAAATTAAGCGAATTTTTCGGTAATACAATTGATATTTATAACAATCATTTTGATTAAAATTAAAATCATAAATTGAGAACAAATTTTTAGTGTACAACTAAATTGTATTTATTTATTCATTTATATTTACATTTATTATAATTAAAATTACAATTAATTTATTTGTGAGCTGTAGCTACTTGGGCTTAATAATTGTAGTGTACAAAGAAATGACTGCTACAAAGTATAATATTTCCAAAAACTATACAATTAACGACTTATAATAATGCCAATGAAAATATTTACTAAAATTGGTTCAATTACCTAATGTTTATATATAATAACAGAAATAAGTAACATTATATGAATTTCCACACATAAAATTTATGATTTTAAAGTTTTTTTTCTCAAATCCTTGGAAATTAAATATTTTTAATGACGTTTTTCTTTATTTATAACAGTAAAACGAAGCTTTAATGTAATTAACACCACTTTACTTTGTAAGTTTCCGTTTTTATAATACATAAAAACAAAAAAAAAAAAATACTAAAATGTTTTTTTTTTCTTCCTTAATGCAAGGTTAAAATATCTTCAGGTATATTATATTCTCTCTATATATATCCTTTTTCTCTCTCTTTCTATGTTGATCAACAGGAAATTAGATTTGGATTTACTTTTTTATATTTTTGTTTTAATATTATGAAATGAATTCGTGTAATCTTCTGCTGAAGAGACTGCTTTTCTAAAGGGATTTTTTTGTTTGAAATATTTTCTAATATTTTTTTTTTTTTTTTGTGTTTTTCCAAGAAATTTTTCTTCAAGGGAATGAAAACTTTTACATTATATTTCTTCAATTTATAAATCAAAATTTTACAGTTCACAGCCGAGTAACTTATTAAATTGTTATATAATTTTGTTATTTTATTTTATGACAGAATAAATTGAAGGACTTACCCGGAAGTATGATCATATTCCACTATAAGGATGTGGGCTTCAAAATATTACAAATAATACAAGATAACAAGAAATGATTTCAGCCTGTGGGTATACTTAAAATGTTCATGTAAATCTATGTGATTGGAATATTGTTTTCTTCAGTTTGATGTTTATTCTATATAATCAAGTAATTTGACTACTTGGCTGCTGCAGTTACACTTTTTTTTTATATTTAGATATAAGACCTAGTATACGATGCTTAGTATAGTATACGTTGTCTAGTATAGATACGATGCAGGATGTGGATCTGTTATATAATTTTTTATTTCCTTTTAAAATAATCTAAGTACTTACCTTATTATATAACACCGTATATGATTCAGGATGTGGATCTGTCCCACATTTTATTACATCCTACTAAATTAATCTAAATACTAACCTTAAATATAAAACCCTGCATAATGCAGAATATGGGCGTCCAATACAATTAACAAACAGCAAGAGATTTTACAAACATTGTGAATATAAATGAAGAGCCTAATACAGGGATATTAATAAAATAAAACATAGTTTCGTAATAGGTTTTGTTGTATTGCAATAATTTAAAAAAAATTGTGTTGCAAGAAATGTGAAACCCGATTTATTTCAGTGGTCGCAAATATTAATTAATTTACTTCATGTTTTAATTCCAAGAAAATATAAATTTGTAATGAAATAATTCTGATGTATTACAATAGTTTTTAATGCAGATTATTTTGAAACCAAGAATTAAATTTTTTTCTTTAAAAGGTTCAACATTGTTTTAATCTTCTACATTCTACAGACAGTAGGAGTTTTAAGAAGTTGCAAATTTTAAATAGAGCATTTCTATATAAAGGAAATAGATTGAATGGAAACATGTTTCACATTTTAACGGTTCTCAAAGTAGTGTTGAACAGATAGTGAATGAACAGTTAAAGCGTCCTTATTAATATTATCATACCTTAGCATGTTGCAATTGAGCACTTGCACGGTGTAGAAATGAACAGTTAAAACGTCCTTTGTATTCTTAGCATACCTTAGTATGCTGCAATTGTTTGGAGGGAGGTATTATTCTTATTTATCGATTTCGGTTGATTCACCAGCATTAAAAGATCGTTCTTTATTGTTTAAATAGCTCCTGTACGAATACTGAATGTATGTAAACATAGATCTATCAATATGTAAGAACTGTTTTGAAATTATCCAATTTTGTAAAACTATACTTCTTTAAAACAAATTTAAATTTTCAAAGTCTCTATCTATAAGTAGGATATGTAGGAAATATAAAATCATATAAAAATGTGAATAAAATTTATAATTCACTTCATATCCTTTAACAATAGTTAAATAAATTCGGTTTTCACAAAATAATTTTATTTATGTAAAATACCAAATCGAAAACTAGATATTGAAAATTCAAACTATGTATTTTCTAAGTTATAACCATCAA
Source organism: Argyra leucocephala (assembly GCA_963942445.1). Taxonomy (NCBI): domain Eukaryota; kingdom Metazoa; phylum Arthropoda; class Insecta; order Diptera; family Dolichopodidae; genus Argyra; species Argyra leucocephala. The sequence continues at coordinate 136,679,900 of OZ012681.1, read as the reverse complement.
CATTTTTTTCCTAAATGGGAAATTTTATTTCAAAAATCCAGTTTTTTCTATTTCATATTTTTACAGTTATTAAAGAAAACATATAACATTTCTTTTATATTGCAATATTTTCAAAATGTAACATTTTTTCTACTCTATGATTTTCACATTTCTAAAATTTTTTCCTTAAGAATTTCCATTTTAAAACCTACTATGATTTACAATGGTATCCTTATATACTCTTGTTGTATTTAATTCAAATTTCTGCTCTCTTCAATTCAATTCAATTGAATTCAATACCAAAAGAAAGGATATTCATTGAAATGATGATGTGATTTCTAACAGTGTTATAATAATCAATTTATATTAGTTGGTTATGTATTGGTATTGGTACAATAAGGAAATGAAAATGGCTTTAACAAAAAAAAAAAAAAACAAGAAAAATACAAACAGTTTTTACATCTTTTTTTTTTTATTTATATTTTGTTTTTTTTTCTTATTGGCTCGTATATTTATTAGAAATGACTTACTTGGAGATTTTTTATAGTATTGTATAAGTCTGAAGAAATTCTGATTATTTTGACGTCAACAAAACAAAACGGATATTATATGAAAATTGAATTTAATATTTTTGTACGAGTAATAAACGAGTAACTGTTGTACAGTAAATGTATAGCTTTTAAATTACTTTAAACTTTAATTAAAGTTTTAATTTAAAATATTTAAAGTGAATTTAAATTTTGGTAACATTCTTTATATTTAAATGGAATAAACTACACTTTTTAATCAAATAAAATAAAAATGTTTTGATATTTTTTGCTAAATCTACAGCCCTGTATATGTTGTTTTACAAAGTTTAATTTTTTCAATATTATATTGTCCGACTCGAGTTTCGTGTTTAAAAAATAACCTAAAACTTTTTTGCTTATTTTATTGAATAATTATGCCTCAACAAGAGTGTTTGTATAAATAGATACATATAGAAGTCTATTTAATAAAACCGACCTTATAAAAGTCTATCAAAAATTTTATTAGTATCGCGGAAGTCTATTGAAACAAATAGACTTGTGAAAAAGGTTGCTACATGTAGTTTAAAATATTTGTTGTCAAAAATATATGTTATTAGTATGGATATTTTGAAAATACAATAATTTTAGTGGGATTAGAGGACCTATGTGATGGACACTATCGAATGATTTTGACTATCGATAGTTAGTAACTGAGTAACTGAATGATATTATTTATCAATTTGGTAATTTGAGTCGAGAGTTGATATGGTACTGATTGTTAGTTACTAGTTTAGTTACTGAATCTGAAGTGCGATATAGTTTTTAGATGTGTGAGGTGACAAAAAAGTGTTTGTAGGCACCTTTTCTAATTTCTATTTTATTTTCCATCAAATTCACAATTTTTTCCAATTGCTGTTTATTACTAAAACATTTTCCTAAAATAAAAAACAACAAAATTTATAAAACATATAAAATTAAAATAAATTAAAAATTATGTATTTTCCATTTTAAAAATTCCAACTACATGTCTATCAAGAAAATGTCGTTGACTTTAAAAGTCTCGTAATAGAAAGATTTTCTATCGAATAGACTTCCGCAATTACACTCAATTGACTCAATAGACTGTTTTTATTGTAGAAAAAAATCTATCGCAATAGACTTCCATGATTGACTCCTACATATTTTTCTATTATGTTATGTTTATGCATTTCGTTTATTGTTGTTATTTTTATTTTTGTTTTAATAGGGTAATTTAGTAATCGGGGGACTTCAATATAGAACATTCTATGTACATATTGAATTTTAGTGGTATGAAATACGAAATGTTTTTTGCTTATCAATTAACGTTCAACATTGTGCATTTCATGTATATGTCAATAAATACCGTTGCATATGTCAATAAAAATTTATTTCATGTAAATGTCAATAAATAACGTTGTATATGTCAATAAAAAGCATTGTGTATGTCAATAAATATTCACAATTGACAATATTGTGTTTATGGTTCGGTACATACATTGTGATTTCGATTTATCTGAAAATTTTCTATATATTTATTGATTTTTCATGATCATCTATGGTTATAAATACTCCAATTCACAACTGCATTCAATAACATCCTTTCTAGACCAAGACTACAATTTTTTACGTGTGTGTCATTCATTAGAGTGGAAAAATGTTCTTTAAAACACATTTTTGTTGATTTAAATAGAAAAAAAAATGGAAAATTTTCACAAAAAATTTTTGTTTTCGGAAAAATTATAAAATTTGACAAAAATGAACACTATTCTTACCGTTAGAATATTCGATTTAAAACTAATTCTATAGGCTTTTTATATTGAAGTCAAAACATTGATTTACATTGTGTTGGAACACACCTAATAATAACACCAATGTAGCTTTTTGTTTGTTTTAGATATGTCAAAATATTGATTTACATTGTGCTGGAACACACCTAATAATAACACCAATGTTTGTTTGTCTTATATATATGTATGCTATTTAATTGTAGGTAATTAATAGTACTATTTCGACTTGGACATCTGTACGATTAAAACTTAACTGTTATTTTTCTTACACTTTGGTTGAAATATTTTAAAAGTTCAAATAAAACTCGTATTTAGGTAGAGTTTTTACCTTAAGACCTACATTTTTCATTTGTTCCAACTGTAGTATTAAAGCTATAGAAATTTAAGCTTAACAATGTTGAATACCTACATTACAATCTTAGCTATAATAACCAATTTAAACTTAACGTAAAGAAAAACAAATTACCATAAATCAAAATATATACGAATTTGCATTTATAAGTCCAGTTTTATACTAAAAACAACATTTCTGGACACGTATAGAATAATCAGCGACAAAAATTTGAAAATAAAAATAAAATTGCTTGGTCAAAATTAAAACAAAAAAAAAAAAAAAAATTCTAAGTTTCAAATGAATTATTTCTCATCGTCCTTTAATATTTTATATAATAGATAATATAAACATATAAATGATGTCCTAGCAATTAATTATTTTAAAAATAAAAAAAATTATCAAAATTTTAAAAATTACTTTTAATGGATTTAAAAAAATTTATTTTCAGCAAAAAAAAAATATTTAATTGAACTCACGCGAAATCCTTAATTATTACTCTGTATATATATATTCTAATTGCAATAAAAAAACAACAACAACATTTATTTTTAATATTTTTAATGATGATGATAAAAATCATTGATAGTGACGTCAAACTAAAAAAAAATATAGACAGTAACGTCATTAAATATGTAATTTTGTTTTGAAATTAAAATGTTGATGTAGAAATATGGTATAAAAAAAAATAAAAAATAATGAAACGAAGGAATATAAGGAGACCTTCAAAGAAATTAATTTTTTCTTGTTTTCTTTATTTTTAGTTTTTTTTTCGGTTGTTATTTTTCTTTTTGTTTTTCTATTGCTATATTCCTTTTTCAGGTCAATGATTTTGTAATTAACATTTTAACTTGTAAACATATTTCATTTCCATGGCATTAAATAATATGAAATTTTCATTTTCGTTAATGAAAGGATCCAAAAAAAAAAAAAATAGTAATTCAATAATTTGAAAATTGACTTTTAAAAATGGAAAATTTTTGGAAAATTTTACTGTTTTTTTTTCTTTTCATTTAGAAAATGAGTTTGAAATAATAAAATAAATATTAAATTAAATTTGAATTTTTATATTCAAAAATTTTCTTCAAAATTATATTATAACTTATTCAAAAATTTATGAGTTTTATTTTAATTTAAATATAAAAAAAAAAAAAAAAAAATAAATTATTCAATGTCTAAAAAATAACTGTAATAATAATAAAAAAAAAAATATGAATAACTTTTGAGAGAGCCGTCTCTGTAGGATAATTAATTCCAACGAAAATTTATAACGGGTTTATTATTCAGAAACGGTCAACCCATAGGGGTCACTTTTTTTTTTTTAAAAATATCTCTTTGAAATGCCTTTAGAATTTTCTAATTTTAAAAAAAAATATTATACAGTTACAAGATGAGTGATAAATTTGATATAATTATTTTTCATATGCAACGGTACATGCGCTATTCATGTTTATTAACAATTAAATAAAATATATTATATTTATATTATAAATTGTTTCAATTAAGATCTTCTGGATTCTACTGTTATACGATCCAATCCAAATTCTCTTATAAAATTAACTCAAAATTTACTTAAAATTTCATTAAATGTGATTAATGCGGTTTGATGTGTCCTTAACATTAAAATTAATTTTTGTTTTTATTATTATTTATTTTATATTATTTTTGGTTTGTTTTTATAAATTTAAAAGGAAGGTCGTTATATATCCTTGTTTATTGTATTATTTTATATAAGTCTTTTTTTAATATTTTTTTCATATGACAAAAATATTACATACGACGTGTATGTATATGTATAAACATTAAAAAAAAAAGCTCAAAGAAACAAAATTTTGAAGGAACGTATGTTATGATTTTTATTTTCAACTTATTAAATTTTGAGTTTATGTTTTTATTTTTTATTTTTTGGTTTTGTTTTTATAAACAAAATAATAAGGACATGCTTTTCTCTTAATGAAATTTTCATTTTTAATTTCTATTTATATATGTATGTATTTTTTTTTTATCTTTTTTGCTTATATTTTGTATCTTTATAATATTTTATATATAGATATAAATATTTCGTATAAATGTATTATGTTTTATGTAATGAGTGAATAAGGATATTATAAATTGATATGGAATGTCCTTGTTATTTTTTATTTTCCATTTTTTTGTTTTTATATATCTGTTTTTATATTTCATTTTTTACTATATAATATCTATATATATATTGTTGAAATTCACTTCACTATACAATTTTATTTGAACATATATATATATATATATATATATATATATGTGCGAAAGACAAGAAATATTAATTAAAAACAGACAATGATAAAAATCAATAATATTATAATAAGGATACCTGAATATTAATTATAAAAAAATATATATAATATACATATATTATTTAGAAATACGTAAATTGCTATACATGTATTTATTGAAAAAATAATTTTGTATGTTTTTATTTTCTGCCCAGAATTAAACGGTATATACCTACCTAAATATGACGGTAGAATAAAATTAATAAAAATCAATTTGTGGGGTGAGCATTGATAAATATTAATAATGATAATCATTATAATGATGATTATGATTATTTTAATGAAAAATTATTATTTTTTTAGTGTATTTTAATGCTGATAATAAAAGCGGCTTGACTCGGTGATAATGATTATAATTTTAAGTGGGTACACCCTATTAATATTTTCATTTTATTTTTTTAATTTAAAATTTATCTTAATTTTTCTGTTTGTATGTTTTTGTTTGTTTGTGTTTTGGTTTTTTGAAATGAGTTTATTAAAGGGATAAAACAGCGTTTTCATAATTATAGTATGAATGTAAATATAAATGTAATCATAATAAATACAATGTTGTACAAGCATATAAATAAAGAAGAAATTGAAGTATTTGAAAAAAGTTGGAAAAATGTGGGAGGGGACTTAAGTTTTTAGCGAAATGGGTACAATCGAAAAAATTTAAAGCATTGCTATATATCAAATTTTAGACTGCAATTGGCATTATGAATTATGCATAGTTATGATACATTTAAGGTATTATGCAAAAAAGTTTTTAATTCTTGTATTCCACTTGGCTGATATTGATGTGAATGATTTTTTTTTTATTTAATGTTCAATGAAAATATAAAAAGTTGGTTGGGAGTGAGTAAATCTTTGTTGGTCTACAAAAAGGTGAAAAAACAACATTACGTAAAGCAAAATGATCACTGATCGAATGTACTGACGTTCGTTGATCGAATGTTTAACGTAATAGAAATGAAAATCAAAAATATAAATGTTTGCAAAATCTCAAGGACAACATATTGTTGTTCACCAAAAACCCTTTCTAACTACCAATAAATGGTAATATTTTTTTTATATTTATTTATTTCCTTAAAAAAATATATGTTTACAAGATTGCTTAGGTACTTTTTTATCTTACAGAGTTTAAACCAAATTTTTTCTTTTCAACTGAAATGTGAAGAATTTTGTTATTGATTTTGAAATTATAATACAAAAAATATAAACTATACAAGGAAAAGCAATAAGGCAAATGGTAATATAAAATTATTTAAACACTACCATCATTATTAACATATAAATTACTTAATAATTCAAAATGATGAAGCCAGGAACATTTTTTTCTATGTATATACTTGAATAAACCAATGGAAAAAAGAAGCTCCATCTATTCATTCTGAAAAAATCTTATTATTTATTTATTAAATAGTGGACCTGCAGATAAATATGCAGGCCAACTACAAACCCTTTTCCCTTTCGGAATGTGGACCTTTAAAATATAAAAGTAAATTTACAAAATAAAATAATTACTAAAATCTTTTTAGCGTAATTTTTTCAACTTCCTAAAGGTTATTTAAAATCTATGTAGGTGTATAACAGCTTCAAATAATATCAACAATAATTATTTGAATTTAACTGCATTTCGTTGATTATTTTTCAAATACTAAAATGCTATTGTTTTATTCAAAACAAAAAATGAATACTTAATAATATAAAATAAAATATTAAATACATATATATACATACATAATTATAATAAAAATTATGAGAACGGATATATTTATCTGATGAATTTTCCGAATAAAATTGAAAAACAAAACCCCAAAAATACAGCCGTAAATAAAATTTATTATTTCCATTGTTTTTTTTTGTCCTTTATTTTTTATTTTTGTAATTTTAAATTAGTTTGAGGCAATTTCTGATGTTTTATTTTAGTTTGGTTATTTTAGGATGAAAGGATAAAAGAAAAACAAAAATGAAAAAAAAAATAATAAAATAAATTGCATACAATTATTTTGGGGACATTATATTTTATATTTGAACTTAACGAAATAATTTCGATTTATTATTGTTGTTATTGTATATATTGTGTGTGTGGGTATGTGCAAGTAGAATTGTGTAGTTTGCAGGTTTTTCTGAAATCGATTAATATATTTTTGAAAACAGAATCGAATAGGCAGGATTAACTACCCTTTGGCGGTTTTCCTAATAACAGTCTGTGATTATTTTTATAATAATTTTATCTGTGACATATTGTGCATTAGTATATTGGTTTTCAAAATTAATTTTTGAACACAGTAAATTTCAGAATCTTGTAAATAGGATTGAAACTCAATCTGAAAACTATTTTAAAATAAAAATAAATTTTTTCATAATAAATTTTTTAAAATTTTAACCTTAAAAAATTGTTTTCTAATTTTCTGACATTCTATTTGATAGTTCTGTTATTCTGACAATTTTCTAGTTCTTACATTCTTTTTACATAAATTGTTGTAAGAAATCTATATAGTACATACTAACATCTATATAAATCCAAGATACAAAAATTTCACAAAACTTGCAATTCATTTGCAAAAAAAGATATTGAATTTTCCGAAGAAAACTTTTTATTAAGATTTCATTTAGAATACACCATCAGATACATATATATATACAACTCTTTTTTTTATATCTAATAGTAAACTTTAAACCTAATTAGAACTTAAATCGAATACTGTAGGGGATATAAGTGAATTCATAAAAGTTATTACAAATGAAAATAAGATGAGAAGAAAAAAAAAGTAATTTTAAAAATAATTTCAAGTCATGAAAACTGTTTATAAATTTCACCTGTTTTATACTTTTCCACCTACATTGAAATGAAAAAAAAAACTTTATTTTGGTTTTTTTTTGTTTTTTATTTTTATTATTATTATTTTTTTTTTTTTTATTTTTGAACAAATAATAAAAAAAAACCAATAATAATCCTTACACAATATATAAAAACAATACATAAAAAATAAAGTTAAAACAAAAAAATTATTAACGAACCTTAACTTGGACTTATGTTGTTATGTTATGTTGTATGTTAAGTTATGTTATGGTTTCTACGTAAAAGTTAGTTTACTAATGAACCACATTAAAAATTGTTTTATTTTTTTTGTTGTTATTTACATTGCTTTTTTTTTTATTTTACCAAAAATTATTACGAAAAGGACACACAAAACAATAGACATTTATAATTGTAAAGTTCATGTTGTTAATATTATTTTGAAAGAATATTTGTGCCTCAAATATTAATATCAAAGCTGAAGAGTATTACAAATAAAGTAGAGTTATTTATTTAAATGAAAATTTCAGCCAAAGCTTTTTTTTGCTTTAATTTGTTTTGAATTCAGCTACATTAACTAAGTCAGTGGGAGTCAGCTATTATTTAAATCAAACCAAGCATTGGCATCTATTTAAATCTAAATTTTTATGCCAATTTAAGTTCCATCACCAATTTGAACATTCACTTTAGGTAGCTATACTGTAATTAGTCATTTTTAACTACACCAAAATGCAGTTTTATATACAGTTCGAACTAAATTCCACATCCACCTCTAAGATGCCTATTACACTTCATTCTTTTCATCAATCATTTCGTCCATATATTGACAATATATGGATGAAAAGAATGATCACCGATGACACATCAATCATGCACTCGTCAATCATTTTATACATTATGCAAGGACACACTGTGGAAGTGTTCTGAATATATTGATTATTTCGAAACATATATGAATATTAAAAATATAATTTTTGGGGAATGTTTTTAACTGCAATTTAAATTGAATTTTTAAAGTAAATGTTGGGTATAAAAAACAACAAATTATTTTTTTGCACATTTGAATAATATATCAATCGTTTTTTTTTACAATAATTGCTATAATTATTAAAATTAATATAAAAATTATTCTTTTTGAATTACATCACAAATTAATATTATAACCTTATTTGAACATTCCCAAAAAATAATATCTGAACATTCCCCGAAGAGCCATTTTTTTAATTCCGCTGATTGATGACATGATTGATGGGAATTTTACTTGCATGATTGATGACATGATTGATGAGAATAGAACCACCATCAATCATTTCTCATCAATCAACGGTCAATCAACGGCCAATGATTGACAATATATGGATGAATGATTGATATGTAATAGGGCCCTAACACAACATCGTAAATCAGTTTCAGCCAATACTGACTAATATTTATTTTATTTAAAGCGTCACAGTTGAGTTCATTGATCTTTTTTAAGAATAGTGGTATATTGTATAATATTTATTGAATTAATTTTTTTATAGTATTTCAATAAATGTATGTGTTGCAGTTTTTTATAATATTCTAACCACAAATTTTTCACATTTAACTTCACGTTTGTAATCAAAACAATTCAAACCAGACTATTCTACCAAAACAGTATAAAAATATAATTGATCAGGATATACAATCACATGAAATATCCAGCCTGCCCAAATCCAATCTGCGGTTTACAATTCGTTGACTGTTTGGCATTTTCTAAGATATGGGTGATAAAACCATAAAGTCAAATCTGACAGTGCTAGCCCGTTGGATGGTCTGATTTATAGTCTTACAGACAGCTCATTGTAAGTCGTTTTTTGGAGTCGCTCCAACGAGGAGATACAGACGCTGCACACATTGTAACAGAAAAGACCCTTAAGCTCAAAATGTGAAATCGAGTCAATTCAGCATATGGATCTTTTGCCATTGTTTGCTAATTCCACCGTTGTCCGATACACTCTATGCTTCCACTATCTTCTGTTCTTTACATATCCCACTATATACTGGAATAGGAAACCGATCGTTCGTAAGAGTTGCTAGGGATAACAGGGCTCAGTACGTGAAAGTGAGAGTAGGAAAATAAGGTGGGAGAAGCTAAGTGGCGTAACCTGGATACAACGATCATAAAACGCATGATCACCCCATTAGACCCTGTTACAGAAAAATGATCATGATGATGATTTTAAGTCACTAAGATTTTACTAATTTTGTAAGATTGGACTGATGAAACTTAAACATCGTTTGAAACTCTTCTGTAAATAGTGCGTTTGTACTGTACTGTAATGTAATGCTAAAAAAAAAAAAATTTGTTAACGTGCAAAAAGAGTTTAATTTAATTTAATTTAATTTTTTTAGATCACTTGCGCATGAACAGAAATAATTGAACTTAAGTTTCCGAGCCACTATTCAAAATTCAGTGATTTTTCCATTTTATATCCTGAAACGACTAAGGTAACATATTTTTGTTACTAAGCCTAGAAAATTGAAAAGTGAACAGGTAAGATTAAAGTTGAATGGATCAAATTTTGGTTTAATTCTTCTGATTAATTCCAAGCCCTTTATTTATTTATTTTTTCAAGTCAATAACTTTTTCCTACAGTATTCCAATCTTCAGTTTCATTTTTATGTCTCCATCTCCAGATCAAATAACAATTTGTAATTGTTACGTAAAATGTAAACAACTTTTGCAAGTTATTTTGTTTTTGTTTTTTTTGTGGGACTTAAAGTTTGTTTTTCATTTTTAGTTTGTTGGAAAATCTTTAAAATATTTGTTTAAAAACATTCAATAACAACAAAAGAGAAAAGGAACAGCTTTGTTTCTTTTTTTGTTATAATCTCAGAATTAAGAACTCTTTTTCTGGAATTTTGAACACAAAAACAAATAAAAACAAAACAAAACATAAAAAACTAACTTTCTAATACTTAAAAGCTTTGTATAGAGTACTCGGGTATATACAAAAGTATAACTCTTTTTGAAAGAAAATGTTTTTACTTACAAACTCATAGAAAAAATTTGCTGTTACTAATACTAACACAATAATATTTTCTAGTTTGTGTTCAGAAGAATAATAAAAATTTAAACTTATTTTTTTTTTTTTTTTTTTTTTTGTACTAGTCATTGTTATGTACCTAGACCTACATACAATATCTACTTATTTATAAAATTTATTCTAAAACATACAAAATAAAGTATTCTTGTTGTGGAATTGTTTAAATCAATTTATGAAATTTTTTTCACAAAAACTAAAAATCTTAAGAAATATTTCAAAAGTTTTAGGAATTTTTCAAAGAAAAAAGGATTTCAAATGTAATTTGAATCTTTTGAAATTTAAAGTTAAATTTGTAAGTAATGAATTGATTGAATTATGTATAATCAATTTGAAATATTCAGAATAAAAATATTAAATTAAAGAACTTCTATATTAAGTTAAAGCGTGAATCAATTAGTGAAGTCAATAATGATATATCATCTCATATGTGATAATAGTAGATCATCAATTCATCACATTCGTAGTTAATGGTTTATTTGTAAAAGTAATTGAAATAATTCAAAAAAGCATTGCTAACCACACTAAATCCAAGCTATTCTAAAGTCTATTAAATATTCAAGAAGATATATGACAAAAATGAATTAACAATGGGAATTAAACGACTGCAAATATACAAATCTATGTACCAATAAAAATTTTAAACACCCTTTCCTGCGCACCTTGGTTTAACGGTAAATCAACTTAATATATGTCCATAATATTAGCAGCAGTTAAAATGTGTTTGTTCTATAAAAATATCGAACAAATTTGATCAAAATATGTAAAAAATAACAAAGAAATTTGATTAAGGTGCCTATTATGTATTTCGATAACGATTACGATTTGATCGAACGAAATGTCAAAATGCAAAATTGCCATTATGTATTTCGGTATCGTTCAGAAATTGTCGACGAAATCGATAAAGTTCATGGATGTAAAATTTTATCACGAAAGAGACATCGAAAGAGAGATTTTGTACAAAATATTTCAATTTTGAATTGAAAGGATAAAATAAAAGAGTGACGCTTGGACATCTGGTGTTTGTTTTATATTTGCGATTATTTCTGGAATAAAAATGAATTTAAAAGTTGAAATGTTAATAGGTATTTTACTTTATTCTTCATAATTATTTTGTATTGAAATAAATTTTAATAGGAATAAAAGGTCAGTTACAAATAAGCTGCAATATGAAAGTTAGTTGTAAATAAATTATTTCAGTAATTCTACTTTAATCATAAAAATAATGTTTGTCTGACTTTTTTCTTCTAGTACGTAATGGAATTTGATTCATTTTGGACATAAGTATAAACTGCAAATTTCATATGAAACTTCCTTAAGCACAACCGGCAAAAAATTAGCTCTGCTAGTCCGACATGAAAATCATTTCCTTGGTACAAACCGCACAGAATTTTAATACGCTGGCCAATTTAATTATATTTGGAATGGACGTGTTACTTATTGGCTATTTTACACTAATTTTCCTAATAAATCCATAAAAGCAATGTTTTTTAACAGTAAATTTTAATCAAAACTGTTAATAAAATTAAGTTTTGTAGATAATAACTCATCAATTTCATGTATAATTATATACATATAATCTTTCAAATCCAGTAGATTGGAATAATCCCGACTATATGTTCTCTTGTTTTTTAACTCTGCAATTTGATAGCGTTTTTCAGCACTATCAGAAACTGAAAAAATTTAACTCTGCTAAAATCATTTTATTTATAAAAACTTTCAATTTAATAATTTTTATTTTATTTAAACACTTTTAACTTCAACTTAAGAATTTCAAATAGTTATAACACTATTGTTTTGTTTTTTTTTTTCGTATAATAATTTGGATTTGACAGTCAAAGAATCAAACATATGTCATTTTCATCGTAGATTTGAATTTTACAATGGGAGCATTTTAAAACACTTTCGATCAAATTTTCATCGAAATACATAATGGCGCTAACGATTACAATCGAATATCTCTAACGATAAAGATGAACGATTCGATGAAATTCGATCGAATTACATAATAGGCACCTAAAACTAGTTTTACTAGTAAAAACCCGTAATAACTCGACAAAACAAGTGTAAAATAACAGTTTTAGCTATAACAAAGTGATTTAATTTTAATTTGTTTGTTACAGATACATTACGCAAACTAACTGTAATAAAACATCTTTGTAAGCTAGCATAAAAAATGTTAAATTACTGACAATAAACAGTTACAAATCAAGATAATATATTTCTATTTCGGTTTTAATGGATTTCACAATTTTAATTTTTACTTATTTTGTTGATAAAAATGTAAAATAAAAATTCGAATCTAATTAAAATCAGCAGATTTTATTTTTCAAAATTTTCTATTTCTGCTCGAGTATATTACCGGAAAAATACTATTTATGGCAATTTATAAGGATATTCTTTTTTTTTGTTTTTTATTTTCTGAAAATTAATTCAATTTTATAAAAAGGATTAAAAAAATTTTTTTAGCAATTTAACTTTTTCGCTTCTAGGTTTTTATTTTTTGTGTTTTCGTTAAAAATCTGAGCTAAAATATAAGAAGGATCAACATTTCATACTTAGTCATTTTACTTACAAAGTGATTTTATGTCAGCTGTACGTGCTGAGTAAATTTCTTTATATATGTTTTCGCTCTTTCATTTTGTTTTTTTGGTTTTGTTAGAGTTTCATATTTTCATTGTTTAATTTTACGTTTTTTTTTTGTTTTGATTATTGTTGTCTTACTCTAATTTGCTTTTGGGAATTTGTTGTTATAAAAAGTAATTTACCATGTATAATACAATATATAATAAAATAGATATTATTATATATATATATATATATATATAGTAAGTAATTTTGATATCAATCATCCAGGATTATATTAAAAATAAATTAAGGATAATTATGGGGTAACATTTATAATTTTAATTTCAAAGTTTTATTTATTTTGATTTTTTTTTTGTTTTTTTTTTGAAATTTCATTTAACGATGATGAAATTTTTTAACTGTAAATGTTTTGTAAATATTGTAAACAACAATAAAAATAACAAAATAAAAAAAAAAAAATATGAAAATCAAAATCAAAACTTTTTATTAAATTTAATAATAAAAATTAAATATCTTGTCCTGATTTTTGTATAAATTAAAAACAAAATTGGAAATGTACTAAAAAACAACTTTGATTTAGGAAGAAGTTTAATTTGTAAATTAAAGAATGGCAAAATCGAAAGGATGTAGAAATATCCTATAACATCTATATATATACAATTATAGTTTAACATTTATAAGATTTACATAGATACTCGTACTCTTCTCCAACAGTTATTAAAATAAAAGAAATAAATAGTACAATCAAAGAAATAAAAGTAAGAGTTAAAAAGAGAATTAAGTTGTTAGTCAAATGTATAGTAAAACATATATGTATATGCATGAATTGTGAAGAATTGCCAAACCCAAGACCAAAAGGTGTTCAATTAGTAATACAGAAAAAAATGTTTCAATTTGCGTCAAGGCTAATTTATATATTTTTGATAGAATATGGCTGTATAACTGGGCAACTTCGGCCATATTATTGCAATTACGGCAATGGAAGTGGTAATCAATACTGAATTTGATTATGTGACTTTCAATTGACATTTCAATCACAAATACTAATCGGTACCAGTTTCGATAATCAATATTGTATCTGGTAAAAAATGATTTAGTTTTGTTGATGTTATACAAAGTACCATATTTTTGTAGATGCCATTTTACAAATGCTTTGGCCAATTAATAATAAAAATATGGTCCAAAACGTCTGAAGTACAACTGACATAAACAAAATAACAATTGTTTTTGATAATCATTGTAATATTTGATAATCATTTTGATAATTTGATCTCCTTGTCTCAACAAACTCTCCATCAATTGGTATTTATACATCCTGAATTTTTAGTGCAACATTAAGATTTGTTAATCTCTTGGTAAAGATATCTGTCAACATTTCACTTGATCCCATGAATTTCAAAAAAAAAATTTTCTTCTTGAACGATGTCCCCTTAAAAAATAATGTCGTATGTCGATATGTTTTGTGCGTAAGTTTATAATAGAATTATTAGCTATACTTTGGGCACTTTGATTGTCATTGTGTACGATAGTTGGTTTTGGACTTTTATATTCTAATTCATTTAATACATTTCGAAGATACAGAGCATCTTTTGCAGCATCTGGTAAAGCCATATATATTGCCTCGGCTGTAAATAACGCTTCCGTTTTTTGTTTTCTCGCATACCAAGTTATACCTGCGTCTGATAATGTAAATACATAACTTGAATACCATTTTCTGTCGATAATGTTTAATGCGCAATCTACGCCAGCATAGAAATCTTCATTGTTGTTTTAATAAAGCAGCCCATAATTTTTGGTTTTATTTATATATCTAAGTATGCACTTTGCAGCTTTACAATGTTCATGATTATAGCAATTGTTAAAATGACTTAACTAGTTAGGCGTATGTAATATCTGGTCTGAATATTGTTGAAAGATAAAGCAGTGATCCTATTAATTTTTGATAAGGCATTTTCATATTTTCAAGAATATTGTAATTTCCTTTTTCTGGTTTAATTACTTTTAAGTTTGTTTCTATAGGAGTTTTTACACCTTTCGATTTTTCGATACCAAATTTCTTTAATTGATAATCAATTTGTTCACAAAAATTTGCTGCTTTTCATTATGTTGCTAAAATTCTATTCATAAACAATAGTATTGAAGTTTTTCCAAGTCTTTAATTTCGAAACAGTTTTTTTTCCAAACGAAGCAAATCAAAGCTATGTCTTCTAAAATGTACAATCCAACAAGTTATCAATGAAATAATTGAAAATTCTCTTACAATTTAAATCAATTTTTTTAAAAATTTAGTTTGGGTATTCTATGCAAAAAAAAAAAACCAAAAATGAAAAAAACAAAATGTCCTAAATAGTAAACATAATTTGGTTTTTGAAAAGGGTTATTTCTAATTTTTTTTATACTAGGACACCTTTCGAATACTCCTCAATTTTTGAATACTTCTTTCGATTTTATTTGCTTTTATATTTTTGTTACTATCATACGGGGTTATAAAAATTACTTATTCATTTCAGGATCATGTTTTTTTTCATTCTTAATATTTTTATATTTTTCCATTTTAAAGCTTACACCTGTTGAATATTTCGGGCAATCACAAACAAAAAACATATCATACAATTATAGTTACCGTAGAAAACTTTGAACAAGGTCAAATAAAGGATCAAAAATTTCTTAATTTTTAGATTTTTGATATCAACTAATACCAAATATTTGTCATATTGTGGACCTTTATCAAAATCAAAATTGTAAATTAATTTTTATATTTTTAGGTCGGTAATTTTTTTTGTTAGTTAATTTTAATATTTCTACAAAATTTTAATATGAAAACAAACAAAAAAATATTTGTAATAGTTTAAAATCCATTCCATTTTTTATTTTATGATTCTTTAGAATACTA
This sequence comes from Argyra leucocephala, assembly GCA_963942445.1. Lineage (NCBI taxonomy): Eukaryota > Metazoa > Arthropoda > Insecta > Diptera > Dolichopodidae > Argyra > Argyra leucocephala. The sequence goes on along the minus strand of OZ012681.1, from coordinate 136,663,626 downwards.
GTTACATCATTAAATGGATTTGATGTATATTTTAATGATTTGTTATTGATTCTTTAAATATTTTCATACATTGTTTTTTTTTTTTTGTAAAAGTTCCATAATTTAAAAATGTTTCATGTCATTAGTTTCTTAAATAATTCTTAAAACAAATTTTCGTAGTACTTAAGGACTTTCAAGGATACTATGAAATTGTATTAACCGTTTTTTTTTATTATTAGCTTTTTATTTTAATAATCAAATCAAGACGGCGCTCAATTTATGTACTACACTATTTGTTTGATTTTTTTTTATTTTTTTTTTTGTAATTGTACCAAAATGGCGTCTAGTTTCTTTAACACAATATTTTTGGGTATTACATTCTATATTGAAACGGTTGATATGAAATTTGATATCTACAATTTTTAATTGTGTTTGAATGTCGATGAGTCTCTCTAATATATTTTTGGAATATCAAAACATATTAAATAAAATCCTTTTTCGTTAAATATGACTATGACTAAAACGAAATTACAGCTTAAATTTTGTTATCATTGTGCAATTTTAGAGTTTAACATTTTTTTGAGTGTGTTTCTATTGAAGGAACTTGACTTGAAGCATGTGTTGTTACTATGGTTAACTTAATGAATTTATTATTACTGTTTTTTTTTCGTTTTATAAAATGTTAAAAATTGAATTATTCATCAAAACTGACATAGCAAATATTCAAATTTTAATATTAAAAATATTAATAAAACATTAAAATGAAAAATTTTCAAAAATATTCTCAAAATCTTATTAATAAAGCCAAAAATTCAAAATTGTGTAATCCATATTGAAAAAAAAATTCTTTAAAATGTTATAAAAATTACGTTTATTTTTTAATATGAGTTTCCTACTCTTTGTATTTTTTGTTTTGTAAGAGTAAATCCCCTAAAGGGAACATACCAAAAAATAAAAAAAAAACAAAATAAAACATTTTCATTTAGATTTTATTTCACCTTTAAATAACATGAATGAGAGGTACTTTTTCATAGTCTATGTATATTTTAGTTTCAAGGACTCTTAAATAAAAAAAAAATTTGTTTTTTTTTTGCTCTTGTTTAGAGAAGGGAATTTTTTTTTTGTATAGTAAATCCTGGGATAAAACTTGCATTTTTTTTTTGTTTTGTTCTTTTTATATATTTTAGTATTGCAGTAAATTTTAATTTTTTAAATAAATATTTTCTTTCATTTTAAATTTGTCCTGATTTGGTTGAATACATTGTAAATTCCGGTTATAAAAGGATTTAAATTTAAAAGAGTATTAAATAGGTTTTGAAAATAGTAAAATTTCATGAATTTGTATAGTTATTCGGGAAATGATTTAAAAGAATTTTAAAATTTTAAAAATTAAAAGCTAAAAATTGTGGTTTCTGGGACATTAGATATTAGAAGAAGATAAACATATAGAAAATTCATTGACATGAAATTAAAAAATATTCAAGTAATTGAAAATAAGACTAACTGGAATTTCAGAGAACTATCTAAATGCAAAATTTTGGGTTCGTACCTGTTTTAGGTTTTAATTAATCCTTGTTAAGTACTAGGAATTGTATTAGAACTAGACGAACCAATCCGAATTTTAGAAAACGCTGACATAGGTGTCTCTTTCTTTTTAAAGAACTCTCTATATACAAATTATTAGGTTTGTAGCTCTTTTAGTTTTTAATTAATTCTTCATTAACCCTTGATAACTGATAGGAGTTGTATGGCAGCTACTCGAAACCGTCCGAATTTTGGAAAACGCTGATATAGGTGTCTCTTTATTTTCAGAGAATTCTCTACATACAAATTATTAGGTTTGTAGCTCTTTTAATTTTTAATTAATCCTTCAATAATCTTTGGTAACTGCTAAGAGTTGTATGGCAGCTACTCGAAACCATCCGAATTTTGAAAAACGCTGATACAGGTGTCTCTTTATTTTCAGAGAACTCTCTATATACAAATTATTAGGTTTGTAGCTCTTTTAGTTTTTAATTAATTCTTCATTAATCCTTGATAACTGATAGGAGTTGTATGGCAGCTACTCGAAACCGTCCGAATTTTGGAAAACGCTGATATAGGTGTCTCTTTATTTTTAGAGAACTCTCTATATACAAATTATTAGGTTTGTAGCTCTTTTAATTTTTAATTAATCCTTCAATAATCCTTGATAAGTGCTAGGAGTTGTATGGCAGGTACTCGAACCAATACGAATTTTAGAAAACGCTGATATAGGTGTCTCTTTATTTTTAGAGAATTCTCTATATACAAATTATTAGGTTTGTAGCTCTTTTAGTTTTTAATTAATGAATCAATAATCCTTGATAAGTGCTAGGAGTTGTATGGCAGCTACTCGAAACCCTCCGAATTTTGGAAAACGCTGATATAGGTGTCTCTTTATTTTCAGAGAACTCTCTATATACAAATTATTAGGTTTGTAGCTCTTTTAGTTTTTAATTAATTCTTCATTAATCCTTGATAACTGATAGGAGTTGTATGGCAGCTACTCGAAACCGTCCGAATTTTGGAAAACGCTGATATAGGTGTCTCTTTATTTTTAGAGAACTCTCTATATACAAATTATTAGGTTTGTAGCTCTTTTAATTTTTAATTAATCCTTCAATAATCCTTGATAAGTGCTAGGAGTTGTATGGCAGGTACTCGAACCAATACGAATTTTAGAAAACGCTGATATAGGTGTCTCTTTATTTTTAGAGAATTCTTTACATACAAATTTTTAGGTTTGTTGCTCTCTTAGTTTTTAATTAATGAATCAATAATCCTTGATAAGTGCTAGGAGTTGTATGGCAGGTATTCGAACCCGTACGAATTTTGGAAAACGCTGATATAGGTGTCTCTTTATTTTCAGAGAACTCTCTATATACAAATTATTAGGTTTGTACCTCTTTTAGTTTTTAATTAATTCTTCATTAATCCTTGATAAATGATAGGAGTTGTATGGCAGCTACTCGAAACCATCCCAATTTTGGAAAACGCAGATATAGGTGTCTCTTTATTTTCAGAGAACTCTCTATATACAAATTATTAGGTTTGTAGCTCTTTTAGTTTTTAATTAACTCTTCATTAATCCTTGATAACTGATAGGAGTTGTATGGCAGCTACTCGAAACCGTCCGAATTTTGGAAAACGGTGATATAGGTGTCCCTTTGTTTTCAGAGAACTCTCTACATACAAATTTTTAGGTTTGTAGCTCTTTTAGTTTTTAATTAATCCTTCAATAATCCTTGATAACTGCTAGGAGTTGTATGGCAGCTTCTCGAACCAATCCGAATTTTGGAAAACGCTGATACAAGTTTTTTTCTTTCACTTGTTGCACGCAATGTGGTGATTGGACATCTAAAAACATGTAATGATCACAAATTCTAAGATCAACAAAACCACTAATCTGTACCTCATAGAGTATCACAATCTTTCAAAACAAATCTAACTCATTGCGCCGAATTTTACCATTAATTAATATTCAAAAGAAGAACCATTACATATTGAATAGTCAAAACATGAATGACATCACGTTTGCAAAAATTAGAACAATATAAAAGGAAAAGAATTATTCCAAATATTCAATATGAGTTGATGGGACAAAAAAACAAAACAAATAAAAAATTAAATTAAAAATCTAAATTCAATTTAACTTATTTATACCTAAATGAAAAAAAAATATCTAATTTTCACTCTAATATTTTTTTTTTTTAATTTCAAATTCAATTCATTTCAAATCTCAATAAATCAAAAAAAAAAATAATACTTTTTTATTTGATTATTTTTCTTTTAAATCTAACTTTAAAGTATAGTTTTTTCAGTAGTTTTCTTATAAAACTTTTTTTTTCAAGAAAATATTTCCAACAACAACAACTACAATGCAAACAATAAAATTTTCAATAGACCTCTGTAACATTCAATTTTCTAGAAAATGAAATTTTCAGAAAAATAAAAACAAAACAAAAACAACAATGAAAAACATTTTTAAAACTAAAAAATTTTCAGTAATTTTCCCAATAACAAAAGAAGATAATAAAAAAACATAAAAATAAAAAAAAAATGTTTTATTTTTAAAATAAAATGCGACCATAAAAACCATAAAATAAACCATAATAGAAATTCAATTTAACAAACAAAAAAAAAAAATTGTATGGTCTCCATAGAGAATCAGAGTGGTTCCATACTATACAATTTCTATTCACTTTGATGTTGCGATATTGAAAAATCATAGATGATAGTGAATTTGAGTTAAATTCAATTATGGTAGCGCATCCTGAAAGTGTATAGCATCCAAAATTATTTTTTTATTTTTATTTTATTTTTGTATTTCACCTAAATATAAATGTAATTCTAAAGACATCACTATATAGGTGAGCGTCATATCATTTATAGCTAGTCATGACTGTAACTAGACCATTATAATAATAATGTATAGCGTGACAACATTCTGTATTCTATACTTGAGTTTGTGATATGAACATTCCAATTTTATATTATATATTTGAATGAATGTGTGTGTATACAGTGCGCTAGTACAAAATTGAATCTGAAAAACACCAAACACCAAACAGCAATTTATTTTCAATACTTATCATCAAATATCACTATTATGCATACACACACATACAATAAAATATGTGTTTGTAAGGATATGCATTATTTTTCATATTTTCAGTCCAATCATTTTTCCTTTATGCATCTATGACAGAAAATACTAATATATACATGTGTGTGTACATAGTTGTGTTGACTTCATAGTGAATATCCATATTTTATATGGATAATTTATTCGATAAGAAAGTTTAAGTGTATAGAATCGATATTTCAATTTCACGTCAATTTTCATTTCATAACCATCATAATACAATTTTTTTTTTGTTTTTGTTTTTTATATTTTTTAAATTTTAATTGAATTTATCAGTCCAGTGGCTAATTTATTTTATGATGCATTTTGATCGTTTTCATTCTTTTTGGGGTTCAGGTTCGGGTTCGAGTTGGAGTTTTTGTTTATGTCTATATGCATTACATAGTAGATTTCCTTCTTTCTGAATTTCATCTCCTGTCAATTTAATATTATTGTCAATTTATCCATATTTTCTGTTTTTTTTTCCGTATTTGCAAATTCTACAAACTATGGTGCAGAATAAAAATCTTAAATAGGTGCACTAAAAAAAAAAGAGAAAATGAATTGATTTTTTAAAGGGTAATTAAAGTAATTGAAATAATTTTAAAGGCTTGTTATAAAACTGATACACATAAAATAAAACATTCTTGTAACCTTACCGTTCGGTGTGAACTTTGGCCTTTTTTCACACTTCTCCAGTTCTACGGATAGATTGTAACTCTCTAACAAATTTCAACTTCCGGCAGCTTATTCAATATTATCTATTTTTCACTTTGGTTACGTTCATGACTTGTATTATAGATCATCTTATTGAAAATTATATTCTATGCTCTATTATTATCTAGTTTTTCGAGTTCATTGAATACGTTTAACGATATCCTTGTCTTTCACCAAATTGATAACTTTTTTATCTAATTAACACTATATCCCATCGTCTCTGGCCATGTTTGTCTACGGGCCATGTCTCTGGCTATATCTTTGGCCATGTTTTATTCTACCTATATTAATTTAATTACTTATTAAAATATTCCGCCAACCTATCAATTACAGGCGTTTTTGCGTTGTTTATCTTTGCATATATTTATTCTTCGTTTAAATCACAAGGTTTGAATTTTAATAGTTTTGTGAAATTTTCCTACTTTATCTTTGCAGAATTTTCAACCTTAATTAATTTTTTATGAATAATACAAAATAAATAACTACACTTAAATTTTGGATTTAAATACTGTGAGTGTGATCCTAACAAGCTGCCATCCTCATAATCAACTATTACTAATATAAAAAAGTTATATATGTATATTTAATTAAATTCAGATTAGATTTAGATTGAAATCGTTTGTATTTAATTTCTATGGGTATTAAATAAGTAGTTTTGTAATAGAGTAATGGCCCACATCCCGGAAAAGTGTTCTAAATTTTGTTTGTATATTTATGTGCAGTTGAAATAATAAAATAAAATTAATTTTTTATGAATATTGCAAACTAAATAACTAAAATTAACTAACATCTAAAACAGTACATCTAAAACAGATGCTTATATAATTCAATTAAATTATAATAAAAATGTGAACCTGTTCAAATTTTCTGAACTGTAATCAACTTTTGATGTATTGCACAGAATGATTCGATTCGATGTGTAGACATTTATTGTAATGACAAATCATTTTTGATGAATGTTGTAACTGTTATGGCATTAGAAGAGCAAACTGAAGAAGGATATTATATCATGTGTGGTATAATAAATATGTTGTAATTGCGTTTTGTAAAATTCATTTTTTTTTTTTAATTTTGTGATATTTTGTATTACATTTTTCGCGATACAAAAAAAAAATTTTTTGTTATAAAGCTTTATGATAGGTTTCATAAGGAAAATTGAATTTTCTTCTTATTGTATTTAACTATGAACATAGTTATATGATACAATACATACTTTTAATAATATTATTTCTATAGTTTTTTTTTGTATTGTTTTCAGTTGATTAATTATTTAATTTGAATATATTTGTCAAAATTTTTTCTTAAATTGTTCGTGATAAGATTATTATTGTCAAAGTTATGTGGAAACAATAAAAAAAAAAAAATTGGATTTTACAATGTGTAGTACAAAAATTTTAATATTTAATAATTTAAGTTCAAAACTGCATACTGACCATAAATGCACGACAGTTCGAACATTTAATCTGTAATTATATATGAACATGGAAATTCACTTAAATCCAAGTCAAAATTAAATCAAGTTGTTAATTTTAATATATCTTATAACTATTTCATATTATCAAATTTGGCATATTCAAACATATGAATTCTATATTAATGGTATCAGTACGATATTATTCTCTAATGACAACGGATAAATTAACTAAATATTTAACAAATATTAATTTAACAAAAAAAAAAAAAATTGTTTTATTGTTTATATTAGAATTTGTTATTGTGAGGTAATTTTTGGTCCTTGATATTCAAGAACTTAGTACTTATAATTTAATGGAACGCAATAAATTAACTCCTGAGTTTCTGGATGACTGAAGAAATAATATCAATCACAACAATGAATGAATTACCCAAATCTATCTTTTATCATTTCACAACCGCTTTGGAACCACCATTATAAATATGGTGAAAATGCGAAAATTCTATTCAATTGATAGTATAGAAGTAAGAAGGAATAACGATTTTTTTTACCATATAAAATTTCTCAAAACATGATAATAATATCTGACTGTCTCGTTTTATCAAATTTAATTGCAATTTCACGGGTAGACAATTTTTAATTGATATTCACCAGCTTTTTTTTTCATTATTATTTTTACACTTTTTTAATATTTTATTTTTTTAATTTATTTTTTATATAAAAACAGAATTTTTTTTCAAAGTGAAAAGGGCATTCTCATAATACTACAAACACTCTTACAATATTCATCTACGATATCCTTGTTTCACTTGAATAGCTTGTATGTAAAAATGATTTTTTTTTAAATTTACTGCCTCTATATATATATTTTTTTTTTTTTTGAGTTTATATAAATAACATTTTTGTTTCAAAGAACTGTAATTAAAGAGGGGGTGACAAAGTGATGGTGCAATATAGGTTTATTATAATTTTTGTTATTATTTTTTTTTTTGTTTTTCCATAAAATTTTTTAATATTTTTTTTTTTTTAATTATTTTAAGGTATATCTATATACTTGTATATATATTATGTATATATTTATGTATATAATATGAATTGAGTTATATTAAGAGTATATTTTATGGAAATTCTCTTCATTTAAATAATGGTTAATTAATTTGTCAAAAAAGAACAAAAAAAGAAAAAAATAACAACAAAAAATATGTTATTTTTATGAGATAGTTAATTGATACGGAAAAATTATGTTGTTGTTTTATTTTGTTGAAATATAATTTAATTGGTTCCAAATATTTTTTTTTTTACTGAAAAAGACATTTTTTTTATGTTATTGTCAGTAACTTTGATATAATTAGTTTTTGGTACATTAACTGGAATACTGTAATTTACTACTAACTCATCTAATAACGTATATCAACTAATTAAATGTGAAAAACTAATATTATTATCAGAAACTTGACCTTATTAAATTATTACCTCCGAAGTAATTTTAATGATTCTATGTTAATGGTATCGGTACTATATTAAGCTCTAATGACAAGGGATAAATTAACTAAATATTTAACGAATATTAATTTTAAAAAAAAAAATTGTTTTATTGTTTATATTAGAATTTGTTATTGTAAGGTAATTTTTGGTCCTTTGGACATTATATGAATAAAAGAAAATCTGTAAAATAATTATAAATTAAAAAAACATTATATTGCATTTTATCAGATATAAATTATTGGGCATATATAAATCAATTCAAAATATTAATAGCATTTGCTGATATTCGACTTTTTGTAAATGATTTTCTCTACGTTCACATTGAGATTTTAGAAATCGATGACATGGCATATATATACTTTACTAAATCCACCTTCAGATGTATAGAAATGTGTTATTTTATCTACACATTGTTCAAATGTATATGAATGTATATATACTTTAACATGACTAAAAATTTTAAATTGAAATTTATAATTTATAATTGAGAAATTTAAAAAATATTTGGTTTCACTACGTCACCTCACAAAAATCTATCATTTAAAAAAGCAAATTAAAATCGATTGTGAAATGGATCAGATTCAGATTTTCACCTTACTTTTTATGATTTACAGATAAAATTATCATAATGACGAATTAAAAAAATAAAAATAATGCAATTAATGCTTATGATTTTTAATTTTTTTTAATTAATTCAATTATACAAATATTAAATATATATTTTCTTTTTTTGCAGGTAAATCAAATAATTTTGATCAAATGAAAGCAATTTTATTCAATAGTAAGTTCATATTTTTATAATCTGATTAAAATCTGAAAATTGAAAAAAAAAATATCCAATATATTTTTACAGCTTTTCTACACCATTATTTTAATTTAATAATATCTATTTAATTTATTTAAATTAATTTAAATATTTATTTTTGTTTGTTAAAAAACAAAATAGAAATTAAATGAAAAATTATGAATGAAAAAAAATTAATTTTGTTATGTAATTTATTATGATTATTAACTTTGGATTAAAATTTATAAAATAATTTCAAAATATTATTTAATACGATAAAAATGATAAAAAAAATTAAATAGTGTTGTATTTAAAGGACTATTTTAATATTATCATAATTTTAAATTGGAATTTTAATTTAAGTTAAAAAAAATAAAGTAAGGCATGTCTAGCAAATCTTTTTTATTTTATTTTTAATGCTACTTATTCACTTACTGATAAACATATGTACATAGACGTAAAAATCTCTTCTGCAATGACTATTATCCACTGATCAGTGCTGTTCTCATTCTGTTCTCAATTTAAAGTTTTTTCCTACCTCTGCTGCATGCATCAGAAGAATTTGATTTAGAAATTTTTCTTGCACAACTGTGTTCAGTGGCAGGTAATCGCTATATTTTTAATTGATTAACTTTGTTAGTTCTAATTGTTATGATTAATTTTAGGGATTTAGAACTTCATTTCCTATAGCTATCATATATTTGGTATTTAACTTGCTTACCCACTTTTCTAGTTTTGCAGAACTTTCTTCAAATGTCACAATAGTTTTTTCATATTGATTGTTTTCGGTTAACTATTATTAGTCATCATCATATTCAATAAATCTGTTTGAATTGTAATTTTTCATCTAGTTTAATGTGTCAAAATTTCGTATACAATTTTTTTGAGTGATACATTTATAAAAATCACATAAAATTGTATTATCTTGTCTGAAAATTTTATTGTGTTTGAAAACAATTTTTATTATCATTATTTTTTATTGAGTATATAATTTAAATTATACATAATAGCTAGTAATTTACAAGAACTGACAGGGCTATTGAAGGCTAGCTGTTAGCATTTATAGTTACTATTAATACTGTCAGGACTATTAAACACTATTATTTCAATAATTAAACAATTTTTGATATTATTTATTATATTCCATTTATTTTATTAATCTTTTGTATCTGATATACTAAATAATAATATTTTCGAAATTTTGATGACTTAAAAAATATTTTACTATAAATTACGGGCACGCTCAAACCAATTTATTATCTCTATTTAATCATTGGATTTAAAGGATTATTTTTTACAAAAGATTTCTAGTTAAATTCAGTAATTAAAATTAATCAGAAGATATTTGAATTGACTATGGCTATTTTAAATAATGAAATTCCAATAAAATAAATTAAAGTACTTAAATTGAGATTGTCACTATCCCCTCTTCGAAAAATAATTAATTTTCAATATATTTCATTTGAATTAATATTTAAATTTACACTTATTAAATTTCGATACCACAACTATTATACCCGACTATTGTCAGTACACATATTATATGTATTTTAAAGCTTTTTTTAAGTTAAAACAGATACAAAATTATTATTATTTGATTGAAACGTCTTTAAGGTAAACACGTGGAAAATATTGTATCTAATCATAAAAAAAATCAATGTTAATTATTTGTATAATCATAATTGATTGTCGTAAATTTCATCAAAAATACAAAATAAAAAAAATAAAATAAATATATATATACATACTTAGTTATTTTTAAAGTAAATTAAAATATCTTAAATTAAATACAAATACAAGTATGTAAATAATATATATATTTTTTTTAATTTCATTGATTTTTCAAAAACTATATTTTCATGGGAATACAATCATTTTAAACAATCAATATTATTATTATCAGTTTAAAATATAATGTTGTAGTGAGTACAATTCAATCCTTGGAATTAAAAACTTATTAAGAAAAAATCAAAATTTCAAAAAAATAACAAAAAAAAAAACAAGAATACATTTTAATAATTTGTCAAGTGGAATATTTTATTATTGATTCAATTGAATTTAAGCAAACCATCTAAATATTATCAATTAAAATTTGTAATAAGAATGATTATCTAAAAATTATTTTTTTTTTTTTTTCAAAACATACATACATGTATATTTTAACGTAGTATGAATTAGATAGATCATCATAAAAAAAATATTTTTTATTTCAATCGTTTTTTTTTTTTATAAGTTTTTTTTTTATCCTATTTTTAGTACTTAGGTTATATGTTTTCGTATATTTTTTTTTTATTTATTTATTTGGCTCAAAAGAGCCCATTTGCTCTTAGAGAGAATACTTCATTGTTTTAACAAATAATGTACTACTACTAATTTTAATTCAGTGCAAAATACTAAAACTAACCTAATCTATAATATATAGTCTACTAATTAAATCTTTATATTTTATTTTTTTATTAAGTACGATACTGTAATTTATTATATAAAATGTAATGTTCTTGGATTATTCATTTTTTTGGTATATTATTACTAACTTAATTAAATGTGAAAAACTATTTACAATAATTGTCATGAGCTAGGTCTTCTTAAATATAGTGTAGTTCGATTTTTCTAAAGCTAATCCCAAATTTCACTCTCAATAAATATTTGTGTAAATGTAGGGAGTGGTACATTTATTTTATTTTATTTGTTTGTTTTATTCTCAAAAAGATCGTTAACTCATACAGAGTGATTCTATTCGAATAGTCTGATGTAAAATTCATTAACGCAATATATGACGTCATTTTAACAAAAAAAAAAATTCGACGAATTAATCAATCGCAATTGATTATTCAAAAGATTAAAATTGATTGTAAAAATAAATAAATCTATGAATCATAAACTGTATGTTTTAACAAGAGGTGGGTGGTGGAGAACATCAGTAATATACAAAATAATTTTTGTTGGAAATTAGATTTATTTTTAATTTCAACAATGCAATGCAATACAAAGCAAATGCTTGTGTTTTTTTTTTTTGCCATGTTTTTAGTTAAAATGTAAAGATTTTTATTAGGTTTAATAATAATGAAGAAAGTATTATTTAGTTTGAAATATTTGTGATAATACGTCATTAACATTTGTTTTTAGATTGTATAAAATAATATAAAATAATAATATTATATACATATTTATATTTATAATAAAAATTCAATTTTAATAATGAAAATATATAATATTATATTTTTATGTTATTAATACTGGCTATGCTACCACGCGGAGTAATAGGAGAAAAAAAAAAAAAATACTGGCATATGATAAATTGACTTTGATTAATCATATTTGAATGTATAACAAAACTTAAAACAAATTCTAATATCGATGGCATAGTGCACACTTATGTAAGTGTAATTTTTTTCAAAACTCTGATACCAGCAACATATGTTACTTTAAAACCGTTTGTTTTCCATCGTTGTAAATATCTAAGCTATTCAATACGCAGTTTTCGTGACATAGAGTGTTAAAATAGGTTAAAGGAAAATGTTAGAGTGGTTATTTTAGTATAAGTACTCACTCTATATATATTAAACCTAAAAAAAGGTGTTTACTAATCCAACAGAAATATTTACCATATAATGCCATGCTTAGACAGAACATGAGAGCTAATGAATAATTATGCCACTTGCCAGATGTTCAAGTCAATAATATACTAAGTGCAAAACCTGTTATAGAAAATACAAAATGAAAAAAAAAAAAAATTATCTAATCGTGTAAACTATTTTTAGTTATTATTTGAGCAAAGAACAAAGTACAAAAAAAAATGTTGTTCCAGTTTTCTAACTTATATAGTATGCTTTTGGCAAGCTATCAAAATTTCAAATTGCTGCCCTACAAAATTATGATTTGGCCACTTACCATAACTGTGTTTTATTAATATATTCTAAAACAAATAACATTTAATCCAGAAGCAACTAGAGTAAATAACGGTTCTCAACTTGAATTCCATATTGTAAAAATAACGAGCATCATATTCCATATTGCACACAAAACAAAAAATTCACAATCTAGTCTATTCCATATTGTTTAATATAAGTTTCAAATGCGCAAAAAAAAATTTTCGATGCTTTTTATAAACTTTTTGTATCACAGCATTGAAAGAATATATTTATTAAAACTTTTATTTTCTTTCTAGTCATGTTTTAATATTTTTGACATTTTTCGGTAAATTCTGGACTTTTTCTGCCAAAGTTTTTATAACTGTTAATAACAGAAAATGACAAAAAAATAAATGTCAAAAGTTTTAGATTGTGTTCCATAATGTAAAAATATTACAGCAAATTTTTTTACTATGTAAAAAATAAATTCAAAAACAGTTTAAAGGAATTTTCAAAACTGTTTTACTTTTACAATATGGAAGTCACGAAAATTTAAATTATCTTATAGTTGATTAAAAAAAATCAAAATTTTACTTTAATACTTTTCATTCAAGAACAGTTTTAGTTGTTTTATATAACAAAAAGTCATCAATAACAAATTAAATGTTCTAAAATGAAAATTATAATTTTTATATTCTAAATTACAAAAAAAAAAACAACAAACAGCACTTCTGTCGTCAGACTAAAAAATTTATTTCATAATTTAATTTTCTGATAATATGTTGTTACATATATAGATTTCATATTATACAAAATAAGGTTACAATAATTTTCAATATCAAAGTGTTTAATTATATGTAATTGGATTAAAGATTAAAAATGTTAATAATGTTACAAAAATAATTTGTATTTATCAGTTCAGACAAATTCAGTTCTCTTCAAATTAACATAATTTTATCATTTCTATTCAATTTAATACAATTAATTTACTTGATATCATTGTATTTTTAAAATACAAATTTGTTATTATAGAATTACTAGAATTACATTTTTTTAGCATTAAAAATATTATTTTAAGATATTTGAAAGTAGGGTGGGTATATAATATTCTTCTATTACAAAATTCTGTTGTTCTATTACGAACTGGTTATATTTTCTTGTAATGAAAATTCAAAATTCGGTAAATATAACTTAACTATATACATGTACGTAATTGGTGAATAAATGATTGATAATAGTATTATAGTGACTTTAAGGAAATTTATATACTAATTCTAGACCAAGCTTACATAAAAATAAATTTAAACAATTTATGCATTAGAGTCAATAGTTTGTGCTCAGCAGTTCAGTTCGAAATATCAGCTGTAAAATGATTATTTATTTATTTTAAATTTATTTGTTGACGTTTCCAAACTTAATGAACATTCAGATTTCAGAACATTTATTTTTTTTATTTTGAATTAATGTTTATTAAGCTTTATTACATTTATTAAATTTAAATAAATAAAAGTTATGATCAAAAATTGAATCAAAAAAAATAATTTTAAATTCCAGTCTGTACGAGTCATAATTGGGCTGACTTGAGATCAAAATAAATTAAATATAAATATAAATCGACTATGCGCACTTGTATTTAATACATAACTTCTGAATTATCATCAATCAGTTCTAATTGTATTTTCTAAATTCAAATTCTAAATATAAACTAATAGAATTTTTTTTTACATACCTGCATACATAGCAAAATCATTAAAACAGTATAATTTTTTTAGGATATTTTAGGAATGATAGCTTATTAAATTAAATCGAAGAGGGAAGAATAAACTTACGAAAAATTACCGCCTATATTCAATTGGAAAAAAATCAAAATTCTACTATTGCCTACTTCCACACGGGTCAACATTAATCAGTTTTTTTCCTTTCGTTTCATTCCCCCCTTTCTATTAGCAAAATTATTTTATAGAAAAAGGGGGATGAAACAAAAGAAAAAAAGTGATGAAAGTTGGCCCGTGTGGAAGTAGACAATAACCACAGGTTTTTCCCCCTTAAGATCCGTTGATTAGATTGTATAGTACAATAATGATGATGAACCATTTTCTGAACTATGATGTGAATTTACACAAATTCATTGATATTTTTTATTTAAGATATTAGAAATAAATTTTTTTAGTCAAAATCTAATTTTATATTTTTTAAAAACAATAAATTCAGTCATATCACAACATCTAAAGTTTTCCTCAGTTATGTACGTGTGGTACTTTTTAGGTAACGACTACTTTAATATATTATTATACGTACTATGAAATCAGTTTAGAAAACAATTAACATTTTATTTAACCAAAGTCCAAAAAATTTTCAAAATAATTATAAAATTAATTTATGTTTTTAAATTTCAATTATTAAATATTTGATTTAAAAAATATATATATATATATGTAAATGTATATGTATATATATATTTTTAGTACAAACCAGTTCATTTTTGAATGATAATAAAATAAAAAAAATTCAAACATGAACAACACTATCATCTATTTGGTATTGACATGTTCAAGTATTTAAAAAATAAATTTACTGATGAGTTCCAAATAAAATTATGATTGTAAGATACTTATAGTCTTAAATTAGGTTAGGTGATAGTTTGAAGTATAGATCTACAATTTATAATTTCGTGTAAGTATACTTTTACTAAGAACTTTGAACTGAATATTATTTTAATTTTTGTTTTGTTTAAACAAAATTTTCTAAATTTGAATTTTTATATTACTCTGGCGGTGCTCAATCAATTGAGAGTGAACCGCCGGTTTATGTAATTTTGTATGCTTCTTTAAGCTTTTTTTTAACTTAAAGTGATATAAATAAATTGTTTTCACGTAAAGTAATATAAAATAAACAATACTCGTTAGCATGTCCAAACTCTAAATAGAGTAGTTTGGGTGCTCTTTCTATAGTCTTCTTGGTAATTGTAAAATTAAACACAAATAAAAGATTGTTTTAAACATTTAAATTTGGGAACTGTATGTATTATGTATTTCCATTTTCGAAATTATTACATAATAGTACAAATATTATACTTGTACATATTTTGCTTTGCACCACACCCTTATTGTCCAGTGAATTAGTAGGGTAGGACACAATCGATCAAATTTGACTAAAACTACTTAATTTATGCAAATTTCATAGTTAAGCTCATTATTACCCGGAATTGTTACAAAAAATATGCAAACAGTGATACATAATTTTTCGTATGTATTTTACATAACAATGAGTGAATGGGCAAATAGTGGTATACAATTATTCCTTTATTAAATTTTTAATGCATCAGTATGTATAGTGCAAGTTTTATTACAGTATACTAGACTTGAATACCTAGAACAGTTTAACAGGAATTAACTTTGAAATAAGACCTGAAGATGCAAAACGTCAGGACAAACGAAATATTGGTAAACATAAAACAATTTTATATATTCTCTAAATTAATATAGAAAGAACCCATTTGTATGAGTTTGACAAAAATTTCAGAACTAGAAAAAAAATAATATGTTCTCCAGTTGTTTTTGTTTTTGATTTAACAAATCAAATGTCAACCATAATGAACTCAAATTAAATTGCTCATAAAAATTAAATATTACTATATATTATAATAATATTAAAATAAATATGTACTCAAAAGTATATTTATTTTCATATTATTAAATAGTAATATTAAATATTTTATGAGCAATTTGATAATTTTGATGAGCTCTAATAATAATTATATAATTAATAATATAATATTTAAATAAATTAAAAACAAACTAATATTTTATTTTTGATAACGTTGTTGAATTTTTCAAAGATTACAACTTTTTATTTTATTTTTTTTATTATTATTTTGATATCAGACATTTGATTTGATATCATCATAATTATAAAGTAAATTTCTTTGAAAAATCTTATAAAATATTTATTTATTTATTTAATTACATTTTTTTTTTTTTTTTGCTATTTATTAACTTATGTATATATGTAAAAAAAAAAATAATAATAATAATAATTGTATTATTTATTTGATAATATACAAGTCTATTAAATCAAAATAATGAAAAAAGAAAAAAATAAATAATATTTTAAAGTACCTACTTTTCAATTAATCAAATAAGTAATCAAATTGTGTTCAATCATCAGATTTTTAAATTAAAAATAAATAAATAAATAAATAAAAAGTACAGATTTGTAAATGTTTATTGATAAAAATTTTGATAAAAAAATTCATTGAAATATTAAATAAAATGTAA
This sequence comes from Argyra leucocephala, assembly GCA_963942445.1. NCBI lineage: Eukaryota > Metazoa > Arthropoda > Insecta > Diptera > Dolichopodidae > Argyra > Argyra leucocephala. Next base: position 136,646,474 of record OZ012681.1, on the reverse strand, counting down.
ATGTTTTTAAATTGTTTGGCAACAGTTCCGAAAAGCTGTCGAATTCAATTTTTAATTAATTTTCAGTAAGAAAACTCCAAAAATTTTAATGTACTTCTGTAGCGGTTCTCTTTATTCAATGTCGTCCTAAATGTAAAATGTTTTAGCAATTAATGTGCTTTATTTAGCAATTTCAGTTCTATTCAATAATATTCAGCAATTCTATTCAATAATATTCAGCAATTTATGTGCAACAGATTTTAGAAAATGTTGATGGGATCTTTATATATAGCTAGCTATATAGTTACTTTAAAAGGGGGTGATAAACACAGTAATCCTTCACTGCCATAATATTAGGTCACGTGGAAGCTAGTGTTATACAAACTGCACAATTATTTATTTCCCCGCACAAATTTGTGGCTATGGCAAATCTATGTGAATCAAAAAGTTTATAAACATTTTATATGGATACAAAAAATATAGTATTTTTATAAATAAACTACTTTTAAAATGATTTCAAACACTTGAATAGTTCATTTTATTTTCGATAGCTTAATTTTATAAAATTTTATAATTTAATTCTATTGCCAATATCTTATTCTTCATGCCCAATAAAAAAATTTGACATAGTTAATTCCTATCTATTTAAGGTTTTTTTTTTATCTTTCATCTACTGACCTTTATTGGCCATATGAGGTAAAATAAGTGAAATTATTATGCCAGTACTGCAACAGATTTAAAACATAAGCAAGGGTTTACATTTTTGCTATGTAGTATTAATATTTTCCGTTCTACTAAAAACAAAAATAAATCGAAGGTTTGCCAAATGATTTCTCCAAAACAAAATTTAGAATGAGAAAATGTTAAATATATATCGATAAGATATGTATTATTTTTAAGGGTGACAAAATTATCAATCTAATAAATAACAAAACAAGCTAAAAAAAAATAAAACAAAAATAAAAAGTTGGGTTGAAATCGAATTGGAAAACTCTTCGGAACTATCCCGGTTGTTTTTTTTTTTAAATTAAAAAACACTTGTAGTTCGTTAAAGGCGCCAAAATTATTTAAATAATGTATACTAAAATATATAGAAATGTATATTTATTCATTTACTGGTTAACATATCGTAAAAAAGTGATGATTTTTATTGTAGCCTAATATCGTAAACGTGTTATAACTGTCTTAAACAGAATCGTTGCAAGTAAAAATATATTATTTTTCTTCCAATCACAATTTTCAATTCTCTTATATACAAGTTTTTTTAATTTTATTTCAATTATTATGATTATCAAATGGTTTTTGTTTTTGATAATTAGATCTCTATAAGTACAAATTATATCAAATTTTACTTTTCTTAGGTAGAATCTTGCTTTGTGATTTTGGCTGACACGCCTACTTTAATGTATATGAGACAAACAATTTTTGAAGCTTCCTACAGGTAGAGTCTAACTTTTGACTCAATAAAGTGTTTAAATATTTCCAACAGTACTAATATAATATTTTTTGAAATAAACAGAGTGGTCTGCTGGATTTCCTAATATTCGCAGGTTGTCTCTAGAGTTGAGTTCAATACTTAAAACAAATAGTTAAAACTAGTTTATTAGTCAAAAGGACATACAAACAAGTGCTACTTGTCTTTCAGTAGAAGTATACATAATTATTGTAAAATCACTACTACCTATAGATTTAATATAATTATTTTTTTCAGAAAATCAATTAATTAATTATTTGTTTCCTCATTTGCTTCACGTACATAATAATTTTTTATTTTATTATTTTTATTTTATTATTACTATTTAATTCAATTATATTAAAACCAAACAATTTCAAATATATATAAAATTTTTTTTTTTTTCATCAACTTCATATTTTAAATAACTAAATTTGTTTAATATTCTAATGAAAAAAAATATAATAATAATAATAAATGTAATAATATGAAAAACCACAGACTTAAATTCAATAAATTAAAAATATTTATTTTTTAATTAATTAATTATATATATTGTGTATATTGAAATAACTAAATAATTTTTATTTATTTTTTTTTATTTAAATTATGATGCGGTTTTTTTTAAACGTTTAAATTTAATTTATTTAAGGTATTAATTTAATGAAATAATATAATATATATTTACACAGTTTTTTTTTTATAGAAATATTATGTAAAAAAAAATGTTTGAAACAAATAATTTTAATTTTAAATTTCACATATATATAAATATACATATATATTATTTTTTAGAGTGTAATGAAAAATAATAATGCATAATTAACTTTTTCATAATATAACGAAAATATTCTTTGAGGTGTGGTTGGTTGTCTTGTCATATTAAAACCGTCTAAGATTTTTTGTTCAGTCTGAACAATCTACATTCTTTTTCATACATAATTTCTGTTCCTGGAAACTCTGAGTCTGATTTATAACTGTTTTTTTTTTTTTATTTTAATAAACTCAAATCAATCACTTCAAAAATTAAACACTTTATTTACATTTATATACACTCACATTATAATATACAATTTATTTTATTTAAAATTTTATATTCGAATTCTTCAAGTTGTTAAATATTTTTTTTTTTATTTATTTTTTCTTAATTTTTATTTTATACGTCAGTAACATAAATAATAAATACTATATGAGTATATAATTATATTATATCTTAATTTCCATAATTTATTAATACCCTTATAATATTACCATAATATATTATATTTAATTTAATTTAAAATGTCTATACGAAATTTTTCAATACCATTAGCTTTTTAACACCTATTTTAAAAATTGATAAGACAACAAAAATAATAATAACAAAATAAAAAAAAAAAAAAAGAAGAATTAAACAAATGTGAAAATTTTTAAAATATACAAAATTGTTTATTTTATTATAAGAAAATATTTTTAATATAGCATATAGTGTTGCCATGCTTCTAAATTTATTGACATTGTAATTAATATTAATGTATTTACAATAAAATATGAAAACTGCCTAAATTAAGTTTTAACTAATATAAGTATTTTTTTTTTTTTTTAAATACCTATAATCATTTTGTACATAAATTTAAATTATCTAAATTAAGTAAATTGAGTTTGTTGAAGCTTATTCTAATAAAGTAATTTTTTAGTAAATATCATATTCAATAAATTTTGATTGTTTTTTTCACTACATAAGTGAGTTCACGTGTAGTGTATTTACTACGACCTACACACTAGAATATGAATGCAAAATTTTATAGAAAAATTATTACTTTAATTTTAGTTATAAAATTATAAATAGAATTTTCTTCGAATTAATTTCGGAAAAAACTGAAGTTAAAAAAAAAAAAATTATTTTGTTTTTAAATTAATCAAAACAATAAAATTAAATTTATCACTAAATTTTCATTCTTGGAAACATAATTTAATAAGAGAAATTATTTTAAACAATATAAACAAGTTTCCATAAATTTTCTAAAAATATTAAAATTAAAATTTGTATGTTCTGAAACTGATAATTTTTATATTTGTTGTAGTTAAAGCATCAATACCTAAATTTTTTACATCGATCCGGTACTATGTAGTGGTTTTGACCAAGTTTCATTGTATAATGTTAGTAAAGTTATCATATGATAACGTATGATTTTGTCATAATAGTCTTAAGCCATCATTCGTTGTCTTTTCAAAATTTTTCGTTAAGTTATAAGTATGCGAGAAGAAGCGTACAAATCATAAGAAATCATAAGTAATTTTGACAGCATTGTAAATTTAAAAAAAAAAAATAATTTAGTAAACTAAAAATAAATTTATATTTTTTTTTTTAACTAGGTATTTAACTTTATTCAAAACTAAAAAAAAACAACATAAAAACATTTATTTATAGAATTTATATTTTTATTTCACTGTTTTTAACTTTTTTTGATTTTGAATTTTTGATATGATTAGGATTTGACAATTACAACAGTTACGCTTATAATTGAAATATCATATGATATCATACATGACTATTATAGTTAGGGCTATATCTCAATTGTTGCAATCTCTACTTGTGTTAAAGAAATTTCGTTATTTTACAGACTCCATATTAAAACATAAATTAAATGTTTATTATTAATCGGATCTGTTTTTAGTGATTAATGTGATGTTATAACTATTAAAGTATAGATATTTTGTTCATCTAACACTATACTAGAACACATCATTGTAATATTTTACTACCTATTCAATTCCTGATTTATAATTCTGGTTGATTGTATAGCTTATATGAACATATTGTAAACAACATCTGCGAATTATAAAAATCAATCAAAAAAATTATCGTAAAACGGTAAAAGCACCAAAATGATGATTTGATAATGGAAACACTCCTCTAAAAAATTTTGAAACAATAAATAGTAGATGCAAAGTTGATATAATACTATATCCATGTATGATTTTCAATTAGTAAATAGGATTTCTAATATTATCCTAATATTACACTAATTTCAATAAATAAAAAGGACTGTTTATTGAAATTAGTGAAACCAGAAAAGAATATAAATTTCTTTACTGATGCAGTAAGTCTTCGCGTCATTGGATGAAGTCAATTTATTTGCAATTTCGAAATATCAATGTTTGATTTGAAAAAATACTGGTCAAACCCGATTTTAATTTTATATGATTGTTGAAAAAAATTAATGTTTTATAAAAATACATAAAATCCAGGATATACAAAAAAAAAACCTCGAATATTCAAAACTAACAAAAATTTATTTACAGTTAATTAGAATTTCGAGTTTACCAAAAACAGAATACATATTGCTAAAAATTACACGTTCCAAAATTTTATCTTAAGCGTGTAAATAATAAAATATTTTACAGGTGAGAAACTAATGAATAACACTATACATATATTCAATAAATGTACCAAAGAAGTAAAGCACTTAAAATTTCAATGTCTAAATTAGGAAGTCATTATTTTTATTTTTTTTTTTTATTTTTTTTTTTATATTTAAACCAGTTTTTGTATATATATTTTTTTTTTTCTTACTAGTTACTAACCTACTTTTAACGTCTAGTATTAACTTAATAAAGAACATAAAAAAAAAATCATTTGACGTAACTAAATTAAAATACAACAAAATTCCAACAAAATACGTAACTGAGTATATTCTCCAATTTTTCATTATATTTTTTTTTTTAATTCCAACTCGCAATCCACACTATCACCAGACATTCAACTAAACAAAAATCATTGAAATTGAATTCATCTTTGTGTGAAAAACGTGCTAATTATTCGTGTTCATAATTGATTCAAAAAAATTATTTTTTTTAACAATTTCAATTTGTTGAAAGGTTTAAAATTTCTTCAATTTATAGGATTACAACAAAAAAAAAAAAAAAAAAAAAAAAACAATTAAAAAATACAATATATAATTTTTTTAAATTATGATAAAAATTTTTTTTTTTTTTTTTAATTAACATGTCACAAAAAATATTGTACACATAAGATTTAAAAGCGATTGTTGTCAAAATTGAATACAATCTCGAGAAAAACTAAAATTTTTTTATTTTAATAAATAAAATTAATAAATATGATGGATCAGAAGATAATAATAATAATAACAAAAATTTTAAAGATTAAAACAACAGCAACAACAATAAAATAATAAAAAAATTTCCATTCATCATTTTTTTTTATTAATCTGTTGTATTTATTATTGTTTTTATATACATACTACTTATGTGCATATATATTTTTTACGTTTTATTATTTAATAAAAAAAAATGTATAGTAAATAAATAAAATTTTTAGAAGTTTTAGTTTTTTTCTGTTTTTTTTTTTTGTTTGTTGTGATTATTAATGGCTATTATAACCACGTTAATTTACCCATGCGTGTGGTCATTAAATTGAATGATTTTCTTGTTTAATTTGAAGGCCTGTCAGATTGAGATTCTCTTCTTGATTTTAAATTAAATTTTTTTCTGATTTTTTTTGTGATTGTCATGGCATTCTACATATTTTTACACGCATTCCTGCATAACTGTATAATTATTCGTTTTTGATGATATTGATGGTGACATATGTATTTTCAGTCATTTAAAAACTATTTAGAGTTATAATGCACAATAATCTAATGGATATATATATTTTTTCATAATTCAAAATAAAAATTAAATAAAATATAACTCAATGTAGCTTAATTGCTGACCTAATATAAATATTGTAGATGAAAAGGATTTCCTGTAACACTATACATAAAACTCTATTTTTAAGTAATAATTAGACAAATTAAGGCAAATAAAAATAAATATAAATATATATTTTAATATGAACATTTAAGTTAATAACCCAAGTAGTTAGAGCTCACAAATATATTTATTGTAATTTTAATTGTAATTAATGTAAATATAAATCAAAAATAAATATAATATAAATATTTTATCCACAGTACTATGTAACCTTGTCAGTTCTATCTTATTTACTTCCCAGTTTGATTGTTTAAAATTGCACAGTGTTATATATGTATGTCCTTGGCAAACTTTATTCTGGCTGTAATGTTAATTTCTGAATAAGACGATATACCTGTAAATAATTATATCTATATATATTTTTTATCACTTTATTTACTATTACTACTTAGAAATATAATTATTTAAAAGCAAAAACAAAAAAACAAACGAAATCTTAATTCAATAACATTTTTGTCAGATTGTATTATTAGTTTTTCATAATTTTTTTTTTTTGCTTAAAATTATTATACAAAGAAAAATTTTATTAAAAAACAAAGAAAAAAAAATTCTATTCAATTCCAGTTAGTAATTCAATAAGATAATATTTTTGATACTAGTAACTTACAATTCTTTTAAAATCTCCATCAATGCCAAGCAAAAAAAAAAATCCAAACAAAAAAAAAACAACAAAAAAATGTCTAAATTAATTTTAATGGTAATATTTATGATCTTTACAAAAATGAAAAATTTATCCATTAATCTCACATCAATAATAATTTGACTCGTTCTTCTGCATAATTATTTTTGAACTTTTTAATATTATGACGTTATATGATTTTTTAATATTAAATACAGAGTGTTCTATATTAGATTGTTAGTATATTGTGTTCGTTGTCGTTATTTCTGTTACTGATGGTATTTTACGTACATTATGATTATTGGAAAATAAAAAAATTTTATTAGAATTAATTGGTGTAATTGTAAAAGTTATAATAAATCGCGTATATCATATCGGCCCAAGAATCAGATGGCAAATCTTAGTGTTGAATTAAAACATTAGTGTTGGTTTTGGTCTTACTATCAATAAATATACTATCACGATGATCATGTAGATAAGAACATTATTATAATATATTCTGTGATCTCTCAATCTAGAGAGAATGTATCTGTTATGGCTAACTTCAGCAGTCTTAAATTTGAGTTGTTTTTAAAGTATATTTCAAATAAATTAAATTAGGAAATCGATAAACATTTCAAAAATAATAATTAATTTTTGTATTTTTTTTAATAATTAATTATACGATTTGTTTTTAGTTAATTTGTATTAATTCGAACTTCTTTTGACTAAAAATTTTATTTTGGTTCAGATATTTTTTATATTAAAACCAAATTGTTTATAAAATGATATTCAACTTTTATTTAATACTATAACAAAAATGAGTAGTTAAAAAATTTGAAAAAAGCCTAATGAAAACCTTTTTAACTAATTTATTCCATCGGATATATTATACAGATTATACAGACCACATAGTGTGGTTGTGTGGGACTGTTCTACTAGCATCTTGTATTTTTTACTATTACTATAGGGTATTTGTTTCAAATATTTTTTATTTCCTCAACAAAGATCCTGTACCTACTTGAATTAAATGCCTTTAAAAACCTTTAAATGTTATACTGTTATACCAATTAAGACTTACCCATTCTATATTATATCCTAAATTTATTAACTTCTCAACTATAGGTAATAATAACTGTTGTCTCTCAAAAACATAAATGAGAAAAAAACATATTGTATCATTTTAACTATACTTTTTATTTGATGACACTCTGTATACGCATCCTTTAAAAAATTATTTGATCTAAAAAATATATAAAACAAAAATTAAAAGAAAAACAAAAAATCTTTTCTTCACTTTTTTTGACTGTTTTGTGTTTTTTTTTTTTTTTAAGAAAGAACAGAAAATCAACTGTTGATTCTTTTATAGAAAATTTATATCATAAATAATTATTATAATATCCTTTATAATGTGGAAAATTATACATATATATATATATATATATTATATACCTATATATTTATATAAATAATTTTGATATCGTAAATTTTTTATACATCACATAACAAAATTTATAGTGACCTGATAATGATAATAGTCATAGTAATCATAGTAAGAGAGTAGAAGCAATAATAGTAGGTATTGTTGTTGTAATAATGGCGATGGTTGTGGTAACTTAAATTTTATTTAGGATATATTATTACATCTCTGTTTTATTTTGTCCTTACTTCATGACCGTAGAAAAGTCTAAAAATAGATTGAAATTAGTTAGAAATAAAAAAAAAAGAATGATTTATTTCGAAGGACGAAAGTAAAAAGATGAAAGTATGTCTTTTAATGTATATTTTATAATAGTTTTGTATTTGATTTTTACTTGACTTCTCTTAGACCAATTTTCGGTCGATTTTTGCATATGTTATGTTTTGATTGTTATTCCAAACTTAGTTTTGAAATAATATTTCATTTACTTATTCAATTTCATTTATACTAATACAATAATAGATTCTGGTTGTATCATTGTTATTACAAATTTCAAATTTGCTCAATAGATGGGTAGGTAAAGCTTAATAGAAAAAACTGACTAACTAAATTATTGTAAGCTAAATAAAAAATTTTATGTTTTGTCATATTGACAGTAACTTACACACCAAGTACGATACTGTAATTAATTACATAAAGGGAAATGTATAATATTTTTGAATGTTTTTTTTGAACTGCCAAATTATTTTATATTGTCAAATTCTTTTGAAATTATTGAAATTAATTGAAAGGGTAAAACTGTTATTTGTATAGGTCATCTTATATGGCATAATCAGACTATTCAAGTTATTACCTAATTACACTTTCAACAAAATTTCATAGAACTTCATTACTTCAGATTTAAAAAATTAATTTGTCAAAATTGAATTTTGACCAGTAAATTTTAATTTTGTACCACTGTTCCGATGTAAATTAAACACATAAATTCATTTTTGGAGAAAATTGCTATAAATTTTCTTACGATGTTATAAATTTATATCACTAAAATGACCTATTTCAAAATTACATACTATATATCTATATATATATATATATATATATGTGTAAGGTTTTCTCTCTATTTTTAGATTATTTTTTTTATTAATTTTGATTTTTATTTTATATTATTTTTCGATTCAATGGTCCTAAATAAAATTTATGAAACGAAAAGAAAAATTTATTGGTTGATAAACGACTTAATCAGAGTAATTGTTCTTACAGGAAGTGAACATGGATGACCTTACATATATATATATATATATATAGTGATTATTAAATATTTTATAATAAATAATTCACTAAATTACATTTCAAATACATTTAAAACCATTTGAATTTAATCAAAGTTTTATTTTATTTTTTTACTTTTAAGGATGTAAAAGTGTAATTTGTATTATTTCAAATATTGTATAATTTTGGAAAATTTTTAAAATACTTACCACCATTGTTAAATGCACAAAAAAAAAATAACAAACAGCAGTAACTGGAAATATATAAAGTTTTATGTTTGCTTATACTTTTGTTATAATATAAACACAGCCTATTAAACAAAAGACCTTAAAATTTCATTTATATATTAGTTGTATATAATTCGAAAATACAACTACATATACATTTATATGGAAGTTAAATTCCGTTAAACTTTTTCTAATACTAAGGGTGTGATACCATCAATATTGAAAAACTTTTCAAATTACTTTGGAAAAATTCATACATCTCATAAATAAATTTATGGCTTTAAAGGGTGATTTTTTGGTAAAAATTTTACATATTATCATGGATGTTGTTCCAGTTTTACAAATTTTGGAAATGTGTTTCAAAAATTAATGTTCTTTTCCCGACTTTATTCTATATACAATATCTCATCTAAGATACATATTCGTCAAGTTTTATTTAAGTGTGAATAATTACTCTATCTAAATTTTTTTACTTAAATTACTCAACTTTATTTAAATTAAAAATTAATTTACTCAAAAAAAAAAAATCACCCTTTATGTTATATGAACAAAATTAATAGAAAAGTTTTTATGTTATATGTATAATGTTACATGTCAAATAGTTGTTTGCATGATCTTTTAAAATATAGGTTTATTTTTTTCACTTTATATATTACACACGCATACACAAATCAACACCACAATACTAACAACAATAATAATAATAAATAATTTTAAAATTAATATTATATAAATGACTTAAGGGAAGAAAATAAATCAACTCTGTTCAAATTGTGGCTTTGAAATTTCACTTTTATTACTTAATTCTATTCATATCCTTATACATATACATACACGTATATAACATTCAAAGGGATATTGCATACTTCAATTAAAATATTTAAAAGAAAACCTGTCAAAACCCAACCTACATGAATAACATATATATACATATTAAATAAAGTATATCTATACTCACATACATAGAATTTATGTAAATATGAAAATGTTAAAGGTTCTCACAGCACTAAATGTAATGTAATGTACGCAATTTCTAAATTAAAAATATATATATATATATCGTATTTTATGGCAGTTGTAAACTTGACAGTTTCTTTCTCTTCTGAACCTACCAAGATAAATCTTCCTATTTTTCTTTGACTCAAGCAACAACGTATATATGCATAATCAAGAAATACAACAAAAACAAAAAAAAAAAAACAAAACAAAAAAAGATATGAAAAATCATTTTCATTTATATGAGTTAAAATTAAAAAATCCTTATTATCCTGATGAAGTGGTAAAATTAAAAAAAAAAAAAAACAAAAACACAAATTTTCTTTTATGATAGTAGATTCAGTCATGTATTGTACGATAATGTGTATATGACTGAAAAATAATTTCACATCACTTAATTTTTATATTAGTGATCCTGTAGATCCTGTAAAATAGTATATGCTTTTACATTACAAAAAAAAAAAACAAAAAAAAAGAACACAAAATATAAAATATACTTGTACCATAAATATAAAAGTAATTATCCTAGAGATTGGTTGCCTGTTTTTGATGACATCCATTAAGAATATTGCACAATTTTATTTCTTTTTTTTTTTACTTGAAAAAAGAGGTTCAATTAAAATTGAAATTTTATTGCATGTTTTCTATTATTGTGTATAGAATATAACATTCATATACATATACACTTAGTGAAAAAATTGAAAAACATTTTGTAATTTGATAGGATTATGCAGTATCTATAGCAATGTGAAATATTTATTTGATATAAGGTGAAATCTAAATTGCATAGTATGAAAATTGCTTACTTTTACAGTGCGAAGATCACCTGATTAAGTAATAAACTAGTTATAGAAATTATTTTATTATTAAAATGTTTGTATTTTGAAACATTTTCCAATTTATTTATACTCTCTGTATTTATATGAATTTACTTTAATTTAACGATAACATCAGTAATTCGACTTTTTTGAATCGAATTTATAATTCTGTTTTAATAATTCGATTTTTGTCGTAGGTCTTCAAAATGTATAGAACCAATCCTGTTTCATATATCAATCCAGCAATGATCCAGTTTTGCTTTAATAAATATTATTTTATATAACAAATCAGTAACGACGTAACAATTTTATTTCATGCAAAAATTATTCAGTAACGATCCAGTTTGAAAATAATTGTAGATTGTGTAATTTCGGGAAGGAATCTGTCCTCTATATATCACTGCAACCGCAAATGACCTTATTGTGATTATCCGTGTTTGTTAGATCCACTTTAGTCCTTACTAATTTTATTTCATCAAAGAATCAATTAACAAATCAATAGTGTCTTAAACAATTCTGCTTCTCCTTCTCCTTCAGTTGCATATTATCCAATACACAATTCTGCGATTACATTTCTGAAGCTCTCTCTATCCTGCGCTGCATGCATTAGTTCTCCCATCGTTTGGAGGCATGTCTAATGCATGGACCAATTATGACAACATAATTAAAATGGCTTACCAGGTTTCCGACTGGTGGAATACTATATTTACGAGTTTATTAACATTTTTGAGCTAACAATTCTTGGAAAATGTTCTTTAGATAAACAAATTTATGTATTTATTAAGTAAATTATTTAAATAAAATTATTTGAATATTTTAAGAGTTGACTCTATCCACAAAAAATTTTTCTTAGCAAATTTACATCATTTTCGTTTTATGATATTAAAATGACATATCTTGCATATCAAAATATCTTTGGTCATTTTCAGATTATTGATAACCAAAGTTCTTGGTATTTGTATATATCAAAATTTTAATTTTCCTTGTATACTGTCATACAATTTAATTTCATGTAGAGTTTTTAAGGCATCTGTACATGTATATACGTATATATATATATATGTAATTATACAAAATGAAAAAGGATTATAAACATTTTATGTGGATTTTAAATATTATCCTTGTTTTTTATTTTATTGTTTTATTGTTTTTATTTTTTTAAAGCATTGTACAATAAGTTTATTATCAAAGATTACAAGGATATATTTTCAGGATACATCGAAAGATATATATATTTTTTTTTGTTAGTGATTTATTATTATTATTGTTTTTTGATATTTTATTGAATTTTCATAACCATTTTATAACAAAGGTAGTAAATAAATGCATTTTCAGTTTATTAACACATTATAAAAGAAAGAAAAATTTAATTGAAAGGATTTTATTTCATATTTTTTTTTTAACTTAATGATTACTAAATGGATAATAATTAATTAATTATACAATATATAATATATACATATTATATAATATTTGAATTAATAAAGAGAATTTATTTAATTGTACTACATATACCCAAACACAATATGTGTAATTTAATCAATATAAAATATAAAAAAAAACAAAAATTATAATAAAATTTATTAAAAATGATTACTCAAATTAAGAATGAATCATAATATGAGTATCTATCTCTGTGTATATTAAATATGTATGGAATATTACCCTTAAGATATTTAATATACGAACAAAAACATAATAAATTGTATAATTGAAAATACCCTAAAGGAAATGAAGTGATTCTTAAAAATTCATTTTAATATCGTGTATGAATAGTTTTTTGTGTTTGTGTTTGTGTGCTGAAAATTGTTAATATTTATAACAGAAATTTAAATTTACTTTAAAACATTTTTTTTTATTTATTGTATTTTGTATTTGTTATTAGAATAAAAAAAAAAACACCTAGAGCGTAAGATACATTTTAATTTTTAACTGATAATTTTGTATATAATAGCAACTGACTATATATATATATATACATTGTATATATAGTAATTAATAATAGTAAGAATATATTTAAAAATTCCATTGATTTAAAATAATGCGATTATTAAGTATTATCAGAAAATATATATGTATAAATAGTTTTATTATATTATGTATTACATTTAAGTGAACAATATTACAATTTCTGGTATTATAAAATTAAATTTTATAAAACTGAGTATAATAATTTTTGAATTTCATTTTATTTATTCTTTCTCTTATACTGGTAAATCAATTATTAATATTATTATTTTTATTTTTTATTCATTTTCAAGTTATGTGTATACTATATACCTCATATTTCAGTTCTTTTATAATAGTCCAAAAATATTTTAAAACATTTTACATCTAAAATAATGAAAAAAAAATTCGTCAGAGTTTTGCATTAAGATAATTTTACTACGGAAATAACACCTTAAATTATAAATCATTTAATTTCAAATATTTTTTTAGTTTATCTAATTAATTCTAAATTTACGACTATAATCATCAATCAAAAAAAAAAAAATTAAATTTAAAAATGACGTACATTTGATCGCTTTTAAATTAATTAATTCTGAACAATGATCAAATTTGGTTTTTAATGAATAACTCAGTGTTATAAGTATTCTAGTCTCGAGATGATTTTCATTTAACTTTTTTTTAAACAAAATATGTTTAGTTTGTAATGTAATTTTTCACTCATCATGAACGTATCTTAATCGATCGAAAACGAAGGGTTTCAATTGTTTTAATCTCGAAAATTACTTTTTTTTTGCGATTAGTTCAATGTAAATCAAGCCAGTGAAAATGACTTATTTGGTTATTGTGTAAATGTGAATACTCCTATTTAGGTAATAAGTTTACCAAAATGTAAACATTTTGTAATTGTAAAAATTTTGTAACTGTAAAAATTTACTGAGTACACAATAAGTAAAAGTACATTGTAGCTATAAATTTACAAAGATGTAAACATTTTTATATCTGTAAACATACATTTACTTAGTAAGCGATCTGTAAAGTTACATTGTAGCTATATAAATTTACATAAATGTAAACATTTTGTATTTTTAAGTATATTTATAAGTAAATATTTGTAAGTAACAACCTATACATGCAGTAAAATTACAACCGTAATCATGAGTTATTTTTATTGTATACATTCTGTAACATCATTTTGTTTCAGTTTTTACAATTTTTGTTTACAGTAACTGATTTGTAGATGTACAACAAAATTTTGTGACTATGAGTTATAAAAAACGTTCCTTGGGACTATATAACATTCATTTTTCAACCCCATTAAAAGTATAGGTGTTCGTAATTATTTTTCGCACTTGTTTTTTGGTTCTGAATATTATGGATGTTATTGTTCTGAGAACCAGTCAATTTCAGTAATCATTATTTTTACATAGTAGTCTACTGCTATTATCTATTTAGTAATCTACCTGGCGTGGCGTGGCGCACCGAGGAAATTTGATTTTTTACGTCCGATGAAATTTAACTTATGCTTGTCACAAACGCATTAAATTTCATTTTTCATACTTTCTACGACCGGACTATTTAGACATAATAGTATACACATAAAAACGGGATAATTAGAAATTTTATTTCTTTAGAAAAGCGGTCGAAATATAAAATGTATATTATTGTATCTAAAATTTTCTAGGTATCACTTTTGGTTTAAAACAACAAATTAATTTTATATTAAAACCTAAAAAAATAATTTTTTCTTAAAACTTATCCAAATAAAAATTTTCAAAATTTTCGAATCTTTTTCTTCTCGAAATTTATTTTCAAAATTAATTTTTCTTTCTTTTTCAAATTATTCTATTTGTATATCAAAATCAATTTAAAAATTTAAATTTTCCAAAAATCTTGTAAATAAAAACCGAGTCCTTCAAAAGTCGCAAAAATAATAAACAAATAATAAAATTTGTGAAATCAATGACATTTTCTAACATACATTGTAAATATAAAGTAAAAACTATATTACAATATATACATACACTTATATAAACTATCCATAAATATAAAGACATACATGTAAATATTTACCTACGTCATATGATGTGTATATATATATTATATACAAAATTTGATTTTATTTTTTTCATGTTTTGAAATAATTTTTATATTTTATTATTGTTTGGATTAAAACCGATAGATAGCACTTTAATATCTGACATTTTTATATTATTTTACGCAAATAATATATCTACTCTATTTCTATCTATTAAATACCAAAAAAAAAAAAAACATTTTTTTTTTTTTTTTAATTAATTTTCAATTTGTAAAAACCACAACAATTAAAAGAAAAATCAAAATTCAGTAAAAAAAAAAAAATTTGCTTTTGAAATTAGAGAAAAATTTCTTTTTGATTTTCGGCCATGTCGTTTAATTTAATTACAAACGAATAATTGAGTACAATCGCGCCAGTCGCACCACTATTAACAAATAAATATTTAAATTCATGTGAAATTATCAATGAGAAGTTATAATTGAGGCTATTTTGTTAACACAATTCCATTAAACAACAACAACAACAAAAAAAACACAATTTTTTAAAATAACAAAACTAAAAAGAAAATATTTTCGTTCAAATTTTAAATAGAAAATGAAAGATGATAACGTTCATCTGGTCATTAAAGTGTGGTATTAATTCTAGAAACCATAAATATAGTAATGTGTATATATGTATGTAAACAGTGCTGTGGTTAGTCATGAATTGATCGTCAGATCGAACTTATGATCTAAGAATGATAATTTTCGAATTTAACACAACAGGAAATTTTGTAGAGTATGCCCACTCTTCCAATGAAAAAACGAATAAAAGATAATGTTTTCAATTATTGAAATGAAGGCGCCAGAGACATCAACGTTCAAAAATTAAAGCAGTGTAAATAAAAAATAGCACAGTTGTATTAATATCTAATTTAGTTAATTAATACTTTAAAAGAGGATGTTGGAAGTTATGTTTTGGAACAGTACCAATTAATACATTCAATTGATTTTGTTAAATTAAAATTGATTTTCTTTTGACTAATTTTTGTAAGGGGCACAATCCAGATAGATAAAATCTGGAATAACTAAAATCAGAAATTCAAAATCAAGACTGTCAAAAACTGAGACGTGAACAAATTAGAGATGATATAATCCAGAAAAAAAATGCACACAAAAATCCAAACCAATTAAAGGTTCACCTACACAAGTGAAAAATCCTGCTTTGTAAAAATATTTTCATTAAAAAAACGATTAAACACTCAGCTTTATTTGACAAACTACCGCTACAATTTATTGGAATCCTACTTGACAGATTTTGTCTATAGATTTTTTCGTGCCTCAATTATTATATTTTATTTCGATTTTATCCGTGTTGATTTTATCACTCTAGATTTCAAAGGAAAGTTCGGAATTTGTATTGTTGAAATTTTGATATTCCGACATTAACATATTTCATTGGATCTTGATTCACTTATTTTGTTTTTTTTTTTTATTATTATTACTTGTTGGGTGTTATATGTTGCCTTTTGGTGGTTCCCCGGTTGAGCGTTTAAAACTGCAGTTCCAATTCTGTTGATTCATGATACATGACTATCAATATCCTGGATATAAATAAAGTTATTTTCACACAAAAATTAACTCTTCTCTCTCTCATTCTTTCTTCTGTATAATTACAAGTATTTTAATGTTCATGCATTGGTGTTATCAACTTTAACGTATTTAAAACTAATGTTTTAAATTTTATTTTAACACTTCATTACTTTTGTCTTGTAAATATGAAATATTTAATCAAACTTTTGTATTAAGGATTTTATAAGAGATTCGTAAGATGACCGAAGACTTGTGAACGATCATAAATTAAAGTCATGCAAAACTTGCTTAACATCAAATTTTGCATCTATGTATTTACATTTTCATTAAGATAAACAAATCGAAATTAACGAAAATTCATAGAATCAGCTTTAATGCGCTAACTACAATGACATCATAGAACTACATATTATGTAAATGTCAAATTGCTTAACGAAGCTGATATAGATATTTATCAAAGAATATGCCGACCCATAATGACATCGTAACATAAGATATAATATTTGTTAGAAAAACAACAACAAAAAGAAATTACATAATTATGTCGAATCCGGTTTGGATGGAATTTAACATAAGAATTCTATATTTAATGAAAATTGAACAAATTATTGTCAGATTCAACTTATAATTGCCGCATATGTCGATTGTGGGCATTTACATATATTTTCATTATATACGGAATATCTTATATAACATAACATATGTAGTTCTATGTCATTATAGTTAGCGTATAATAGTTACAACAACTTCACTCTTTATTAATTCGACCTTATACGTGATAAATAATTTGTATATAGCTACCTAGAAAATAAAATAAAGATTTATAATGTATATTGTGATAAAAACATATATCCTTTATGATCTACTATGCAATAAAGAGTTAAAATATATTTATAGCACACCATAGTGAATTATGACTGATTGAGAATACATTACAAAGGAGCTACTGATTTCATAACACCTCTCCAACTATTGTAAAAATTACACAAAATTTGAATTAAATATCCGAAAATAATTTCATTTATAGATACATTATATATACATATATAAAATAATGAATCGCAATTCTAGATTCAAAATTTATAATGAGAACAAAAAAAATAATAATAAAATAAGAAAAATATTTATTTTAAAATGAACTTTAAGAACTTACTGCGAGAATAATATAAACATTTAATAAATTAATGAGTTTTACAAAAAAAAAAAAAACTTTTTTTTATCTTTTTTTTTTTTTGTAAAATAAACAATTATTGTGGTTATTACTTTCCATTAAAATATTCAAATCTGTATTGGTAATAATAATAAATTGAGGAAAAAAAGCAAAAAAAAAAAGTTTTTTTTTTATTCTCCAAATTTATATAAAATATAAAAACAACAATAATAATCATAAAAACTATGATGTCAGATATTATTTGCATTAGATATCAACACACACAATACAAACAAAGAAAATGTAATTTGAAAAATAAGAACAAAACCAAAAAAAATTTATAAAAATTATTTTCAAATGGAATTTTAAAACCAAATTTATTTATAAGATTAATATAAAAACTATCTATTCACATGCTTGTTACATGGTCAAACATATAGCCTTACCTACATTTACAAATTTATTATGAATTGAACTCAGTAAAAATTTTCTATTTTAATATTTAATTAACACTATTTAGAACGTTAAATTTAGAAATGAAACATAGAAAAAATAAAACAAAATTTTTGAATTTAAAAATCGGTAATTCTCAAACTGTTTATAATATTTTCCAGATCGAAAATATTATTTTCAATATATCAAAACCAATTAATTAAATCATTTTTTATAATTTTTAATAAAAATTTTGAAATATTATCAGACCAATTTTAAAAAAATAGAAATGTGAAGAACTTTCAAGAAGTAAATGTAAGTCGACAGCTTAGAAAAAAAATATAACAATTAGAAAAGGCACACATATATGAAAAAAATTGAGAATCAAAACTTTTATAAGAGTCTGTAGACTCTAGAGAGCTTGTTATAATATGAATAATATTATATAAAATTACGTTAAGAAAATGTTCAATTCCTAACTCAGAAAAAATTATTTTTAATAGGGGAAGCAAAAAAGAAACAATGCTTCAAACTTAACCCCTTGCAGCATGTTGTCCAAAAAATAAAATATCAGTATATATAAAAATACTTCAGACTATACCAAGTAGAATGTATTGATATTGCTTGATATTATTGATATTGCTAAAATTTACCGTTATTAATACATTATTACAGTTAAATAAAAAAATTTAAAGAAATAAATCTTTTAGAATTTCATCCTAAACTGTGGCAAATTATTTAATTTTTGTAATTTAATTTTTTTTGATATAAATCAATTAATTTTATTTTGTTTTTTTTTTTTGTATTTCAGAGAAGAAAAAAAAATCATTTCACAGAGCATTTAATTTATTTAAAATAAAACATTTTTAAATTTAAATCAAAATAAGAAATTAAATTTAAAGAAAAATAAATAAAGAGAAGAAAAAAGATAAATTATATTATCTGAATAAACATTGAATAAAAATTTAAATCTTGAAGCAAAAAAAAAAAAATTATATAATTAATTTATTTATTTATCAGTTTTGTGTGTGGTTTTATAGAATTAAAGCTAAATAAAGTCTAAAGATATAATTTTGAGAATTTATTTTTATAGTTTGGTATGTGATGCAGATGCTATATATGGGAATACGAGCAAAATATTACTCTTGAAAATTGTATATTTTTGGCTATATTCTCTTAGGAACATAGGACGTCCCCACAACTCATATTCAATGTGATTGCAAAGATGTGCTTCTGCTTCTTAAAATCATTATACATTTTTCAGCTTTATTTAGTGACTGCTTGTTGTATATTTCAATATAACCATGTATTAAATATAATTAGTTGTATAATAAATTTTATATATTATTATTAAAATTTTCTTATATATTTTATTTTATTTTAACATTTTCATAAAAATAAAATTAGAGCCGACATGTTTCGTCCTTCTAAGACATTGTCAAGACCAAAGAAATACAATAAAATTTAAATTTTATTTTTATGAAAGTGTTAAAATAAAATAAAATATATAAGAAAATTTTAATAATTTCTTAATCAGTGAAACAATAACAAGAGTTTTATTTAATTTAATTAAATATTAATAAATAAATAAATTTTTTATCAATTTCTAAAAGTAATAATTTCATAAGTAGGTCAATAAGAATTAAAAAGATTTAAGTTAGTCTAAGTGTAGCCTTAAACTAAAGAAATATTAAACATTACATTGCTGAATATAATGGTCCATTTTTATTCACCAACAAAAAAACATGTTACTGTTCTACTTGTAAAGTGTTATTTGCATCACCCATTGTTTAGTAAAAAATACGAATTTTATTTTCAATGAGATTTAAAGTCGTATTTGTTAGATCGTTAAATTATAATTTTGGTATTAAGTACTTACAGTTTAATATAATTTATAGAATATGCTGTAGGCTCTAGGTGAAACATTGTTAAAATTAAATAAATATTAAAACTATATGTATGTTTTATAATTTTATTAAATATCTTAAACGATTTCGGTTATTACACTATCATGAGAAGACTGTCTTTATCAGTCTTCGGATGATGGTGTAATAACCGAAATCGATTAAGATATTTAATAAAATTGTGAAATATACCTATAGTTTTAATATCTATTTAAATTATACAGTTTAGATCAACAGACCTTGTAAATAGATATTGTATATAGTTACGATATTTGTGTAGTAATCAGAACATTACAGCTTCGGATACTGCTAGGTTGTTATGAATATTTCTTCATCTTAGAATTGAATTAAATTTGTTTTCTTTTCTAATCAAAGTTCCATTGAATTATTCATATTGAACAATACATTTTTTTTATACAGTTCCAAGTCTATGGGATAAATACCCTAACTGCTTTTACACAGAAATTTGGCAAACAAAGTTACATAGAATAAAATCTTTGGAATTTCTATGATATTTATCTACTAATATTTAAATGTGGAAAACTATATCTATTTCATTCTAAGCTATATCCTTCAAAATAGCATAGTTGCATTTTATTTTTAGTGATATTTTGAATAAAATATGATTTCAAAACTGTCAACTATTTTTTATCATTTTATCCCAATGAAAAACAGTACTGGACCAAATCGTAAAGCCGATAAATGTTTTTTGTTCTTACGAGAATTACCTTTCGGTTCAAAGGCAGATGCTGTATCTATAACAATCAACTATTTTTTATTATTTTATCCCAATGACATAGAGTACTGGACCAGGTCGTAAAGCCGATAAATGTTTTTTATTTTATCCCAATGACAAACAGTACTGGACCAAATCGTAAAGCCGATAAATGTTTTTTTTTTTACGAGAATTGAACCTAGGACCTTTCGGTTCAAAGGCAGGTGCTGTATCTACTGCGCTATCTAACGTGTGTATTGAATTATATTTTCTGAATAATTTGTTATCATATTGAAAATAATAAACATTCCTACAAGGGAAACATAAAGTATAGTACTTTCTTGACCCAAATACTATTGGTGCAACAACGCTCGCTGTACTTGGTAAACATTTTTTACGTAAACTTGAAGCATGATTGGACCATTTTGATTATGATAAATGATATTGAATGTATTGTAACGATTCTTCAATGAATTTATCCGGTAAGTTAAAACTTTGAGTTAGGACAGCTATTCAAATTATACTATTACCTATATCATACTAAAAAATATTTAAACTTTAATAAAACTTTAAAAGTTTCCTTTATTAAATATCCTTCAATAAAAAAAAAATAAAAAAAATAAAAGATAAAACAAAACAAAATTGGTAGTATCCACATCATATCAGAGATATACAAAAATAATATTTGAATCTTTTTTAGTTCAATTTTAGACCCAATTTCAAAATTAAAATTAAATTTTTTTTAAAAATGTATTTATTTATAATAACACCTTTTCTTTAGATACATTAAAATTGAGTTTTTATATATATATATATATATATGTATATTTTTTTTTTGATTAATTACAATACCCATATCGAAATAACATCCTTTTATTTCGTTTATTGTCCTTTTTTTATTTATTTGTTTTTTTATTGGAACATAATAATTAATTAGTTACAACACCTACTTACAATGATTCTGATAGATATACTGTGGTACCTGTTTCAAATTTTTTTTGTTTGTATTTATTATTTTGGTAATAAAAAATGTTTTGTTTTTAAGGGTTTATTTAATATAGACAAAATATTTTCTTTTTAAAGAAAAATGTTTACAAGACTTTTCATTTAAATTATTTTGAACATTAATGTTGGAGAGTGGACTATGAATGTGTTAATAATTTTTATTTAAGCTCCAGTGAATTGCAGTTACTATCAAAGAAATTTAATGTTTTAAAATAAAGTTTTGAAATGTGAGCACACTAAACATTTTCACCTTGCACAGGAGGGGATTAAATCAGTCAAACGAAGTTTTATCTAAATAACTGAACATTTTTTCCAGATTCATCAAAGGGTCAAGGATAATATAGGGCAAGGAGAATATAAAAATTGAACTATACAGTTTAGGCTAATAGACCTGAACTCAACTATTACTTGAAATTTGTTGTTCAGTTTCAATTCTTCCTATGCTACTATGTATGTATTTAGAAAAAAATATTTCGGTTTGTTAGCTCATATCCTGTGAGGTACCTATTTATTAAATTTCATTTAGCTCATTAGCTCACTATCAAGAGATTTTCTTCAATTTAAAACTCTATTGTTTCTAATAAACTGTTTATTAAATTTTTTTTATATATATTTTTAATATAGTCTAGTTTTTGTAATTTAAATTATAAGTGAAATTATAAAATACGAAAATTTTATATTTTGTTCATTTGTATAAAAAACAAATTAACCCTAATAAATCTAAACATTTTTGGATACGATCTGATTTAAAACTATAGCACCAGTTATCTCAAAGTATACTATATTTGTGAAAAAAAAATTTCCTATTAAATTTTTTTAAAAATATATTTAAATTTTTAGACATTTTAACGTCCTAAATTGAATTGAAGGTTTTTATCTTTAACCTATATTCAGGGTTAATGATGGAGCCACAAAATTAATATTTATAAAAACAAATAAAATACATTTAAGATTTTAATCGCATTATCATATTATGTCAGAATATATACATACATATAAATGTATCCCTATACATAATGTACATAAATTACGATACGACACATATTTACTCGTATTTATGTATAATACTTTTAATTCCTGAATAAAATTATACAAAATGTGTGTCGATAAGAAGAAAAACAAAAAAAAAGGATATAAGGTACCTTTGATTTGTTTTCTATTATTCTTCTTTTTTTTTTCAAATAATTTTCCAAAATCATTATAAATACATAATACATATTGCATATAGATATATACATTTGAATGAACAAACCTCTAGAATTTTTTTTTACACATGTATGGGTGAGAAAACACAAAAATTATCAATAGGAAGGAAAATATTTTTTTATTTGTCGGTATTACTAAAAATTTTGAACTTTTCATTTTTAAGGTTCTTGAATTTTTTTTACAACTTTAACAAAGGTTAAATTAGGACAATTCAGGACATTCAATTTTATGTAATTAAAGTTAGGTTAAATTAGATATAATCTAGAAAAAGTGTAGGTTTTATAAAAAAAAAAAAAAAAACAAAAAAAAAGTATTAGAAAAAAAAAAAATTTTTGTTTTTTTTGTTTTTTTTTTCTTGATAAAAGGATATATATTGATTCAAATAGAAAATTTTTAATAGTTATGTGTGGAAAAAAAGGTCAACATTCATTTAAATATGAACACAAAGACTTTATAATTTTTGGGTTCATCCAAGATTTAGCATCTTGTAGTACCTATCTAATTTTAGAATTTTTTTTTTTCTGAATTGAATGTGAAAATTCTGGGATATTTAAAATTAAAGCGATATTTAATTCATTTAGTATAAAATGTACTTTGAATCCTGAAATAGTTTAAAAATAAAACTACTTCATTCTTAATCATCTGATAACCTCTTTCAATAATGTATAAGAAAGAGTTGAAAATATAGTTCAAATCGTTTTATGACTTTTACCTTAACTTTTTACCTCATTATTGTTTCCCTCATAGCATCTCATTACCAAACTGCGTTTTAAATTGTATCAAACGCATCTTTAACTTTTTAACTGTAAATTTTTTAAACTTTTTTTTTTTAATCGTTAAGGGAATAAATTAAACTTTGAGTCAATAGTATTTGTCACAGTGATGCATACACTAAATTCTAGCACTGATTGGTACATTACGTTTTGCATTAAGCCTTTATTTCAACTGGACAGCTTTATAACAAGACTTATACCAACTGTTAAATGCTTTTACCGTATTGCAATTTTCCGATATCAACTCAAATGAAGGATTAATTAAAAACTAAAAGAGATAGAAAGCTAAAAATTTGTACTTAAATAGTTCTCTGAAAGCAAAGAGACACCTGTATCAGCGTTTTCCAAAATTCGGATTGGTTCGAGTAGCTGCCATACAACTCCTAGCACTTTCCAAAGATTAATCAAGGATTAATTAAAAACTAAAAAAGGTACAAACCCAAAAATTTGTACCTAAATAGTTCTCTGAAAATAAAGAGACACTTATATCAGCGTTTCCCAAAATTCGGATTCATTCGAGTAGCTGCAATACAACTCCTAGCACTTATGGAGGACTAATGAAGGATTAATTAAAAACTAAAAGAGCTACAAACATAAAAATTTGTACTTAAATAGTTTTCTGTAAATAAAAAGACACCTGTATCAGCGTTTTTCAAAATTCGTATTGGTTCAAGTAGCTGCCATACAACTTCTAGCACTTATGGAGGACTAATGAAGGATTAATTAAAAACTAAAAGAGCTACAAACCTAAAAATTTGTACCTAAATAGTTCTCTAAAGAAGACACCTGTATCAGTGTTTTCCAAAATTCGGATTGGTTCGAGTAGCTGCCATACAACTCCTAGCACTTATGGAGGACTAATGAAGGATTAATTAAAAACTAAAAGAGCTACAAACATAAAAATTTGTACCTAAATAGTTCTCTGAAAATAAAAAGACACCTATATCAGCGTTTTCCAAATTTCGCATTGGTTCAATGAGCTGTCATACAACTCCTAGCACTTATGGAGGACTAATGAAGGATTAATTAAAAACTAAAAGAGCTACACACCTAAAAATTTGTACCTAAATAGTTCTCTGAAAATAAGAAGACACCTATATCAGCGTGTTCCAAATTTCGGATTCATTCGAGTTGCTGCCATACAACTCCTAGCACTTATCAAAGAGTAATGAAGGATAAATTAAAAACTAAAAGAGCTACAAACCTAAAAATTTGTACCTAAATAGTTCTCTGAAAATAAGAAGACACCTATATCAGTGTTTTCCAAAATTCGGATTGATTCGAGTAGCTGCAATACAACTCCTAGCACTTTCCAAAGATTAATCAAGGATTAATTAAAAACTAAAAAAGGTACAAACCCAAAAATTTGTACCTAAATAGTTCTCTGAAAATAAAGAGACACTTGTATCAGCGTTTTTCAAAATTCGGATTGGTTCAAGTAGCTGCCAAATAACTCCTAGCACTTATGGAGACCTAATGAAGGATTAAATAAAAACTAAAAGAGCTACAAACCTAAGAATTTGTACTTAAATAGCTCTCTGAAAATAAAGAGACACCTATATCAGCGTTTCCCAAAATTCGGATTGGTTCGAGTAGCTGCCATACAACTCCTAGCACTTATGGAGGACTAATGAAGGATTAATTAAAAACTAAAAGAGCTACAAACATAAAAATTTGTACTTAAATAGTTCTCTGAAAATAAAAAGACACCTATATCAGCGTTTTCCAAAGTTCGGATTGATTCGAGTAGCTGCCATACAACTCCTAGCACTTTCCAAAGATTAATCAAGGATTAATTAAAAACTAAAAAAGGTACAAACCCAAAAATTTGTACCTAAATAGTTCTCTGAAAATAAAGAGACACTTATTTCAGCGTATCCCAAAATTCGGATTCATTCGAGTAGCTGCCATACAACTCCTAGCACTTTCCAAAGATTAATCAAGGATTAATTAAAAACTAAAAAAGGTACAAACCTAAAAATTTGTACTTAAATAGTTCTCTGAAAATAAAGAGACACCTGTATCAGCGTTTTTCAAAATTCGTATTGGTTCAAGTAGCTGCCATACAACTCCTAGCACTTATGGAGAACTAATGAAGTATTAATTAAAAACTAAAAGAGCTACAAACCTAAGAATTTGTACTTGAATAGCTCTCTGAAAATAAAGAGACACCTATATCAGCGTTTTCCAAAATTCGGATTGTTTCCAGTAGCTGCCATACAACTCCTAGCACTTATGGAGGACTAATGAAGGATTAATTAAAAACTAAAAGAGCTACAAACATAAAAATTTGTACTTAAATAGTTCTCTGAAAATAAAGAGACACCTGTATCAGCGTTTCCCAAAATTCGGATAGATTCGAGTAGCTGCCATACAACTCCTAGCACTTTCCAAAGATTAATCAAGGATTAATTAAAAACTAAAAAAGGTACAAACCTAAAAATTTGTACTTAAATAGTTCTCTGAAAATAAAGAGACACCTGTATCAGCGTTTTTCAAAATTCGTATTGGTTCAAGTAGCTGCCATACAACTCCTAGCACTTATGGAGAACTAATGAAGTATTAATTAAAAACTAAAAGAGCTACAAACCTAAGAATTTGTACTTGAATAGCTCTCTGAAAATAAAGAGACACCTATATCAGCGTTTCCCAAAATTCGGATTGATTCGAGTAGCTGCCATACAACTCCTAGCACTTTCCAAAGATTAATCAAGGATTAATTAAAAACTAAAATAGGTACAAACCCAAAAATTTGTACCTAAATAGTTCTCTGAAAACAAAGAAACACTTATATCAGCGTTTTCCAAAATTCGGATTGATTCGAGTAGCTGCCATACAACTCCTAGCACTTTCCAAAGATTAATCAAGGATTAATTAAAAACTAAAATAGGTACAAACCCAAAAATTTGTACCTGAATAGTTCTCTGAAAATAAAGAGACACCTATATCAGCGTTTCCCAAAGTCGGTTTGATTCGAGTAGCTGCCATACAACTCCTAGCACTTTCCAAAGATTAATCAAGGATTAATTAAAAACTAAAAAAGGTACAAACCCAAAAATTTGTACCTAAATAGTTCTCTGAAAATAAAGAGACACCTATATCAGCGTTTCCCAAAATTCGGATTGATTCGAGTAGCTGCCATACAACTCCTAGCACTTTCCAAAGATTAATCAAGGATTAATTAAAAACTAAAATAGGTACAAACCCAAAAATTTGTACCTAAATAGTTCTCTGAAAATAAAGAAACACTTATATCAGCGTTTTCCAAAATTCGGATTGATTCGAGTAGCTGCCATACAACTCCTAGCACTTTCCAAAGATTAATCAAGGATTAATTAAAAACTAAAATAGGTACAAACCCAAAAATTTGTACCTGAATAGTTCTCTGAAAATAAAGAGACACCTATATCAGCGTTTTCCAAAATTCGGATTGTTTCCAGTAGCTGCCATACAACTCCTAGCACTTATGGAGGACTAATGAAGGATTAATTAAAAACTAAAAGAGCTACAAACATAAAAATTTGTACTTAAATAGTTTTCTGTAAATAAAAAGACACATGCATCAGCGTTTTTCAAAATTCGTATTGGTTCAAGTAGCTGCCATACAACTTCTAGCACTTATGGAGGACTAATGAAGGATTAATTAAAAACTAAAAGAGCTACAAACATAAAAAATTGTACTTAAATAGTTCTCTGAAAATAAAAAGACACCTATATCAGCGTTTTCCAAAGTTCGGATTGATTCGAGTAGCTGCCATACAACTCCTAGCACTTTCCAAAGATTAATCAAGGATTAATTAAAAACTAAAAAAGGTACAAACCCAAAAATTTGTACCTAAATAGTTCTCTGAAAATAAAGAGACACCTATATCAGCGTTTCCCAAAATTCGGATTCATTCGAGTAGCTGCCATACAACTCCTAGCACTTTCCAAAGATTAATCAAGGATTAATTAAAAACTAAAAAAGGTACAAACCCAAAAATTTGTACCTAAATAGTTCTCTGAAAATAAAGAGACACCTATATCAGCGTTTCCCAAAATTCGGATTGATTCGAGTAGCTGCCATACAACTCCTAGCACTTTCCAAAGATTAATCAAGGATTAATTAAAAACTAAAAAAGGTACAAACCCAAAAATTTGTACCTAAATAGTTCTCTGAAAATAAAGAGACACCTATATCAGCGTTTCCCAAAATTCGGATTGATTCGAGTAGCTGCCATACAACTCCTAGCACTTTCCAAAGATTAATCAAGGATTAATTAAAAACTAAAATAGGTACAAACCCAAAAATTTGTACCTAAATAGTTCTCTGAAAATAAAGAAACACTTATATCAGCGTTTTCCAAAATTCGGATTGATTCGAGTAGCTGCCATACAACTCCTAGCACTTTCCAAAGATTAATCAAGGATTAATTAAAAACTAAAATAGGTACAAACCCAAAAATTTGTACCTGAATAGTTCTCTGAAAATAAAGAGACACCTATATCAGCGTTTTCCAAAATTCGGATTGTTTCCAGTAGCTGCCATACAACTCCTAGCACTTATGGAGGACTAATGAAGGATTAATTAAAAACTAAAAGAGCTACAAACATAAAAATTTGTACTTAAATAGTTTTCTGTAAATAAAAAGACACCTGCATCAGCGTTTTTCAAAATTCGTATTGGTTCAAGTAGCTGCCATACAACTTCTAGCACTTATGGAGGACTAATGAAGGATTAATTAAAAACTAAAAGAGCTACAAACATAAAAAATTGTACTTAAATAGTTCTCTGAAAATAAAAAGACACCTATATCAGCGTTTTCCAAAGTTCGGATTGATTCGAGTAGCTGCC
The DNA here is from genome assembly GCA_963942445.1 of Argyra leucocephala. Classification (NCBI taxonomy): domain Eukaryota; kingdom Metazoa; phylum Arthropoda; class Insecta; order Diptera; family Dolichopodidae; genus Argyra; species Argyra leucocephala. Next base: position 136,617,381 of record OZ012681.1, on the reverse strand, counting down.
ATACAACTCCTAGCACTTTCCAAAGATTAATCAAGGATTAATTAAAAACTAAAAAAGGTACAAACCCAAAAATTTGTACCTAAATAGTTCTCTGAAAATAAAGAGACACTTATATCAGCGTTTCCCAAAATTCGGATTCATTCGAGTAGCTGCCATACAACTCCTAGCACTTTCCAAAGATTAATCAAGGATTAATTAAAAACTAAAAAAGGTACAAACCTAAAAATTTGTACTTAAATAGTTCTCTGAAAATAAAGAGACACCTGTATCAGCGTTTTTCAAAATTCGTATTGGTTCAAGTAGCTGCCATACAACTCCTAGCACTTATGGAGAACTAATGAAGTATTAATTAAAAACTAAAAGAGCTACAAACCTAAGAATTTGTACTTGAATAGCTCTCTGAAAATAAAGAGACACCTATATCAGCGTTTCCAAAATTCGGATTGTTTCCAGTAGCTGCCATACAACTCCTAGCACTTATGGAGGACTAATGAAGGATTAATTAAAAACTAAAAGAGCTACAAACATAAAAATTTGTACTTAAATAGTTCTCTGAAAATAAAGAGACACCTATATCAGCGTTTCCCAAAATTCGGATTGATTCGAGTAGCTGCCATACAACTCCTAGCACTTTCCAAAGATTAATCAAGGATTAATTAAAAACTAAAAAAGGTACAAACCCAAAAATTTGTACCTAAATAGTTCTCTGAAAATAAAGAGACACATATATCAGCGTTTTCTGAAATTCGGGTTGGTTCGAGTAGCTGCCGTACAACTCCTAGCACTTATGGAGGGCTAATGAAGGATTTATTAAAAACTAAAAGAGCTACAAACCTAAAAATTTTTACTTGAATAGCTCTCTGAAAATCAAGAGACACCTGTATCAGCGTTTTCTAAAACTCGGGTTGGTTCGAGTAGCTGCCGTACAACTCCTAGTAGCTAAAAAGGATTAGACAAAAACTAAAAAAGATAGAAAGCTAAAAATTTGTATTTGGATAGTTCTCTAGAAATAAAGAGACACTTGTGTCAGCGTTTTCTGAAATTCGGATTGGTTCGAGTAGCTGCCATACAACTCCTAGCACTTTCCAAAGATTAATGAAGGATTAATTAAAAACTAAAAAAGTTACAAACCTAAGACTTTGTTCCTAAATAGTTCTCTGAAAATAAAGAGACACCTGTATCAGCGTTTTCTAAAATTCGGGTTGGTTCGAGTAGCTGCCGTACAAGTCCTAGCACTTATGGAGGACTAATGAAGGATTAATTAAAAACTAAAAAAGCTACAAACCCAAAAATTTGTACTTGAATAGCCCTCTGAATATAAAGAGACACCTGTATCAGCGTTTTCCAAAATTCGGATTGTATCAAGTAGCTGCCATACAACTCCGAGCAATTATCAAGGATTAATTATAAATCTAAGTTTTTAATGAGTTTAATTCAACTTCTAATAGTTTTTGAAGTAGAAATACAATTCACACAACACAATTATTATCTTCTTTTAATTTCTACTACAATTTCGTTAATATTAAAATTCCTTTATTTCGATTTATTTAACCAATTCAATTGAATTTTACATCTACTTCATTTTCATTGAATCACTCACTTGCATATTCGGTTCAGCTGTAGAAAATATTAAATTAAACTGTATTTATTTAAGAACTCATCATCCTAATTTTACATAAAATTTAATTTTTTATATTTTGTCATTTCCTTTTCTCTATCTTATTTTAAGTACCAACATCATAAATTGTTTTCAATACTGTCTCAAATCTTTGGCTCCATTTATATTTAAATCATAAAAATATTTTTTTTTTTTCTAAATCAAATAAAATTAAACACGCAATGTGAAATGATCTTGACCTGATTTAACATTAATATTCCTTCCTAGAAATCTTAAATACTTTAAGAAGAAAAAAAAGGATTACTGTTTGTTTTTTTTTTCAATTTTGATAATACCTACTTACTTAAGTATGAGTATATATGTGTAAAAAAAAAAAAAACACAAATCCTGAAAGTATTTGAATAAATTTTGTGTAAATTTTCTGGAAAATTTAAATAACTACCGATGAAGTGTATATGATTCTATGTAGATTTAAATTTCCATTTTAATGGAGTAGGTATACTTTAAAGGATATATAATTTGGAGCAAAAGGATTCTATATATTTTATGGAAAATGGTATTTTTTTTTATATCATATATTATTTATTGGAAATGGAATTTCATATGGTGTTTATTAATTCAGAATACAGGGTTGGTAACTTAAAATCTATAAATAAGTATTATCGATTGATTTTAGACTTGTCTAAATTAAGCCAATTAAATTTTGAAAGAATATAATTTCAATTATTTTTTAAAGTCTTGGGACATTCCTTTTCACATATTTTCTTTTTAATTTTTTACAATGACAATGATTCTGCACCTGTAACTACATATTATGGTATGTGCATTGAAATAATATCGAACTAACTAAAAAACTAACTATAAATATCTGAATAAAAGCATTTGGTTTTTTTCTAAGTAATTAAAAAGGACAAATACTTTGATGCTTATGGATAATACTTTGTGGGGCTACATCATGTTCGGAACAAAATGTTCGTCAAAAAATTTAAGTTTTCCGATTAAACAAAAAGATTGATTCCCAATTCGATTACGCTTATTGGATAAAAAAATCTTTTCACAGGTAGATAAGTAGTAATGATTCCCAACCACGAACACTATTATGTGAACTTAAGTCTAATGAATCTAATACTTAATTATTTAATTTCAGAACTAGCTCCATCCATCTTACTCTGATTCATTATTATGCTTCTTTGTTAAATTATTATTCTCAGCTCCAATTTTGATTATTATATTCTTCTTCAACCAAACCTCACAAAATATTAAATAACCTATAAAAACAAGGAAAATTGATAGTGGGGCAAATTGATGAAAAATTAACTGTATTTGTTTATTTTTAATAAAAAAAAATATATTTTATTTATTGAGTTCTTAAATTTATGAAAATTCCAATATTTATTTTGGTTTTCTTTTCTTTTAATTTATTGTTATTTTTTTATTATTATTATTTTCATTTTTGTTTATTACTTGGTTAGCTGGTATTATTATCAATCAGTATGGAATAAATTTTAAGAAAAATATTATTAGAATAAATTTAAAAACAATAGATGCTAACAAATAAAAAATAAAAAAAAAGGATCTCTGAAGAGTTATATAATAAAGGACATTAAAGGAATACAATATATACTGACAAAAATAAACCACAATATCTAATGTCCTTTTTTATTTTATTTTTCTTATTTTGATTGTCTCCAATTGTTTTTGTATAGTGTTATTATTATGCCTATATTTAAATATATATATATATATATATATATATATACATAATATTTTTATACATTAAAGGACATTTATTTTTATTTTATTTTTATTTTTTCTTTGGTGAGTTAATAATGACTGAATTTTTCTGTCAGTTCTTAAAAAGGATTAATATTTTTTCCTATGTTTAAATTCCATTCTACACAACAAAGATTTAAACCAATAAATTTAAGATGGTGGTTGGTCTGTAATGGTAGTGGTAAAATTACAAATTGATAACGGTTGGTTGGTTGTTATTGTCGTTTATTATTATTTTTTTTTTAAATATAAAAAAAAAATTTAGGAATGAATATAAAAATTTGAGATTTTGACCACCAGATTTATTTTTGGTTTTTATTTTTAGAATTTAGAATTGAGAATTTTTATTTAAAAAAAGAAAAAAATATTATTTTTTTATTTGTATGCTGGAAACAGTGAAAATGGAAAATGAGAATTTAATGTAATTAATATTAATAATACAAACATACATACATATATAGTTTTTGTATTATCCTAGTATTATTATTCATATAAAAATATTTGAATTTAATTCTTTGAATATGATTTCTAAGAATGAAAATTCAATTTAATGGGATTACTTTTAATATACTTTAAGATTTTTACTTATAATGGGAGTAAGGCTTATAAAAAAGGTACTGTATTCGACAGAAGGTCTTAGAATTGATTATAATCAACGTAGTTCTATCAAAATATTCGATTTGAGTTTGAATAAATAAATAAATAATATTTTTCATAATTTAAATAAAATATATTAACAAATCCAAAGTTTGTTTGCAATTCAAATGATGTCGAACAGAAGATAATCTAATGAATATCATGAGACAAATAAATTTTATATTATTAATAAGAAGGGGCAAAAGTTAAAAAAAGGATTACTAAAGGATTACTAAATAAAAATTAAATCAAATACCTTGTATTCGAGAATTTAAATCCACTTTCACTAATTTTTGGAGTAATTTAGGCAAATACAATTTGAATATTTCACAGATAAGGTTTCAGCAGCGGCAACAAAATCAACAAAAAAAAAGTAATAATTGTATTGTAACATAATATATGTATCATATGTATGTTTGTATGTATGTAGTTATTTTGGTTATTTTTTTAAATAATTTTTTTTATTAAATTTTTCTATAAATATAGATATCTAGATCAAAATGAACCCTTATAGATTATCAAAATTATCTCCAGCTTAAAAAATATCTAATAATTTAAAAAAAAAATTTTATTTCTTATATTTATTTCATAATTTCAAAATAATTTCAAAAATTAAAATTAATGACACATAAATTTATTTAAATTTAATTTTCGTATCTATGATGTAATCAACATCAAAATAATTTTCTGAATTAACCTCAAATAATAATAATCTCATTATTTAATATGTTTTTTTGTTTTTCTGTTTTTTTTTTTAAAGATATCAACATAAAACTTTAATCCGCGAACATATTAAAAATTATTTCTTTTTATTAACCCATATAAATTAAAAACAATGAAATTACTTAAAATGACTCCATATTGTTTAACAATTTAATGGTCTTAAAACATAAGAAAATAATATTATATAAGTATATAATATACCTATATATCATTATATTTAAATCATTACACAGTTTTAATGACTTACTTTGAATTTAAAGTTAACACCAGAATGCAAATTCCAAAAAAAAACAAAATTTATTTTGTTTTTGTTTTTTTTTTTTTTTTTTAATGTACATTTCTCATTAAAAATTTCTACAAAGTTTTACTTGGATAACTTTTACAACATTAAAATATGTTACCATTACTGTAATAATTTTATTTCAAAAATTTTTCAATCCTTAAATTATAAACCATAAACAATATTGAAATTCTTATATTACTGTATATCGACCGACATACAGGAGTCCTCATCTTGATAATCCATAAAATGTTGAACAAAAAAAAAAAATTAAAAAAAATAAGAAAAATAATAATATTAATTTTATTATTGTGAAAACCAAAAACAATAACGACAACAATCAAAAAATTTTCCTTAAACATTAATGTATAAGATTATTAATTATATATACAATTCATAAAATGTTGTTCAACTCTGGCATTTAAAAATTTAAAATTTTTTGTGAAATGGTTTATACAATTTTCAAACTAATATTTGCAACATTGTCTACTTCTGATGGTGATTCGAAAAAAGAGATTTTGTATAGAAATAGTCATAAATATACTGTACAAGAAAAATTAACTTGATAAAATCTGATGTAATCATTAAAGCAATCAAATTAAATAATAAAGCATGCTTCAAGCTCTATCGTATTAATTAGAAATATTTATTAATCAAATCATATTCTTTAAAGACATGCAGGACTAACAAATTGCATTTTTGATCTTAATTTTGATCATGATTGGTGATTATCAACTCACATTTCTTCTTTTTAAAGACCGGGTAATGCTAAATTCAGTTAATGTAAATTGAAAACGGATCAGTATTAATAATTAGCTTACCCGTTGATGTTAAAAATAGAAATATATTTAAAAAAATATTGATGATATGAGTCACACTCCGTCAACAAGCTCTTTGTGATATAAATAAAAATTTCTACTCTCACCCTACTAAATGCTATCAATCAGATGTTTACAATTAAATAAAGCCAGAAAGACAAAGCAAAATCAGATTGTATAGAATACAATTATGAAACAAATAGTTTTAGAATAAAAATATAAAATTTTTAGTGCCCAATTTAACAAATTTACGAATAACAACAGATAAACGTACACAAATGTTCTATTCAAAAAACACAAAAACATAAGCAAATGTTCTCTACAGTTTTGATTGAAAAAAAAACTATATTAAAATGCATTGATATTTAACAAACAAAAAAAGCAAAATATTTTCAAAAACATAAATTTTTTATTTAATAAATTTTACAAAATATATTTTTTGACATTCTCTACAACAACAAAAAACAATAGTACTCATCTAACGAATAAAATATTAAATTTTATCTAAATTTTGTCAGTAAAATTACGGTTTCCACAAAAAAATTCACAAACAACATAATTTCATTGAAATATATTTTCCTTTCTACTTTAGATGTGTGCATAGAGATTTTCAGATATAACGAAAATAAAACAAAATTCCCAATAGAAATCTACAGTTATTTTTAAATTATTTCAAATGAAAATTCTACAACAGTTAAAAATACAAAAAAAAATAAAGAAAGAAGACAACAAAAATAAATTAACAGAATTTAATGGGACTTAGATGACAGTTATGACATTTCGAAAAAAAAAAACTTTTTATACATGAAAATCCTCTGGAAATTTCACGGTAGAGAGTATTATTATTTTTTCAGATTTACTAGAAGAATTTTAAATATAAATAAATTTGTAACAGTTATAACGAAAATTATAAGAAAATTTAACAACACAAAAATGTCTTCATTTTGCTTAAGTTCTGTTTTTTTCTTGTTTTTATTTTTATTATATGAAGAATTTGCTTATGTTACTTATTCTGAATCTGTTTTCTATTTTCCATCTCGCACGAATTCTTTTATATTGGAAGAGTTTCAGAATTGTTTCAAATCTGAATGATTTCGTGTCTTCAACGAAAATTCAATTTATCTCGATGGCGCATGTTACAGTAGAGCTATGAAAATATGTTTTACACAGAATCATGGATTTTATGAATCTGTGACATTCGATTAAACACCACCCGGCCACTGCTTCTTAAACCCTACTCTAATCTACTGGACTGAGTTATTTGTATATTTTAGCTTTGATGTTTTCACATAGGACTCATAGCTCTACACTATTATTTATTATTTCTTGAGTATAACAAGGCGAAATAAAACTAGTGAATTGTCACAGCAAAAACAAAAATAAAAACATTAAAATTTTGTATTTTTTAGTTTGTTTTAAGACAAACAGACTTATATCAATGACTATTTGTTATCCAATCCAGAGGAAAAAAAACTTTGAAATGAAAGTAAAAATATTTGCATTTTCTTAAATACCAAGTCGACATCTATTTTATTTTTAGATAGAAAATAGCACCACGAAATCAAAAAGTGTTATAACAAAATCGTTATAATTCTAATAACTGTTATAAACACATGTGCTTTGCCATTATATTACTGCATTTAATATTGTAACACATTTTATACATGGAGTAATGTTATATGCTTATTCATGTTTTATTTTGAGCATTATTTAATCATGCTTATACATGTGTATATGATGTATACAAATTGATTAATTATGATGGCGCTGGTTGTCTGTCATCTGTCACAACCAGTGACATATTTCTGAAAGCCCACAGCAACTTTTTTGGGTCTATAACCTATAAATAAACATCGAAAACAGAGACCTCTTTCTCTCTTTTTATTTTATCAAGCCGTGGACGTGGATGAAGAAATAAAATATACAATTAATGAGATAATAAATAATAAATAATTTTTACAGATATGTATTTAGTTTTTACCTATCTTGATGTTGTTGTTACTTTTATAAAATTATATAATAAATAATTTCTACATACATAATATGTATATATAGTCATTGCTTATATTTAACAGTCCATTTTGAAAATTCAAATATATAACGTTAACTCTAAAAACTGAATTTACATAACATTGACATATTAAGCTATAAAAGTAATTAAATTTTAATTTGTCAAGACATAACAAACTTGATATGTTACTACATTTTATTTAGAACTATAATTCACTTGCTTTCAAAGTATATGTCTTAACTCAAATATTATGGATCTGATACGATGCTGTAATTTCAGTGATCATTACTTTCACAATGTATTTGAATATGCTACTGTTACTATTCTACTTATATTGTCAAATGTACCTTCTATAGTTCTATCATATAGTTGAGGAGACAAATTTTATATCCCAGTGAATTTGATTCCATTCTTGTAACATTGTTATACTATATGTTTACACCATCCAAGCGATTAGACTATAGACAGGATTTTATATACAAAAAAAATATTTCTAACTAATTTAAAAAAAAATTACCTTAATACCTTAGTATTATTAGTATTCTAATTTTATATTAAAACATTAATAAAATTCCAATGATTTCCCAACAATATATCCTTTCTCTCATCTGTATATACAATTTAACAAATTTTATTAATTCAATTAATTCATAAATAATTTAATATTATTATTCTTCGTATTCTAATATTAAATGTTCTCTACTATATTCCTATTTTATAATCCTAATTTATATTCTTCAATTCTCTCTAGGAAATGTATCAAAATAAAATAAATGCATATACATTAATAGACTGTAGGTATACATAAGAAATAAATTTAGAAAAGGATTCAAAGTGAAATGTGGGCGCAACAAAGAGATAGGAAATTAAAAAAAAAAACAAAAACGAAATTTTTCTGTTCCCAAAAATAAATAATAAATGCCCATACGAGACACATTAGGTTTTTGTTTTTTTTTTGTTTTTTTTTTAACCCAAAACGTTTTGATACCATTTCAGGTTCATAAAAAAATAAATAAATAGAAGAAAAATAAGTAGAAAAAACAGGCAAAAGAAATAAATTCACATAATATTCTTATATCATAATGTATGGGTTCTAAAATATGGTGACAAAATTTTTATTTCATCACATTCACTTATATATTATACATATAGGCATATAATATTTATTTTATATATGTATGTATATATATATATGTATTTTATTAGTTCCTTTTTTCAAATAATTCTCTAGCACTAATGATCAAAAAGACAGATGGTGCTTAATAGAAAAAATACGAACAACAACAGAATATCAGATTAATCGAGAATCCTTGAAACGTGTATGTAACAAAAAGGATAATACCAAAAAAAAAAAAAAAAAAATAAAAATACTTTTTAAATTATTATGTTAATTAGAGTGTAAATGACTGTGACAACAAAACAAAAAAAAAAAAACTAGAAACAAAAACTGCCTTCCTAGATCATATTTTATTTATTTATATTCTTTCGGATTTCGAATTTTAAATTGAACTATTCTATTTTTTTTTTTTTTTCATAAAATTTAATTAATATTATTTTTTTTTTAAATATTGTAATTTATTTAAATGGAATTTGGCTTGGTAGAAATTTGGTTAGTAATAAATGTCTCAGAAACGGATAATTAAGCATTTTTGACTACCAAAAACAATCATAAAATTGGTATAGTAAAGTTCAAGTTGTGTGTTCATAATTCTTATAGGCATTTTTCCTATAAGAAAATTAATATAAGATTCCTATTCAAAAATAAGTAAAATAAAAACTTGGTAAAAAGTTAAACAATTTCCCTGTGTGGAGATAGTTCGATTCGGGATGAAAACAAAATGTATTTTTGTATTAATGCAGGACCTTTTCTGAATGGTGATAACATAAATAAAAAAAAAGAGATTTTGATTTCTTAAATAATTATTAAAATAATAAAACTTATCTTGAAAAAAACAAAACGTGGAACAACAGTTAAAGTTGAATTTACCGTTTTCAAAAGAGAGTATTTCGTACTTCACATATATTTATTTTTATCTTAATTATTATTTTTTTTCAATTTATTGCTTTTATTTAAGTAGAAGCTTTATTAAAACAAGCAATCGGTGATAGTATCTAGAAATTGATAGCCCATGTCTTACAAGTCCCATTGTCAGTAAAATTTTATTAATAACTTCTTTAATAAAAATATCAAAGGTCTAATTCAAAAATTTATTGTATACACAGCTCAGAACTATTTAATATCAACTCTTTATGCATTTTTATATTAAGTACTAGTGGGCCCCTGTGCAATTGCACAGTAGTAATTTTATTTAAAAAATCCTGGATAACAGCATTTTCATTGATTCATATCAATTTATATAAATCTTATTGATTTTTTTTTTTTTGTAGGTAGGTGGGACACCAACAATTACCCAACAATGCCTTAAACCTACTGAAACCACCTCTTTTTTGTCTTTTATCCATGATAGATCGACTAATGAATTCTTACTCTCAGAACCAAAATGTTATATGTTTTTTTACATAATTTAAATTGTGGTAATGTTTCTGTATTATTAATTAAAAAAATTTTTTTTGTAAAATATTAAAGTAAATTTAAAGTAAAATTAATTGAGAGCTTTAAAAAAGTGATTTAAAAATAAAATAAAATATAAAAGTGTAAAAAAAGAATGAATTTTTCTATTTTTAGTATTTGGTTATAGTATTGGAATTGCTGAACTGTTTTCTGCTATTAGCCTAGCTTTATATGTCTTTAATCTTAATATGTACCATGAAAAATAAATCTTATCTCTATCAATTTGACATCAATTACAGTAAAAACCAAATATATAACAAAATAAATAAAATTTGCTTTTAGTCAAAAATTTTACTGCCATCATCTTTTTTAATATTAAATCGTTTGTAGTCACAATTTCTGTTATAGTCAACAATTTTTCTGAAAGAATACAATCAATGTCGTTTATAGTCACATTAAAATATAACGCCAATTTTTTCAATAAAACAAAAATTATAAATCAAAAGTGAATTAATGTATTAAAAAAATGATTTGGTATTGTCTTTTTCTGTTCTTTATTACAAATATGTAGATGTATTTTGTGATTACATAGCAGAATTGCTATTTACGAATAAAATAATGTTTAAAATTGGTATACGAAAGATATTTTATTGAATTTTGTTTATAAAGATGCAATTTTTTTTTACTACATCTCTATAGTTACAAAACGGTTATAGTCACAAATATTACTCAAATTTAGGGAAAACTATAATCGTGTTCTACTGTTCATATATATTTTGTTTTAAATAGAAGTAGTAAATGAACTAACATTTATTATATCGTTTTTGAAGAGTATGATCTGATTTTTGTTTTTATGTTTTGTTTGTTTTCTTATATGTACTTTATTCTATAAGTTTGTGTGTTTATTTAAAATGAAAGAATTTTTATGAAGCCTTTTAAAAAATTGTTTGTGATTGAAATTTATTTAAGAGTATAGATGTCGCTCTACTCAGAAATAACCGTCCTATTTTAAATCTTTTAAGTATTCACCACAAAGTAATTGTTAAAATTTTAATATTTTTGTGGTGTAATTTACCATTCAACAATTCTTCAACGTTCATCTTGTGTATTATTTATACAATATATTATTTTTTTTTTATTATCGGGAATAGCTCGCAAACCCAGAAGTATTTATATAAACATATTTTTAATTAAAAACTTAATATTAATTGTTAGAATCAATTTATGAGTTGCAGCTACTGACATTATACAAAAACAAACAATTTCAATTCAAAAACAAATTTTATGTAAAATTTCATCAGCTATAAATTATCATCATGCTCATAAATTTTTAAAATCTCTTCCGAAAATGTGTAAACATTAACCGAATTTCACTAAATTCAAATTTAAAGTTAAATGAATTAAAATAAAAAAAATTTTTTTTTTTAAATTTATTAAATACCTTTGGTGCAAATAAGCGTTGTAATTTAAAAAGCACTAACAACAACAACAACAACAATATCTCCTTTGAGAAGACACAAAAACACAAGCAAAAAATAAAAAACAACAATATATTTATCCTTAAGGCTATAATTATCATATATATATATAGTAGATAAGATTAAAATATTCATTAAATTTACCTTAGGCTCTCTCTCAGTCAACCTATTATCCTTCTTTTCTCATTTTATTAAATTGTTTATATTGTTAAATTAAAAGGAAAAACAAAACAACAAAAACAATATTTTTAACTCATCCACAGTTGCAAAATAAAAATAAATTTTATTAAAAACAATTTTTAATTAAATTTTAGTTTATGGCCAATTATCATATTTAGAGTAAAGCACATTAAAAAAAATACAACAACACAACAAAAAAAAGGAAAATACCTTAATTTATGATAAAATATCCTTTAAAATATAAAAATGGTGTTATTTTAACATTGTAAAACACACACATATGTACACACATAGCATAACAACAACAACAACAACCATGAAAATTTTTCATATTAAGGTTATAAAAGTTAAGGATTATAATATTATAACCCTTTTAAAATACTAACCTATAAACTCATATTAAGTATAGTATATATACAAAACATTTAGGTATATAATATGAACTTTTATTTTTTATGACATTAGGTATACTTTTTGTGAAGAAAATTATAATGTAAATTTTTACTATTCTTAAATTGAAATTCCTTTTTCATTATTAATTTCATTCAAAAATTAAATAATATTATTTTAGGATTTATTATACAAAAATAAAAAATAAATAAAAAAAAAACTTTAATATTATAAAACTAATAAAATTATATAATAATTATTTTACAATTTAGTTGTGTGTATAATACTTTGGGTTAATTTGAAAACAAAAAAAAAAAAAAAAACAACTAGAATATCAATACCCTAACCAAATAATCAAAATTTAAATTTTCAAGGATTCTTGTAAGCTTAACGCACACTATTGAAAATTTTTCATTTTCTTTGTGAATGAGTTAAAACTAAAGAAAAAAAAAATATTTTTTTTATTCATGTTCTTACAAAATTTTAAAATCTTAAGAATATTTTTTTTTTTAAACTGATAAATAAAAAATTTTGAAAAATAATTTTCGTTAACCCTTATGAAGACCCGAAGCGAAATAGAAGCGGAAAATTTTTTTTTATTTATTTATTTCAGAATATTTTTTTATATATTAGTACTTTACTTATGTTTTTATCAACAACATGGGTTTTATCAAAATCCTCAGGCTTTCTTCAATTTTATGTTTTACAATTCTTGCAATTTACAATATTTTGTTGTTTAATTTAAAAATATTTGGAATTCCAAATGAAAAACAATAATTTTAAATCTAAATATTTTTTTTTATTTTCCTTTTTATTGATGATGTGTATTTACATTATTGAGTTTTGACTTTCGTTACAATACTCGTCCAACAATTTCTATCTTTTGTTATTTGTTTTGTTTTATTTGTATGCTAATTTGTAGCATTTTATTCAACGTTGTCTGAATATTTCATTTTTGGTATTGGCCACGATTACTGTCGGGATTTTTATTTAGTACCATACTGTCTGTTTTATACTCTTATATACTATTTAGTGCTACTGCTTGTATTTGGCCAGCTTATCTTAGTCTGTGAGAGGTTGAAAACCATACAATCTCTCTTTATCGTTATTGACATTATTGCGCTCAATGTTACTTCTAATTATACACACTCACCATTTTGCTAACCTTTCTGGGGCGAAGAATTTTTATTTAAACTATTCGTATACTTTTCTTTTCAGCTTTCATTTTCCGTTCACCAGATTTCTTCACTTTTGTGAAGAAAGAATATGAAGAAATCCGCTGGATTAATTTATACATTTTTCTGCGGATTTATTCACTTATATTTAGTAATTGTATTACATTTTAATTTAGATATTGTCTTTCAAAGTAATTTGTATTTCGTGACGATATTACAGACACATCTCTGATTCACATAATGTTTACCTCTGATCTTATTTGATCAGTTCGCATGTTTCATGGTACATTTTCGAATGATTTTAAGACATTATTGAATTGAAAGCTTTCTATTATATCAATGTGTGTATTATTAATTATTTTTTGTAACTGCTTGATTTAAGCTTGAAATAAATAAATTAAAATTTGTTCTCTGTAATTTCATGCTGTCTGTTTACATAAGTTTTAATATAGCCATATTAATTTGTTTGTCAATGAAAGCGCTCTGAAATATGTTCTATTGGGCAATATTGTAATGTTGTTTTTCAAACTTAGGTGTTTGTTTTTCTTTGCGTTGCATTCCTATAGATATTTCAATGATTCAGTATTCATTAATGTTACATTGTTTAAAATGACAACAAGGCAATTTACTTTCAGTTACATTGAAAAATAATTTCTCAACAGTCATTAAAATGGGTTTTTAAATTAAATTTTTTTTTCCACTGATAAATCATAAATCTAATGTCCATCATATAAAAAATATATATTTTACTATTGAAACTATTTTTGGTTCAAGCCTGAAGTCTAATGAAAATGAAATGACATTGCATATCAAGCCCAATGATTGTAACATTTTCATTTTCCTTTTAATTTTCAAAAAACAAATTTAAATACAAAAAAAAAAAAAACTAATTTTAAAAATTATAAGACCAGCCTATGCTACGGTCACACTTAAAACAAAATTTATAACACAAATTTAAATACATTAATAGAATTAAGCATTGCATTAATACTCTGAATTGTATATGAACTTTAAAATTACAAATAAAAAAAAAAAAAAAAAAAACAATTAAAAAACAACAAGAAAATACTACTCCATTTGTATATTTTTAATTTATGTGCCTATTACAGGTATCACTTTTTTTGTCGGATCTGAGTAATTTCAGGTGACAACACTAATTACTATTACAACTGTCACGCGCCGACTGAAAAATGCGACTCAATTGTCACTTGCAATTTATATGTGACAGGATCGTTTGCCTGTAATTTTGTAATTTTTTGTGTCTATATAAATTTAAATAATGGACTAGGGGCCCCTGTTGTGTAACTATAATTCAAGTTAAAGCCAAATTTAAAGTTTTTCAAAGAAAAGTGATTTGCGTGGACTGATATAGACTTCTCATTACAAAGCAAAAAACACTCATGTTTTAATGAAAAACTTTGAAATTAGTATGCTTTCGTTAAAAAAACATAAATACCTTACTTCTCATTTTCTGTTTCTTTTCTACCTATTTCTTAATGTATTTAGCGAATAATAAAACCATATGATTAAAAAAAATTCAACTGTGTGCGCATTATTGTTTTATTTACAACTTACTTATTATATATTATTAAGAGTTCATTATGGAGAAGAGAGAATAAAATGAAAAGGTGTCTACTGCGCAGGTCCTTAAATGCTTGTCAATTATAATTATAGATTCTGAAAAGAAAGGGTATGTAAATATTTACAAATTTATTGAAATAATTTATATATATAATATATATTTGAATTTGAATTTATATTATATAATATATATTTGAATATATTAATTCAAAAATTGAATGATTAACATTTTTGTTTATTTTAGTTTAAAAAAAATAACAAAAACACAATTTCAAAAAAATCATAAATAAACACATTAACCAATTTTGTATTCTTATAAAAATATTTTTTTTAAATTCAAACGTCAAATGAGTTTTTCTGTCAAAGTACATAAAAAATACATTCAGAAATTTGTTGCTGTCGGATGAGACTTGTAATACGAAAGTAAATTTCATTCGGGTGACTGGGAAAAATGACTGGAAAAGTGGTGTGACACCTGTAATAGGCACATTAATGAATTAGAACTATCAAAATGAAATGTCGTGGTACAAGAATGGCAAATTTTGTTACCGATTTTGTCTTGTCCTACTCTTTGCCATAATGCCATTTAAACACATTTCTTTAAAACATAATTTGACATTTTTTGTCGGTGGTAATGTGTCGTATCGTCTTCATATTGGACTGCAGGCTTCAAATACTTACATATATCATATAATATTCAAGGACCTTTTAAATATACTTCACATTAGTTTCAAACAAATAAATACAAATAAACTAACAACTAAATATAACAAAATTGAACAAATGTTAATATTTGATTACCATATTGATGATAGTTTACAAAAAACAACACATGTTTTGCTAATTTACGTTTAACATAACAATAGAAGGGTTAAATACATTTTTGTTTGTTATTTTTTTTTTTTTTTTTTTCAAAAAACTCTTCTTTTCAATGTTATTTAGAAAAGGATTTTGGTTAAATTAACAATTGAATACAAAAAAAAAAAAAAAAAATAAAACAATTCTTTCAAGGATATTTTCTTTTTGTCATTGCTCCCAACACTAAAAATAAAAAACAAAAATATCTTCATATATATTATATCTACTTTTACTGCATTATATTTAGAATGATTGACTAAAAAAAAAAATATATGTACCTAGTAGAGAAGAAAAGTACTTATAAAGTAAAAACATACTTGTAGAATGAAATTCAGAAAAACCAAAAATAAAATAAAAGGATTTTCTGAAGATGGGAATAAAATTCCATACAAACAAAATGGAAACTCAAACAGAAGATTTAAATTGAAAATATTTTTCGAATTATTTTCCTTTTTTAAGAAAAAGAATTTGGTGTTTTGAGTATTTTTGCAAATGAAACGCAAACAGGATTTATTTTTATTTTAGAAAGGATAAGTTAAGTAACCTCTCCTTATGGTATAGTAGTGTGTATTTTCTTGTTAGTTCTAATAACAAATTTGATATTTGTGTAATGTAATACAAAATCTTTAAAAAATTATTTTGATTTTGCAAAAGAAAATGTAAATTATGAAGAGTTAATAAAACGAAGAGATATATGGTGAAGAATATTTTTATATATTTAATAAACATAGGTTTTAGATTTTTTTGTTTTTGCTTGTTTATTTATTTTTGGAAAATCAGTCTTCTTAAAGTTATTGTTTGGAAAATATATTGTGATATAAGTTTAAGATGTAGTTTTTTTGTAATATTTTAGTGATAATATTACTTTATTTTTGTTTATAATTTATTTCTACATAATTTTATTTCTAGTATAGACATGGCAGAAATATGATATCTAACCATGTGGCGACAATCAATTAAAATCCCCTGTTAGATAAAATTCGTCTTTTCTACTAAATGATAGCTCGACTAGCGTCACGTATGTTACACTAAGAAGACTTAAGCAACATAACATATTCCATAACCAATTATTTATTTATTTATTTATTTTAATTCAGCATCATCACCAAAAGAGCAATTCTGTACGTACAGAGTGTATATTTATAAAAATTAAATATATAAAACAGTATAGAAAAATAAATTAGTAACAATCAGTTAAAATGTATATAAAAATAATTTACAGCTTAAGGCTATAAGCCTTTTTATTATTGGGCAATTCATGAAAATAGTGCAAAAGCATTATGTTCACAACCCCGTTCATAGAATTGTCTAAATGTTCATGACATTTTTAAATGCATGAAAATATTAACTCCGATCTGCATATTTTGCATGATTAAATTAATTAATGCCACAAACATTTATTTTTGAACTAGATATATTTCAATTTAAAAATTTTAAAAAAATTTAAAAAATATTGTATTGCGTTTACATTGTACTAATTTAATTCTATGAAATGCAAGTTAACATTTTTTTTTTTTTAATGAGTAATTTAATTATTGTATAAGATTTCCTAATTGATATTAGTAATATAAGAATAATTAATAGAATTGATAAATATTGTTGAACTGATACACAGTTTAGTTATAATATATTATTTAACTTTAGAAATATGTAAAACTCTATACGAGCTTGTTAGCTCTTTTGAGCTTACTGAATAAATGAATAAATAAATTAAAATAAATATTTCAAAAAAAATATGTAGAAAAACTAGATTTATTTCATGTAAAATATGCAATTTTGAACTTTGGGTTAATACACAAATGAAAAGGCTCTAATGAGCTAAACTTAAAATTAGTACAAAAATAAAAAATTAATTTGTGTAACCATAATAATAATAATAACTACTAAAAATGAAGCCCAGTCCCTGAACCACAATATTTATGAGTTATGGTGATGCTCTATACACGTAATTGCTTACATTCCACATTATTGTCACTAAACTAACACAAAATATTTCTTTATTGATTAATGCTTTTTTTCTCAACCCTCCTCCAACACAAATTGACTGGAAAAATATTTGAATTACTTAACGCAAATTATTATGTACATATTCTTAAAAATGCTTACAATTTTTTTAAATTTTATAATTTTATTTAATTTTCTCACTTTTGGTATTGAAAATTCCAAAAAATTTCCAGTTAATTTCAATTGTTTTCAATAACAATAAATTGTTTAACAAAATTCTAAAATTGACCACATTTATAATCAAAAGTTTGGAAATTTGTAATTAGAACAATAAAACAACGTGGTTCTTAGAATTTGAACTTAATATTACCTATACATACAGGTAATCAATATGTACAATAAACTGCTTGTCAAAAGTTTTATTAGTTTTCTTTCCATCTAAAAATAAATATTTTCCAGAAACAAACACAGGATACGAAAAGCAATATTATGAAAATTTATTTTTCTAACTTTTTTATATACACAAACACACACACTCAAACATAATATTTAAAGTATAGAAAAGAAAAGGAGTATTAAGGACACGTATCTTATATAAAAAAAATATCCCTGACAATTATTTGACATATTTTTCGATGAAGGAAGAAGAAATAAATGTTCTTAGTCTATAGAGACTTATACCTGCTGTTGTTGTAATTAAGTTGAGAACGTGAAGATTAGTGAAAATTAGTGATAGAAAAAAAAGTGAACGATAAAAACAAAATAGAAATGATGATAAAGAAGAAAAAAAAAACTTTTTAAGGACAACACAACTTTAAAATTTCCTAGAAATAATCAAACCAAAAAACAAAAAAATATTTTTTTTAATTAAATTTAGATTTAAAGGCCTTAATTTGAATATTGAAATTGTTTGCATTCAGTTTTAAGAAGAAGATCTAGAATTTTGAATCCCGGTTATGGTATTGATGTTGGTAAAAATAATTAGTTTTGACCTTTGATCGTTTTTTTCATTATTTTTTCGAAATTAATTGGGATTGGGAATACAACTTGGTTATCATTAAAATATAGAATGGAACTATTTCATTACGAAGTCTGAATTATGATTCCAATTTAAATTAGTTAATACACCAAAACTTGAAAACATTAAAACTTATCGCGTGTCACTGTTGTGCCAAGATTTTGTATAAAAAAGTTAAAATGTCCATACCATAGTTTTGGTAATTATTGGATTATATTTTTTTGGTATAATTGGATATGGATTATAATTTTTAACATTTTCGGTTTTATTTTAATGTAAACCAAAGTAGAACTTTTTAATCAGTTTAAATAAAGTAAAAAACTTTATCTTAGTATAGATAGTTAAATTTACAATTTTAAAGAAGATTATCATGCACCAGTGCTCATGGCCTGAGCCATGATATAAAAGTACTGAAAATAAAAATCTTCATAATTTGTCCTTTCGTGTCTCAAAGTCACAATCAACAAATCTCTTCCATTTAAAATACATTTCCTGTGCTTTCTTCCAGAATAATTGTTCGATAACGCTGATCCTAGGTTGCTCCAATTTTCTTTGAGCTCAATACACTTAACGATACACAAATTAGTAGTTTTAAAATCAGCCATACTGACGAACTTAGCTCGATATAAAATGACTCGGAATTCTCGATTCGATTCGACAACGATTTCTCACCAGCCAACTTAATAAAAAGACTAATTTTGTATTCACTTCAAAACATGTATGGAATAAAAAATACATTTTTGTGTCAAATTAATGAGCTGTTCAATTAACAAAAAAAAAAAATTAATTTTGTAAATTGATAATTTTCGATTAAAAATATTTGTTTTTTAACTATTTTAGTATATTAGTAAAATTTTATAAATATATTATATTAGTAAAATTTAAACCCATTAAATGTCTTAAATTTTACTAAATAATATGTTTGTCACACTGAACTTATGCGTATTAAGGTACAATTTTTGATTGTGATATCTTAGATGTTGTTGGATTGCTTGCTGTATGTTTCAATAAAAACAAATTAATATTGTCCTTATTTTGTATAACAATCGGCTTAGATGTATCATTAAGCTTTGCAAGTATTCTGTCAGATAGTCTTGCACTACTTGCAGACTTCTTTAGAGCTTTGTATCCAGCTAATAATTAAACGAAATTTCCTAAACGCTAAAAAATTAGTTTTTTTAAAAACATTTTGAACTTATTTATAATGAGTTCATTCGTTAACAAATTCACAAACGACTACTTGGCTTATACTAGATTGCAATCACCGGTACGAGTGAATTATAAAACATCAATAGTTTTGACGCTTAAGCTCAAACACGAAGTAATGCAATTAAATTAATTTTTAAAAAATGATTCCACTTATTTGAGCTTTGTATTAAAATTCATCTTTCCAATACCTCTCAACTACTATACAATTTAATTTTTGATTATTATATAATTACCAAACTGCTATTTAAACAAATAAAATTTTAATCATATAAATTGAAATTTATATACATATATATGTATATATATATATTATATGAATATTTAAACTATTTTTATTATATTAAATTTATGTTTCTATTTTCAGAAACCAGAACCAACTTCACATGAAAATGTCCAAGGATATCAAGGATATATGTACAATATAATAAAAAAAAGTAAACCTGTATAATATAATAAAAATTTATTAACCATGTAAAAGATGAATATCTGAAATCACATCAAAACTAATAAATTCACAAAAAAAAAAAAAAAAAAATAATTAAAAATTAAATAAAAAACAATAATAAAAAAAAAAGTGTAGAAAAATATATTTTTTCTGTCATTTCAAATATCCTTGTCACATTTTATATGAAAAATAAAATAAATGTTAAAAATAAAATGAAAATTAAATGAACGAATGAATTTTTCAAGTGATTTATACTGTAATTGTAGGTGACATATTTATTTAACTAAAAAAAAACAAAAAAAAAAACAAATAAAAAAAAAATGTTTTTAATTCGTAAATAACTGATGGAAGATTTTATTTCAAAATGAATGATTTAAACGTTTAAAAAAAATTAAAATTTATAAATAATATCTATACTATTTGTATATATATGTATATGGAAAAATAAATTTGAAAACAATTTAATAAATTTAAAATAAAATAATAGTTTATTTTTTAATAAAAGTTATATCTATTCTTTAGTAATATGTCAGGAGATTTATTTACATTTTTTATTTAATAAATGACAAAAATTCGTATATCAAATTTTATTTATTTTATAACTTTATTTTAGTTTTGACATATCACTTAAATTTTACTTAAATATCAAAATTAAACTGAAGTTATATATAAATTATTAATGTATGATGAACCAAAGTAGAATTTCACAAAAAAAATAATAAAACTGATATGTGTAATTATGTAGATATTGTGTGTTTGGATTAAAGCAATTTAAAAAAAAATTTATTTTTTGAAACAAATTTTTTGTAAGGATCCAATGTACCACAAATAAAGTTGAAACCCATATCTATAGCTATAGCAAAACCATAGGATTTCAAAATTGGCATTTTTAACCTTAAATCATCAAATATATATACATATATACTTTCAAACGGATGAACCTAGTTCTAGTCAGATCCGGCAAGTCGTAGATAATATATTTAATATCTTACTTTGTATTCAAACAATCATCATTTAAATTCAGATATGTTCTTAACAATTACCTCTAACATTAATACCACACCAGATCTATTTAAAACTATCAAATTTATCTACATATTAACGTTTAAGCTATACAACAAAGATTATCATTTCAGTCTTCAACCTTTGGACTATCAGTTAAAATCAAAAAAAAATTTCAACTTAGATTCATCAGTTAGACTGATCAATTATCATTCAATCGTATACATTATCAATTCAGTCAATAAGCTAACAACTGAACTAATAATGCATACTGTTCTTAAAACAAACACTCATCGATTAAATTTTCAAAATATCTTCTACATTTATACTAGTTTATATGATTTTACAACTAGTGCAAAATCCAATTAATATATAGATACCATTACGCACAATAACAACCCTGCTCTAATTTGCACAATTTTATAAGATATACATTTTAGCAATTAAATTTAAAAAAATGATGTTTTTTTTTGCATTTTATTAAAATTGAAATGTCTTCCTCCGATTTTCTCTTCTGATAAACAAGAAAAGTTTAATTTTAATTTTAAACTAAAATTATTTAAAAAAAAAATTTAAATAGCTACAAACGTACCTATATACCCATTCTCTTAAAAATTAATTTAAAAAAAAAAAAAATAATAATAAAAAATAGAAATTTTCTATAATCCTTGGATATTTCAAAATAACTTTTGAAATTTTTAGATAATAATCCTTTCGAAGGATTTGAATTTATTTATTTTTTTTTTTTGTAATTACATAACCTCAACATGACAGCACTTGACTTATAAATCAGTCTAGTTTCTACTCTTAAAATAAGAAATAAATACAAAAAAAAAAATAGAAAAACGATTTGAAAATTTGAATTCAAGGTAAAAAAAAAAAAACATAAAAAAAAACGAAAACGTCAAAGAAATAATTTTAAAAGACAAAAGTTTTGTTTCTTTTCTTTTATTATGTATTTTTTGTTTTTATCTTTTTATTATTTGATACTATGAAAATCTTAAGTACATGCGTTCGTCATTGAAATTACCTACAACTGACTATTAAGAAAATGGTACAACTTGATACGAATAATCGTCTTTCTAGAAACCGCTTATATTTTAGTAGAAGTTGTGTCTGTTATGTAAATTATCACAAAGTTAGTTCAATCATTTTCATGATCTAGATAGTAAAATTTGATCTCATGTGATCTAAATATCGGATTGGTTTATCGAATTTGAACAAATGTGAGCACAATTTTATTTCTAACTTTAGACATTAGGCTTTTTTATAAACACATTCTGCAGAAAAAGAAATTTTTTTGACAGAGTTTTTAAAATTGCAATTTTGTACATTTACAGTTATGTGTTATAAATAAAGACAGCAACAAAACTGATTGTCATGGGCTATTTACTATAATTTTTCTGTTTTTCTATGAAATTTTTATAAGCAAACTTCATTTGCAACAAATTTGTTTATGAACAAAATACTAGTCAATTTGGGCAATATTGCCAATATTATGAAAATGGCTATTACTTATTTATGAAAATGTTTATTATCTCAAACACTCAGAATATGTCAAAAGACTTTTTTATCTCCCAAATAGCGTGAATGAAGACTACACAAGATAGTAGACTGCAAAAGTACTTAACAATTCAACGAAAACCATATTGATATCAAATATATTACAGAATTGAGTTAATCGGTGTTTATTACCACAGCCTTACCAACTGTATCAACCATAAAAATAAAATCTAAAGTTAATTATTACATATTTAAACTTCCAATCAATCAATCAATTAAATATCAATTGAAAATGTCACTATCTATTAATTTTCTTTGTAACTTATTAATTTAGTAATTCCAATTTTGATTAAAAAAAACTTAACTTCCTCTTCTTATACTAAGTCCAATTAAAACGACAACTGAACGAACGAAAATTTTTCATAAATTAATTGGCTTACTTTAGTTTTTTGTTTTTTTTTTCTTATATATACTTTAAAATATTATGAGTCTTAATGGATCAAAATATTATCTTTCCATTATAAAAATGTTACTTACCTTCTCAACTTTTATTTTTTTAAAACAAAAAAAAAACAAAAAACTAAAAACATCAAAAAAAGTTTTTCTCCTACGTTTAAATTTTACACTGTTATGTATTTTTATCTATAAATTTGTATCTACAATAAATTTGCGCAATTTCCTACGCGCTTCTAGTAAAATTTTATAACTAGAACAAAATAAAAAAATAAACTCCAGAAAATTGAACATCGCAATTATAAAAGTTTATTTCTTTTTATTTAAGAAAACTTTAGATAATCCTTGTGACAGGATAAAAAATATTTTTCTATATGTATAAGTACATGTATATATAACTAGTACATTGCAAAACATAGTATATAAAAAAAGAAAAGAGTAAAATGACAAAATATTATTTTTGACTAAATTTTAATAATAATAATAATAATAATAATAAAAAAAAATAGTTGTGACATTCCAAAACTTTACTAGTACCATCACACTTACATAAAATTATTTGACAGATTTATTACTGTGAAATAAAATGTATCAATACCAAGAAAAAAAATTGTTAAATCAGAATATTTTTAAATTTGGTAGAATCTATCTATGGTTTTCATAAAAAATCTTAAGCTGAACCTATCACTGTCTCAACCAAAAGAAAATTGGGGCTTAAAAGCCAAAGTCAATCTTAATATGTACTTCCAAAACTCACTGTATTTTTTCCACAAAAGTTTTAATCCTGATCGTTCATTTCAGAATGATAAACCACTACAGCAGCGGATTGAAAGCTGAAGCATACTAGATATGCACTTATAAATATATATTTATATAAATCATGTCTGATGGTATTATAGGATTTATTTACGTTCTGAAAGTGGTACTTTTCGAAAACGTCAACAAAATTTGACGATTAATTTTTATGACATTTGTATTTGATTTTAGCGACAATGATGATTAGTAATTATTTGCATTTATTCCAATATTCTAATACATTTTTCTTAAATAAAAGTAACATTACATTATTACATTTAACATAACAGGTAACATTACATTTGTATAGCAGTAATTCAAACAATTATTAAAATAACAATTTACCAAAATTCTAATACATTTTTCTAAAGTAAAAGTAACAGTACATTATTACATTTAATATAACAGGTAAAATTACATTTGTATAGCAGTTATTTGAACAAACATTAAAATAACTATTTACCAATATTCTCATACATTTTCTTTAAATAATTATTACATTTAGCATAACAGATAACATTACATTTGTATACCAGTAATTTAAACAACTATTTAAAGAACTATTTACCAATATTCTAATACATTTTCCTTAAATAAAAGTAACATTACATGATTACATTTAACATAACAGGTAACATTACATTTGTATAGAAGTAATTTAAACAACTATTAAAATAACTATTTACCAATAGTCTAATGCATATTTCTAAAATAAAAGTAACATTACATATTACATTTAACATAACAGGTAACATTACATTTGTATAGTAATATATTAAACATACTAAATTGTATGGAACACTTAGAAATGTTCTCGAATTAAGTGAATTATTTAAAACAATATCAATAAAAATATATTGAACTAATTTTTGTACATATCTTAAGCAGTCTTAGAACTCTTTCTTTTCACTCTTACATGTCCCTTAAACAATTCAGGCTTGTGAAACAGAAAACGAAAAAGCATTTTTATTACATATGTAAATTAATACTAAATCGTCTCTTTTATATCGTTTTCTTGGTTTAATAATCGTCTCGTAAAAAAGTATTAAACTAAACTTTATTTATTTAGGTGGCCAACATACCATTTAGATTCTGGGCCGCACTCATCAACGTCCACCAATTTTGTCAGTCCCAGACGTATTCTCTCCAGTTGCAAATACGAAATTATTTCATGTCTATACCGAAATTTCGTTTCTCATCGTCTCGAAACAAAATTTAGTTTACAAAAATTATTAATATCTATATTTTTAATTTATTTAAATTTTTTAATTATTTTTACAGTATTTCATAAATAGAATTTCTTAAATAATAAAATAAAAATTTAATAATTAAATAAAAAATTCAAATTGAAAACTACAAAAATTATTAAAAATAAAAATTAGTGCTACATTAACGCATTCAAAATATTTAATATACATTGTATAAAAACAAAAATATTAAGGCAGTTTTTTTGAAAAGCGTTTTTGAAATAACAAATTCTGCTTTATCTAAATGTACAAGGATAAAAGTTCCGTGAACGAAAGCTGTTCCTCAACATCTTCAGATAATTCAACGAAAACGGTGCTTATTAGTAAGTATTCTATTTTTAATTTCATATATTTTAATTAAATACAATATACCTTTAATTTAAAAATATTGCATAAATAATTGAATTTGACCCTACAAAATATGAAACCAAAAAAAAAAAATATAAAAAAACTTTTTTAAGTTTCAAAAGAAAATTCTACCTCTTTAATTGTATGTCATTATCAGTTTCAAAGCACAAAAAATAAATAAATATAAAAAAAAAGAAAATTATGTTATAAAAGTCTAGTACCTGTTCAAATGATCTGGGTATCATAATTTCAAAAAGGAAAAATAATACATAATATTATATATATATAGAAAAATTATATAGCTTTATATAAAAATAAACACATTTAACTGATTTCCCTATAATTCTTACACCTAATTTAAGGTAAAGGCCTTTTTTTTTTATTTACAAAAACACGAAAATAAAAAGAAAAATTCAAATTTTCAAATGAAAATAATTTCTTCATTTCTCATTTTTCTCTATAATAAATTCATTTTTGCTCGCTTTTTTGTTTCTTTTTTTTTATTTTTTCTCACATTAACATAAATGTTCACAGTTTTTGATTTAGGTTTAAATTTTCTATTAAATGTTGGTGTCATTTTAAATGAGAGTGTATTATAGCTTAAGAGAGTTTTCTTGACATATCAACAGTCAACAGCAACACCTACATTTACAATATGTAAATTAAACAATTTGTAATAAATGAAAATAATTGATTACAAATCTATTTTCAATTCTTTCTTTAGTCTAAAAATAAAACTAAAATAAAATATAATAATTTTTAAAAAAAATTAAAATTAATATTAGAAAAGGAAAGAAATATATATTTGTTTCTATTAATTTTAAATAAAATCAGTAAAGTAGTACATATTTGCTATTTATATTTAATTTACCTACATTATTTTAATGTTTGAAAAGCCAAAAATGATTAAATGGTCTTAATTAAGAATATATTCATTCAATTTTAAATTTAATTATTATTACTAACAATATTATAAAATGTTATATCACAAACATAATTACTTAAAAATGTTTATAAGGTTTTCTCTTTTATATTAATTTAACTTGGTTGGAAAATATGGTTTCATTCATTAGAAAAATACAAAGCAAGTAAATAGGAACATACATTACAGTACAAATGAAAATGATAGACCTTTTTGTTCTTTTTTTCGAGTAAGTATAAGTATATCTATATATATATATATATTTATATATAGTATAAGTAATTATGATTAGTACCTAACTAAATCACTAGTATGCTCAAAATCTGCCAATGCAAACAATTACTGAATAAATGCAAAAAATAAAAACAAAAACAATTAATTATAATAATTGATAGCCATGGCAGATTTAAAAAAATATAAACAAAATAGGTAGGTCAGGTATGTAATATAATATAAGTGATTCTGATTAGTACCTATCTAATTCACTAGTATGTTCAAAATTTGCCAATGCTATCAATTATTATAAAAATTAATTGTATTAATTAACAGCATTAGCAGATTTAAAAAATATAAAAGATAGGTAGTAAATAGGTATGTATGTTTAATTTTATTTGCAAAAATTTGGAAGTGAGACGAAAAATCATAATGTGGTTACAAAATTCTGCGAGAACAGTAAAAATATTCTCTTTTATAAAAAAAAAAATAAACATTTGAAAAATATGCAAAAATTTTTACAAATATTTTTTACGTCAAAAATGACAGATATTTAGGTTATGAAATTTTTTTAAATTAGAATTGATTATTAATTCTAATTACTAGTATTCTGAAATTTTTCGTAAAGATTATTGTTGCAAAGTTTGTGTTGTAGAAAATTTAATTAAATAATTTTTCTCGGTTTTAATATTTTAACCTGTAAAAACTATAAAAATAAATTTATAGGTTAGCTAGACTACTTTTTATTTAAATGAAAAACATTGGCTTGACATCTAAAACAACAACAAAAATTCACAGTAAATTTTTACAAATAGAAATTTTATTTGCAAAAATTTATTTAAGAGAGAGAGAGAGGTCTGATGTTACATTTTAAACTCTAAATTCTCTTAAAATATTCAAAAATTTTGTAAAGAGCATGCAAATAAAAAATTAAACTTGCATGAATTTGGATAAACTTCTGGGTTCATTAATTTTATTAAATATTTTAATTGATTTTGGATATTACAACATCATCAGAAGACTGTTTTATTTTCAATTTATCATCGACTAGGAGATCGACATCGACATCGACAAGTTAATTTCAAGATATCAAGATATTATATATATATAGACAGAGTTCAAGATATTTGCCAAACATTAGACAGTTAGAATCATTCTACTTGACCGAGTTAATATTTTATTGCAAGTTTATTATTTGAAATTTACGCATTACAAAAATTTAAAATTAAAAAATATTTGTATCTAATTAATACCTCACTCTAATCAAATGAACTGTATTGTACTTTGTAATTAAATAATATTATTGGTAAAATAATATAAAGGTAAAAAAATTATATAAATTGTTTTTTTTTTTATTTTTATTATTACATATGCTTTATTTTCTCTATGAATTAAAGTTGTCAATAATAATGGTTCAAGGACAACGAACATTTTTAACAAGACTCAACTATTTGTAAGTTCTTGTATGTACATATGTATGTAAAAATGTAAATGTTTCTTCTATACACACATATATTATGTAATTTAAGATTATGTAAATAGTTTTTAGTACATGATTGTATTATAGTACATATAATTCATAGGCTATATTATATTATATGGTGTAATGCTAAAACGTAAAAAGGATTAATAACAAATTTGTTTTGTTTTGTAAGTTGTGTGACGTCAACACAAGAGGAAATCAAAATACAATACAAAAACAAAAATAAAATGGAAAATCTTTTTTGATGTTTGTTTTTCATTTTTTTTCTTTTCTTAACAAACTTGTTAAGAAAGAAGGATACAAACAAACATCCTTTTATAATATAATAAGGATATGAAAACTGTTATGTTACTATATGATGTTGATAATAATGATTATGGTGATGATTATAATATGATGATGACTTTTGGTGTTTTTATGATACTTTTGTATATTTCCTTTGTTTGATTTTTTATTCTGATTTTCTAGTGATTAAGATTTATTAAGATGAATGTATGGATAAAATGTGCGTAAAATTTTTTTCCATGTGAAAGTGATTTTTTTTTTTTTTGTTTTAGTCCTTTTTGTGTATTTGACATCATATATAGATACAAACATTGTTATTCTGTTTATTTAAGTTTTTTTCTACATTAGGTGTTATTTCTTTTAGTTGTATATGAATTAAATTCAATATTATACTTATATTAAAATTAATTAAATAAATCTTTCAAGGTTATCAACATAAATATACACAAATAATATAATAGAAAGGATATGAATAAATATATTTATAATAATAATAGAAGTAGATATATATAGCTAGTTGAATAAAGTTATAATAATACTGAAAATCAATTTATTTATTTTTTTTCGTATAAAAAGAAAATAAAACAAAAAAATTCAACCGAAAAATTATGCATATAGAGAATGTGAAGACTTAATAATATTCTAATAATAGCTTTGATTAAAATTTAAATGTTTTTTCAAAAATATTTTTCCAAAAAATTATAAATTAATTTTAATAATTATAATATGTACATATTTAGATGATTATTAAAAAATGAGGATTGTTACGTTTATGAATTAACTTCATAAATAATACTCAAAAGAGCATTTTTCACTGAAATAACAACAAAAAAATTTTAGTAAACTATATAGTAAGTTTTGGTAGCGCAACGACTACCTTATATTACCATTATTTTATGTAGTTTTGGGCCCATACAATTGCCAAGATTGAATAAAAATATTTCCGAAAAATTCATACATTTCACACAAAGAAATGGTTGAAGACATGCATAGTAAAACTCTTTGAGATTCCTGATAAAATTCAACTATATTATAGAAAATAATTTCATCATAATGGAATAATAATCAACTTTAAAATAATTCGTAGTAAAATTTGATCAGTTCACATTTGATCATGCTACATTTGAACTATCTTAACTATTAAAAATGCTTTGAACTATCATCATCATCATCATTATCACTATCAATCAATAAAAAATAATGAATATAAAATACCACAAAATTTTCAAAATTCATAATCAACTAAAATAAAACAATCAAAGAAAATTGGGAAATATATTGGGAAAACTACTAATATTAATAAAAGTCCAGTTTTTGAGCAGAAAGCCTTCACATTGCGTAGTAATTCTGTTGAATATATGATTAGTGTAATCCATATATTATGTTTGAAAAATTGTACAATAGAAATCGATATACTTTATACATATACATGGATCTAAATATATTATAACATAGCTTTTATGCTTTCACTTGTACACTCTTGGTGAAATTTCATAAACATTTTTAAAAAATAAATTACAAGAATAGGTCTTTTATTTTTTGAAATTATATTATAACATTACTGCATGTATACTTTCTGAATGCATGTGGATATATAAGTTATTTTTTCTAATCTTATATATATAATAAGTGAATTCAAATGTATGTAGTCTTTACTGTAATATATAAAGTACATCTAATATGTATAAAATCTAACAGTTTTATGCATTGTTCCTCTAATGGTTTGACGCATAAATTTATGATAAGCTTTGAATCAATTGGAAATATTCATTGTAACGACATATAATATCAAAATATAATTATGATCTAATATAATTAGATCAAAATTATTTTCTGAAAGGTTAAGCCCTATCCAAAAACCATATTAAATCAGCAATTTTTATTCAATACATATTTTGTTATTTTTTCTCTTCTATTATTCATCCATTAAGTTTTGTTAATTATATTTAAATACTGCAAAACAAATAAAGATTAATTTTCATTTCATTAGACCATTAATTTTCGGCCAAAATTTTGTACTATTCCGAAAATTTGTTAATGATATATAACATAAACACTAAAGAAAAAAACATCGAAGGTCCTCGAAGGTGAGTATCTCCCCTCTCTTATTCGATAATTTTACTTGATTAATTTAAATTGTTAACTAAACTCTCTATAATCTTAACGAACTTTATTTAATATTTATTCACTAAATTATTCAGTGTGATATTGTAGTATCAAGGATAATTGGGATAAAAACAAACAAAACAAAATATTAACAATTAATCCTTTCATTCAAACAACAGAACACTACAAATAAATTTGTTTCGAATAAATCAGAGAACTGATCCTCCAACGAAAAAAAAAAAAAAACAAAAACTGATTGAAATCTGAAAAATCAGAAAATTATATTTATTTTTGTTTTTATTTTTCTTCTTACACTGTTAATCGAATCCATTAATTTTATAATACATATCCTCTCAATAAAACAAACAAAATAAAAAAAAAAAAAAAAAAATAAATATAGAAAAAACCCAGATTCGATTAATTCAAACAAATTATTACAGTATCATAAATATTCGTTTATTATATATATGAACATATGTAAGAGGATGTGTATATATGTATGTTATGTATATATATATAAAAAAGGATATTAAAGATTTGTGAAAACGCAATTTAATTTTTCTTTTTTATGTCAATATATTATTTTATTGTTGTTATATACAACAACAATAACAAACAAACAAAATGTAATAATAAATAAACTTAATATAAAGGTCTATACAGCAGTGTTATATTGTACAAACTTATTATCAGGTTTTCTTAAAAAATCACAGCTCATATTATAACAAAAACCGAAACACACACACACTAACTAACAACAAACAACTAACACTTCAATACATATAACATGAATGAGATTGTTTGTTAACTGTTTTTATTTATTTATTTATTTATATTTAATTTTTTTTTTTGTTCTAAATTCACTTGAATTGTCCTTGTGGAAATGCCCTCTCTTCATATTATACAATTTTTCTTTTATTTTTTTTTTATTTTTTTTTTGTTAAGAAAAATGAAATATACAGAGTAAACCAAAAGCGGTCAAATTATACAGCCAGAACTGATTGATTGGCTTGAAAGAAATAAAAAATTGTATGGTAGAGTGGGTTTTATTCTCAATTCTTTATGGTGTCTTAGAAATTTATCTTTTTCGAAAATATTTTGAACCAAGATTTGAAATTTGATATTGTATAGAAAATCATAATTAAAATAAAATAATAGCTACGTAAAAGTAAAATTTTTAATATGGTGGTCACTCATGACAAATTATCAGATAAATTAAGCTTGCTGGAATATTGTTGATCGAAATTTGGAATATGTGAGGTTTAAAAAACCATCAACGTTAAAAAATCCCTGCTAAGCTTTTGAAGTTCTGTTAATGATACCAAAATACATCCACATTGAGTAAAGTGAGAAAATTAACTAACACAATCAAATCTGATTGCTTATATTGGCTTGAACACATTTACAAATTCATATAAAAAATTTTCTTAACACCGTTAATCACATTTTTAAATTAGTTGCCTAATATTTATGTTCTAGCAATCCTTGTCAACATTTGATTTGTTGGAAAAAAAATTCTAAACAGAAACCTAGAAATCTAAACAAAAAATTGAAAAAAAATCTTCACAAATAAATAAATAACCTAATGGATGCTTGTGAGTTAATATCAAAGTATGTAATAAAATAAAATTAGCTAGGGATGGTATAAACAATTAACGGAACTTTATTTTTGCCAATAGAGTTTTTAGTTTTATTTTTCCCTATAATCATCTTATTTCTTTGCCTTTCCCTAACCAATCTATAAGATTTCCACTTACCTAAATTATGACAATTAATATTAAAAATAACAAAAGTTAAAACAGGCAAAAACCTATATCAAGAAATTTCGAAACCTTTAAGACCCTATAACTCCTAACAGATTGAAAATAAATACCTTTTTCTGTTATTTTCCCCTTATACCAGGAGGTCAATATCCAATACTTTTTAATACCCATAATCAACTCTGCATTAATAATTTAATGATATCGGTCCACCCTGTATACATGCAATACGTTAATATAAACTTATACAACTAAAACTGGAGAAAAATAAAAAAAAAAAAATAATAAATAAGTATAAGTAATCAGAAAAATCAACAATACAAAAAAAAAATGTACATTAAGATAAATCATAAAATGGAGGATTGTTTGTCCTGATTTTGGTTTATTTTTCATATTATTTTTTTTTTTTTTTTTTTTTTCTTACAATCATCATAATTCTACTCCTGCAGCACATAATTCAAAAAAAAAAAAAACAAAATAACAGAAAATAAAATATTCAAAACAGAAAAATTTCTCAAAGGATAAATAAATTTTTGTAATAACCTAAGAAATATTTTCTGGTCTTATTTTTTTTTTCTTTCCGAATATTTTGGTACATAACCATGGTGAAAGTATGTGTGTGTTTCTGTGTGTATGAACGCGTTTATATATTATACTAAAGACACCTGTTTAAGAGAAAAATTGCTATTTTCCGGTCATAATTCTTATTATTCATCCCAGTCATCCTTTATTCCATTAAAGTGGTGTAACGTGACTATAATATCAAAAACGAGGAACAAAATTTTTTTTTTTTTTTTTTTGTATTTTTCTTTTTTAATAAATTTTTTTTTTATATTGTGTGAATAACAATGTTGATTTTTAAACATTGTACTGAAGAGTATAGTTCAGTTTAAAAAGGACATAAGATCAACACCAGCACCATTACCATTTGTTGTTTACTCATAATTTGTTATAGTTTTTGGAATTACTTAAGCAAAATTTCTTAAATAATTTAAAAATATTTTTTTTTAACTATCGTTTAGGAACAGAGGTCTTATTTTGTACAAAATTTACCTATATATGGTATTTGATGTATTTTACAAGTAATGTTTAGTTTGTTTTGTAAACATGATTTACAAATAATTTAAATCATAAATCAAATCCTGCAGCAGTCGGTCATTTTACAGTTACCAATTATTATTAATGAGATGATAACCAAAGTACTTTTATTTTTTAAGCCTCTTTAAATCGCTTAATGTGATTGAATAGTGTGATCGAAGTTGAATCATTGAACTTCAAATTCAACTAGCAAAAAGTTGTTGTTAAAATAAAACAAATTCGAATTCACTTGAAAATATTCACTAATATGATTTACCGTCTCATGTATATGCCCATTATGAAATAAATAAATAAATAAATAAAAAAACATATGTTGTTATTAAATGTTTTACCCATAACCCACATCTATTCTAATATATATTAGCGTATGTAGTGTGGGTTTTAATATAAAACAACTTTAAATTATCATTCCAATTTAATCAGGACTTAACACCATTGTCTTTTATTTAATTCAACAAGAACACCAACCAATTTTCATAACCCATAAGAAAACAAATTACCTTTAAATATCATATTAAATAATATAACACCTTCTATTCAGTACAATAAAACCTATATATATATACCTTTAATATTATTTTATTTTTATTAACATTATTGAAAGGATTAGAAATGTATTCAAGAAGGATTTTCGAGTTTTTTTTTGCTGACGCATAGAATAAAAACCGATGTCTGATCATTTTATATTTTCGATGTAGGTTTATTGCACTTAAGTATAGTCATGAGACAATATATAGAACCCCCCTAAATACAAACAATAATATTCCAACTCCAACACAAACACAAAGGCAACAAAATGAAAGAACTCTCATGTGATTTCTTAAGTCGACGTTGTAATAAAATTTAATAACATAAAAAGGATGAAAAAAAATAAATAAAAAACTAAAAAACGAAAATAAAACAAAAGGTTTTCGCACAAAAAAAAAACAACCTAATTTTTAAATTTAAATACAAATTTGATTTGAAAACTAACGCAAAAAAAAAAACATTATACTTACTTCAAACAAAGACAGTATAATGTGCAGTTTTTGTTTCAAAGGATATTCAAAAGCAGAGAATGTGAAGAAATAAAAAAAAGTTTTCTTTTTTGCAAAAATTTCCATTTTTATAGGCGATAATATATTCTTAATAGTTTAATGACCGCCTATAGGTATGCAGAAAAAATGAAAAAACTTTTCTATTTTTTTGTTTTTTATAATGAAATTTTGAATTTTCATTTTTTTTATTTTAAATATTTTCTTAAAAAACAAAAAACAGAAAAAAATATATATATAATACCATACTCAACGCAAAACTCTTGAAAAATAATATAATTTAAACTATTATCAAACTTTTGAGGTTAAATATTTTAATGACCTAAAGCCAAATTAAAGAAAAAAAATAATGTTCAAAGAAAAGTTTTTTTTGTACAAAACTTACCATGCCATTTATTTAAGGCAGAGAGATACGAGAAAGTGAGAAATTCTTTTGAAGAAATTAAATTAAGTATAACAGCTTGTTTTAAAAAAAAAAAAAAAACTTTTTTGGCTGTCGAAGCAAAATAATTAGCAGTTTTTTAAGTTTATTTCACACAATTTTCTTTATAATTTACACATTTAGTTAGTATTTTTGTTTTTTTTTTGTTAATGGTGGAAAGTCATCATAGATCAAAAAAGTTGAATGAATCACTAACAAAGTTAAAAAAAAAATATTTCATTAAAAAGACATACATAATATTATATACGAAATATACTTATATATATATATATAATCTAAAATTTTATTGATTGATTTTATATTAAATGTCGGATTTTTTAAGACTAGAATCGAAAAACAAAAATATTTTATGTTCACATCTTAACATAGAAATTACTAACTAATTTTACACGCTGGGTAGCGCAGTAGCGCTCCGCGTTCAACCGAAAGATCGCAGGTTATTTCCGATGAAGCAATAATTGAACTTGGTCCAGTACCTTTTCATCCTTTCCATCCTTTTCGTGCTTAATTAAGTGCGGTACTGCAAGTTTATACTACAATATCTACAATGTTTTTCGAGCATTTATTTATCAAATTACTGGCTTATCAACTCATTAAATGTGGAAAACTACTACAGATGTCAGGAACTAAACCTTCTTAAATATAATAGATTTATTTTATTTAAGTGGTTGTTACCAGATTATACATACTCTCAGTTATTGGGATAAAATAAATGGCAAAAAATAATTGAAAGTATATAATCTGGTAAAAAATTATTAATTAAAGTGGGGCTATTCTATTTAAAAAGGCTTTTAGTTCCTGGCAATACCAGTAGTTTTCCACATTTAATGTGGTGATAAGCCAGTAATTTGATAAATAAATGCTCGAAATATTGTAGGTATTTGAGTGTAAACTTGCAGTATCACCCTCACAAAAAAGATGCTTCTACCTAAGTTACTGTCAAGAGCATAAAAAAGACCAGCAAAAAATAACTCAAGAAAAATACCACAAAAAAGCATGACGAGGGAACCAAAAAATACAGCGATCTATAGAAATACGAAAAACAAAATGATATAAATGTAAAATTTAATGTAATGTAATGTAAATGTTAATATTAGGTCGAAATATTAGTTTAGTAATGTTAAATACAAAATATTGTAAAATTAGAAGTAAAATGGCCTACATTTGAAATAAAAAAAGGTCACTTATTGTTTTATTTTAGTATTTCCACATAAAAAATTAAATCAATCAAACAACTATACGTATATAAAAACTATAAGAACATCCGCAGAAAATGCTATCTTAACTAATAAAAAAGTAGTTAAATACTTAGAAGTATACAATTAAACTATGTATATCGAGCAAATCAAATATAGTATATTAAAAGGTAACAAAGCTTTTGTGGCTTCAAAATATTTTTTTTTATAACAAAATCAAAAGTAAAAGAGTTAAAAAGAGTTAGCAAACAATAATAAAACCAACGCTTGTATATGGTGCACCAATATGGTATAAAATCAATCAGTGTAAGCTTAATGAAAACTCTCCGAAAATTTGAAAGAAAGTACATAGGAGTTTGTACTTTATAGAAAGCCCGATTACAAGCAAGCATTTATATTGTTAATTTTAAAATTTGTTTGAATTTACATAAATTTAATACATGTAACTCGTTTGAATTAAGCCTGTAAATAAATAAATAAATAAATAAATTACAATTCTAATAAATATTATTATAAAATTTATTGGAAGACATTATAAGCGAAGCGAACAAAACACTCCGGAATATTTTTTAATATCGCATATATTCTACCACAATAAGCAGTACTTTAAATACATCTTGCCTACGGGCTTCATAGCTCCTGAGTATTTTATCTTTTATATTTAAAACCACCACAAGTAATCACGTCTACGTCTAAATCATCTATTATATATAACCCGGGCAAAATAAGTTGGGAAAATTTAAAATTTGAAATATCCTTACCACAGATAAGGGCAAATTAATTAAATCAAATTATTGGTGGTTGCAAAACTCTAATTATAATTAACACAAAGTATAATACATTATTTTTTTAATTATAGATTAAGCAATTTTAGTTAGATTAAGTAGTTAGATTATGTTTTTAATAAATAAAAGTTTTGCAATAATAAAATTCGAAGACAAAAAATTTTGTAAAGTTTGTACTAAAAAAAAGTTATTGCTAAGTTATTGTTGGGATGGTTAGTTTCTATGTTAAAATGTTAATATAAACATTTTTTATTTATTCTAGTATTATAAGATCCGACATTTAACATAACATGAATTAATCAAATAATGTATAGGTATATATCATATTATGTAATTATATCTTTTTAAAGAAATATTTTTACTAAATAGAAAACCTATAGAATTAATGCAAAAAAATTCTAAAAAACACATATTTTAGAATATTTTAAAATATTTTAGAACAATTTTTCACATCATCATATTTTAAATTAATTTTTTTAATCCATTTAATTGTAAAATAATTAAACAAAAAAAAAAAAAACGAAAAACAAATTAAAAATTTTTTATTCATTGGAAAAATAAATAAGAGTAAAATATTGTGAAAATTTTCTTTGAATTGAAAAACTTTCAATAAACATTTCTAAAAAGTTAAGTTTCTATTGTACCATGCAAATGTATATTCAAATCCTTGAAACAAATTTTATACAATTACACGTTTAAGAATCAAGATAATAAAGTTTAATTAAATAATATTACAAAAAAGAAAAATAAAAAATAAAATAAAAAACTTTTTTACTTATATTTCTTAAATTTCTTATTGTCATTTCAATTTTCTTAAAGGAAAATTTTCATTTTTATCCTTTTTTTACTAATTTCAAAATATTTTCTAGTTCCATAAAAAAAAAAAGTTTTTCTTTTTAGATTAAAAAATTATAATTTTTTATTGTTGGAAAATATTTATAACGATATGAATACCATCAGTAACAAGGATATAATTTATGATATTCAGGACATAATAGGGAAGAAAAATTGCATTTTGCAAACAAAATAACAAAAAAAAAGAAAAATTGTTTTTTCTAAAAAGATGAAATCTGAAATTCTATACGTATTGTGTTAAATAAATAAATTGAAAATTTAAATTAAAATGATTTCTATTATAATATACAAAATAGAAAAATACAATTGTTTTTTTTGTTTATACAAAATGAAAGAATAAAACTAAAATTGAATACTTTGTAGTAGGTTACTAAAAATAATTTAAATTATCATGATTTCTGGCTTATAGTGAAGAAATTTCAAAACAATGAAGAAGATCACTTTTTAATAGAATTAGGTATGTTTTAATAAAATCAGTTTTACATAGACATTTAGTAAGAAAAAATAAAAAAAAACAAAAAAATAACTAAGTAATTCATTTTTTAGGACAATTATCTGGTATATGCACAACGAATAATAAAACAATATTTAAAACTTTTTATATATTTTTATTTTTTTTAATTATTATTTTTTAAATTTCAGATAACTTTACAATATAATATAAAATTATTTACAAGAAATTATAAAATAAACCTTAATATTAAACATTAATTTATAACCTACATATTTTCGTCGTTCTGTGAAATCTCAGTATATAATCTCAGTTGGATATGGTACAAAAATATGTGCAAATATAAATTTTTTACAAATATAAATTCTCTTAGTATCATTAAAATAAACTGACATTATGTTAAACTCGTATTTGCAATAAAATGATTGAGTTTTGACAGAACGATGACGATATTATAATCATTTCCAAAAATATTATAATTTTAAATTTTTTGTAGCTATTTCTATATGCTTTTTAATTTGTTTTTAAATATATCCAAGTTTTTACTATTTTGAATTTCTAAGGGTAGAGTACTGAAAAATCTTATAGCACTACATTTTAAACATTTTTGTTTTTTTTTTGTTGTTTTAGCTTTAGGTATTCCAACATGTTTTCTATTATTTCTAGTAAAATAGTAATGTATTTTCATTATATTTATTTGAATTAATTTTGATTTTTAATTTATTATTTAGATTATTGTAGATGTATTTACATTTTTCGAAGTAAATTAGTGTTGGTTTATGTCCACTGTACATTAATTGATTTGTATAACTCATTAATATTATTTCTGGGATTAAGTTTAAGTAAACAATTTTGTAGTGCTCATTCGATACTGTTCCAATCGCTTTTATATGAAAATTTGAACAGTGACTCTAACTGCATATATTAGCCTATTATACACAAGTTTGGCTGGTATATAACTAAGAATAGCACCAGATATTTTTATAGCTACATTTAAAGGGATAATTTTTTTTTTTTCATTTGTTTTATGTTTGTACCATCTTAAATTTTCATTAATTATTATTAATATATGTAATTTTGATCAGTCATAATATATCAGACATTAATATATAATTTTCATCATCATCTTAATAGTAATACTAAAAACTATTTTTTCCCCAATTTTAACATATGGCCAATCTGGGACACTTGTGCTAAAACACATAGAAATAAATTACAAATTTCACAAAACAAAATACTAAAACTAATGATGAACTTACCATTTTATTTTTCAACGAAAAAGTTGCACGATAAGACCAATGTGAATATGGTTGACGAAAATATTAATATTATAAAAGAGAAATTTAATAATAAATTGCAATATTCAAACAATATTATGATACAAAACTTGTATGTTAATTTGTAAAAATACATATAGATAATAAATTAAAATAAATATATATCGTAGTAGTAGTTAGGTTAGTTTTTTTTTTTTAGCTTTAAGTTTAATTAAATGTAAGTTTTACCTAAAAAAAAAAAACAAAAAAATTATTTGGATAAAGTTTTTACTATCCTGTTTTCCCTTAAAAATTTAATATTAATATGAGAATGTACCATTTATTTAAAATTTAAAATGTTTCAGCTGTAAAGAGAATATCTCTTAACTCTGTAAAAATCTGTGTATTTACAAAAAAACAAAATGTATATTTAAGGAAATAAATTAATTGAATTGAATCATCATCTTATTATCCCTATATAGTTTTCATCAGTCCTAAATATTTAGTATTACTTCTCATTTCATATTTGACTCTTTTTGAATTATATTTTCTTTTACCTTAAATGTAATAATTGAAAAAAACTTCAAATCACCAACTGGAGAGATTCCGCTCGTGACCGAAATTAGTAGAGGACAATTTTACGTCAGCCCCAGGACTTTCAAGATCTGTAGCGCCCTGCATGAAATAATAATTGATCATATTTTTTAGCCTGGGTTTTAAATATTATATAATTAGTTTTTTATCAGTGTTTTAGGTTAGTGTCATCTGCATAAACATTATAATTTGATATGAATTTTGTTTTAGGTATACTCATTATGTATTACAGATATAACTGTAGTCCTAGAAGTGAACCTTGCGGTACTCCTGTTTTTATGGTTACCTCATCGCTAAATAATTCATTAATATTAACACATTATGGTTCCTATTTGTTAGGTTAGACATTTTTTATTCCTCTGATTTCCATTTTTTCTAAGTAATCAAGTAATTTGAAAGGATTCACCACGTCAAAAGTTTCAGTTAGATCAATAAATACAATACCTACATATTTTCTTCCACCCTATAATGGGATTATGGGATAATGATGATTATTTTCTTCTGAAATTTTCATTTAGTCTTTTAATATGATCAAAAAATTTTCAAAACTTATTTTCTTAACACTTTCAATTTCAATAAAAAGATTTGAAAAACACTTTTTTTTTCTTTTTTTTAAACAGGAGAAAACTTCATTGCATTTTAAAATCACAGCACTGTGTCAAAAAAATTAAAAAGTTTTTTTTTAATTTAAATTACAAGATACAACTAGAGATTCATAGGAAATTTCTAGTTTAATTTCAAAGAAAATATAATAAATATATAATATCTTATATTGAAACAACAACAACGGCAACAGCAATAACAATAAAAACTATAGCAAAATAGAAATTTTAATTTTTAAAGTTTTTTTTTTTGAAAATTTTATATATAGGTAAATAGATATACATAATAAACATTTACAGCAGCAGCATCTGGTGAATTCAAAAGTCATTCTTTCTTTCTTATATAAATTTTCTTACTTATTTTGAGATGTTAAAATCTTTTGTTGTAGTAAATATTTGTATGAAAAAAAATATTTCTTATAATTCCCATGATTATATAAAAATTTATAAATTTAATTAAAATTTTCTGTTAAAAAATATCTTCTTTTCATATTCATTGAATTTTCTGTATTCTCAAATAATTCTCACAACACAATATTCATTTTAAAATTAAATAAATAAATTAAATTAATTTCATTTGTAGTGATTTTCTATTTTTAAGATTAGATTCTAAGACCGAAATATTTTAAATGTGGACTATTGGTCAAATCAACTGATTGTTGAGCGTAAATATTGAGTTCATGAATATTTTAAGCTCACTTCTGATTACCTTGCACAGAACATGGTAATATTGTATTGACGACATAAGTGAGTTAAGTAATAACTTCAGTGGACTTCATAAATATTTGAGCGATGAGTTGAGTATACTTGTTAAAAAATAATTAATATTCAATACAGACATTTCCAAACTTAAACAAATGTTTTAATTGTTTATTCAATTTTTTCAATTCAGTTTTAGCTTTAATTCTTAATATGATTTGTAGTAAATATGCAATAACTTTTTTTTTGTAAACTGTTTGTGCTAAGCAGTATAAATAAATAAATAAATAAATAAAACAACTAAATAGAATGTTACACTGATTGTAAGTTGATTTGAAGTATGATGCACAGTTCAAATGTTGAACTGGCTCATACCTTGAGTGCGTTAAATTTGTAATTGATCGCTTTTCTTCTGATTAAAGTGATTAAATCAAAAAAAAAAAATGTTGTTGATGAAGGTGCTAACAAAAACAAACTTAAAAAGTTAACTGTCCTTTATAAACTTAAATCAAAAAAATTGTAATAAACTCGAATTTTGATATAACAAACTAATTTATAGATTCTGGAACAAATTATTACCGTCAAAAGTTCAATAGCTTCAGTATAAATATTGTCAGATTTAATGCTCAGAGCAAACACATAAAACGCTTATTGGAAATAGATTTAATCATCACTCAGTGAGGTTAGTAGAACCCGATTAGACCTAGATATACATAAAAGTTATATATAAAAATTATTTCAGCTAAATATTAAAATATTTATAGTGCTTGTTATTCTTTCAATGAATTGTAGGTTCTTTTCTTTGTTATAACCTCCAGTTAGCAGTAAAACTAGTAGAACTATACATTATCTCACAACGAAAAAAATAGTTTACAATATTTCTACCTGATTTATATTTCTTTATTTGTTTGTATATTATTTTATTTATTATATATATAATTTTCTGCATTTATCTGGATGTTTGTAAGTCCGAAGGAATACTCCAACCCATATACAAATTGCAATATGTATACAAATTGCTTTGGTACTCTTTTTTTAACTCCTCCCTACCATGCTGAACCTTTGCAGGAAAAAATACCATTGCATGAAATATATTTTTGTAATTTAATGTTAGTCAAATAATAAGGAAGAATAAAAAATAATAATAATAATATAAATAAAACAAACAATTTTTTTGATTTATATAATAAGAAGGACTAATAGAAATTTTATCAATAGTTTAATATGGTATAATAACCAAAAGGCAAACAGCATTTAACACAAAAAAAAACATAATGCACTTAAAGGTTGTACTAAATTATACACAATATGCCTACATATTTTTTTTTTTTTATTTTTTTTTGTTGTTATGATAATGATCATAGCATCATAGTTTTGCTACCGTATGCATTGCCTGTACTATAGTACTATAGGTATATATACTCTAGCCAGAAATGTGATGCGATGAAGAGTTGAAATTGTTATTTATTTTTATTTTTTTTTGTTTTTTGTTGTTGTTATGATAATGATCATAGCATCATAATTTTGCCATACCGTATGCATAGCCTGTATAGTAATATAGGTACTCTAGCCAGAAATGTGATGCGATGATGAGTTGAAATTGTTATTTTATTTTTTTTGTGTATTGTTTTTTTTTTAATATATACATATATATATATATCTATATGATATATAAATTTATGATCGTATATAATATTTAGTATGTATTATAGGGTTAGGTTTTAGTTCTGCTGATTTACACATAAAAACAATAACAACCTATACATTTTTAAAGAAATTAAATGAAATTTTGTACTATTATTTTTTATTTCTTATCTTTGTAAATTTATAATTTTTAGGTATATTTGGTTTTTTCAAGTGTGTTGAAATGTATGTTGTAGAGACTTAGAGAGTGATGATTTTTTTTTTAATATAGTAGGTAGGTATATATAGGTATCGGTTAAAACATATT
This sequence comes from Argyra leucocephala, assembly GCA_963942445.1. NCBI lineage: Eukaryota > Metazoa > Arthropoda > Insecta > Diptera > Dolichopodidae > Argyra > Argyra leucocephala. The sequence continues at coordinate 136,573,652 of OZ012681.1, read as the reverse complement.
GATTGTTGACCTTCTTTTTAATGTATGTTATAAATAACAATTATGTTTGAATTTTAACATGAACAGTTCGATAATGAATTTTTTGAAATGAAATGAAATTTCAAATAACCGATCAATGGTTTACATGTTATGATTAGTTTTGTAAATACCTATTTATTTGCAGTAAATTTTTTTATTTTAATTTTTTCTCTAACACGAGTTTTTATTTTATTCACTACAATATTATTGTTTTTTTTATATTTACAATTTTATTTATTTTTGTTTTCGTTCAAAGTTGTGGCTCATTATAAAATATTATTTGTTCGCTATAAACTTTGACGCTAAGCCTTCGCAGCGAATTTTATTGAATGTTAACAGGATTAACTTAATTCTGAATTATACGATAAATTTTCAATGTTGGCAAAAAGGATATCGCTAAAATGATCAAGTAAATGACCCTTAGGGAATAGAAAATGTTGCACCTTACTAGAAATATTCTATTTATATGGTAATTAAAAGCGTTGTAATACAAAAAAAAAGGTATGATAAATTAGTAGGCAAATACGTATTTTTCTTAAACTTGAAATGAAAACTCTAATGAAGGAAAGAAATGCTAGAATTTATTTTGCTTCCATAATTTATTGCAGGTTACAAAATTAGTTTATTTATATTAACATTTATTACAATTAAAATGACCATAAATTTATTTGTAAGCTATACTTGTGCTATACCTTAAATTAATATTCAAAATAGATAACTATATAATATCTTCATAAATATATTCAACATACACTCATTAACACAACCTCAATGAATAAAAAAAAAAACATAAAACTATAATTAAAAAAAAAAAACAGAATTTTCAATTCACCATTAAAAACAGGTTTTCTATGATAGCATAAACTAAAACTTAATTGCCAATGAATTTTCCAATTTACAATATTGAAAACTTTATTCAACAAAATTTACATTTCATGAATTTAATGGAAAAACTTTACTGTTATATTATAACTGCAGTAAATTGAAAAAAAAAAAAAACAAAACAAAAAATAAAAATAATAAAGTTTTTCATTTTCTTCTGCATGCAATTTTCAAATATTTTTGATTCATTCTCTTTCGTATCTATTCTCATCTCTATTATCTATATATCATCTAGTCTGATATGAGATTAATCTAAAACTATATCTACAAAATGAATTGAAACAAGAAATAATATGAAAATTCTAGTAATAAAATGTTACCTAGTTTCAAATCAATATTTTTGATGATGTTGAACAGAAGTTGTTGAGTAAAAAAAAAAAAAAAATAATAATAAAAAACAAATATCCTTTTCAAAAAATTAGAGTGAGTATAAGAGATCGAATAATATATTTGTAAAATAGAAAGAACAAAAAATCAAAAGGAAAACTTTTATTCCACTTTAAGTAAAATACATCGTCGTATCAGGATATGTTATTATCAATTTTATTTTTTAATGTTAAAGTATTGGAATACAGTTACTGATATTTTAATACTGAATAAGTTGTAGGTAGGTATTTTTAAATATATTTCCCGTTACTATGGTCTGACTTACCATGTTCACTTATTAACTGCATTATATTATAACTACCACAAATAGTGCTAACTACTGAAAATTAAAATATAAGGTTGCTAGTGATTTGCTACAGGGGATGCTTCTCTCCTTTATTATTATTTTTTTCTTTTTACAGTTAAAACGATTCAATTACCTTTATATTATGATAAAAACCGTAGGTAGATCTAATCATTTACAGACACTTTATTTCTGTTGTTATGAAAAATAAAATGTTAATCTATATTTAATATTTTATATTATCCTTGTTACTAGGATATAAGTGGTTTATTTTCAGTTTAATTTCATTAACCAAAAATTTTCACTCAAATAAAGTTGAAGAGAATATTAAAAAAAATAAAAAATAAAAACAACAACACAGGGTGGTTTTTTTTATGTTCAAAACAAAAATGAAAATCTTTATTCCATTTAATTTTAATTAAAAATTAAAAATACTTTCCCTTCAGTTTTTTTTAGTATCCATTATTTTCTATTTTTTTTTTTTTGTAATTATAATTTCCATTTTATTTGTATTTTTTTTTTGCTTTTGAAAAACAAAGGATTTTATTAAGGGTAAAAGTGTGAAATTAGGTTTTTGTCTTACGTAAAATTATTGAAAATAACAAATTTTATTTTGAATGAGTATACAATTTTTTGTATTTCCCTTGTAAACTATCTCTAATGGAGACATTCAGTAGTTGGTATGATATTTGTATATGTAAACAACATATAATGACTTTTGGATGAAAAACCCAATGGTAAAATATCCGTGACAATCTAGTTATATTCTGTTAGTATCATAGGTGGGTAGTTGCAGAATAATGTGACACTTAAGTCGTATAGCTTAAGTGAGTATAAGTTGCATAATAAAATTTTATATTTAATATATGAATACTATACAACATACTTTTCATTCTACTCTAACAAATTATGATCATTATAAAACAAATAAAATATTTAGTGGTGAATTCTAATGTGCTAAGAGAAACCAAATTTTTCTAATCTCATATTCTCTAATCACTTTGCATCATTGGTATGGTATATTATAATATGACAAAATCAATTCATAGGACTTACTTCAGAATTATTAAAAAAAAATGACTACTTAAAATAACTATGCAAGTAAAAACCTCAAAGACAGAAATAAAATAAAAAACATATTAATATCGCTTGACACTGCACTAATCCCCTAAAAATTTATAAAAACTTAAAGGAAATATAAAAATTATTATTAAATTTTAAATTTAGCTAAAAAAAGATTAAATCAAACACACATACACAAGCAAAATCTCTATTAAACCTTAAAACAAAAAAAAAATGTTTATGATCCTTCTTTAAATTTTAAACGCCATCCATAATATTAAATATACAAAAAAAAAGTAATACGATTTCCAGGGATGACCATAAAATCAAAAAAAAAAAAAATAGAACAAAAAATATGCTCCATGAGGATAGCTCTATAAAATGTAGAGTAATTGTTTATAGCAGACAGTAAAAATGTGAAATATAAAAAAATTAAATTTAGTCTTTATATACCAATGGCTATATAATACATATTTCATATAAGCAACATTAAATTTAATACTTATTAAATATAACTTTTAACCTATAAAATAAAAAAGCAAAAAACAAAAACCATATTTTTTTAATATAGATTATATGGGAAAAATTAAAAAATTTTTGTTGTTTTCCACTGTGGTTCAATTTAGCCATCAATGAAGATGAAAATGAACTAATTATAATATGAAAAAAAAATTTAATTATACTATGAAAGGAGAGAAAATTTATTTAATTCTTGACCTTCGACATATTGTCCCATTTAGAAGCCTTAAAAATATACATGAACTTTAATAAATTATTATTATAGATTCTAAATAAAATTGTATCAAATAACTAAATAATTTATACTTTTATTAATTTTTGATATTTTCTTTATTATTTTAGATTCTCCTATACCTGGCCCAAGTACATCATCATATCAACAACAAACTATAAAAAATTCAAATAATATAACACAGTCTGTAACTGCAACTTCAACTGCAATTTCAACTACAACTGTTACATCAACACCATCATCAACAGCAACAACAATAACATCATCAACAGCAACAACAACAACAACAACAACAAATAATAATAATCAATTAATAAATAAAAAATCATCATCATCATCAATTATTGATTCAAATAATTCAATAAATTTATTAAGTTCATCATCACAAGATAATTTAAGTTTTAGTTTAACACAATCATCATATAGAAGATCATCACATCCAGTATTTTCATTTCAATCTGAAGATATTAATATAATAACAGATATAGGTTATATTGCAACACAACTGAAATATTTAGAAAAAAAATATTCAAAAATAAATAATATATTGGGACCGTATGATTATCATAAAGAAATTGAAAAGTCTGCCATTAATTTACAATCAAAAAAACAACAATCAAAATATAATATTAAATCAACAAAAACAGCAACAACAACAACAACAACAACCACAACAAAATCATCATCAGAAACAACAAATCAAAATGATCAAATTGAATGTATAACAAAATCAGAAAATTTTGATCAAAATTCATCAAATATACCGTTATATTTTATTGATGAAAATAATCAAAAAATTGATAAAAATACACTAGAAATAGAAAGCCTCGGACCAATTAGTAATTTAATTAAAAAAACTGAATTAAATAAATCATTACAACAATTACAATTTGACAATACTCAACAACAACAACAACAACTACAGCAGCAGCAACAGTTAATATCAAATCCAATAACATCAACAACAACAACAATATTAACTGAATCAACAATAAATTATACAAATTTTATAAAAGAATGTACTAAAAATCAACGCACACAAATATTACAAGATTTGTTAATAAAATTTTATAAATGTCAAGAAGAGCATATTAGAAGACAAGAATTAATTGAATATCAGAAAGAGATAGATAGAAGATTTCCAAAAAAAATTTATATAATGAGTTGTGGTAGTATTGAAAAACTTTTATCATTAGATGATCAAAAAAATTTAAATAATATTAATTATAATAATAATAATCGTAAACAATCAATAACAACTAGTCAAAATAATAGTAATAGTATTACAACAGCAACTACAACAACAACAACAACAACAACAACAACAGCCACAGAAGATTCAAATATAATATCATCACCACCACCATCAACATCAATATTACAAACAGCTACTACTAGTTCAAAATATTATGCAGGATCAAAACTTTTTGGCATACCAGCTACATCAACTATATCATTATCAACATCATCATCATCATCACCATCTCAATCAAATAATACAACAATAACAACAGTACCTGTTAATATTACTAATAATTCAAATACATTAATACCATTACAAAATCCCATATTAAAACAATGTAGTAGATCAAGTGGTTCAATTAATTGTACTACAATAAATCAAAATGAATTAATACAACCAATAACAACAATAAATTCAACAGGACAAACAACAACAACAACAACAACAACAGCAACAAATCGTACAATTGGTATGATTAAACAACAATCAGTTTTACCATCATCATTAACAAATTCAAATCGTCGAAGTAGTAGTAGTATTGTTGAAAATCGTACTCATAGTAATATACATGATTTAAAAACAGAATTATTAAATAATTCACGTAAATATAGTGTTGGTACATTATTATCAGATGTATTATATAGTGGTAGCGGTGATGTTAGTATCAGTGATAGTATTAGTAGTATTAATACAGAAAATGCATCATCACAATCATCATTTAAATCGGCAATATCAAGTGGATTCTTAAAAACAGATAATAATTTTTTAAAAGCAACAACATCTAATGGTGGTGGGGGTAATGGTAAAATTATATCACCAATAATATTAAGTCGTTCCAGTGGCAATGTACATTTTAAAGATGATGAAAAATCTTCAATAAATAATTTATTAGAAATTAATAATGATAAAAAAACAACAACAATTTTTAAAAGTACAAGTGATATTATAAGTCACTGTAGTAATAATATTATTAATGTTGGTAATAATAGTAATAATATAATTGGTGATCAAATTCATGATATTATTAATTCTTCTAATAATTGTGATAGTGTTGGTGGTAGTACTAATAATATTAATAATAGTAATATTAATAAATGTTTAATTGAAAGAAGAAATTCATCATCAAATTCAAATGATAGGACGACTAATAATACTACTACTACTACACAAACAACAACTATTGTATGTAGTAATAGTAGTAATAATAATGGTGATTATAAAAATCAAAATAATAATAATTATAGTAACAATAATAATGTAATTAATAATAATAATAATAACAATAACAATAATAATAATAATATAAATAATAATAATTTAAATAATATTAATAACAATAATACAAATTTTAATAGTAATAATAGTAATGATCTACGTAAAGATAGCAGTGGTAGTAGTAGTAGTAAAGGAAGTGAATTTAATTTAATACAATTACAAAATACTATAATACAGTGCCAGTTTAATAATGATGATTTAAGAACTGTTGTTGGTGATTTAAAACGGAAAATTGATTATACAGAGAAAATGAATTGGTTATGTAAGTACATTTGTAATTAATTTTATTTATTTTCTAAATTAATTATTATTACAAATTAAAATTATTTGAATAATTAAATTCTTTAAGAAAATATAAAATATAATAAGTATTCGAACATTCAAAATGTATTATAAAAAGACAATTTATTAATAATTTAAATCCATACTAGGGATCCACTGAGCATTTACACATATGTGATTTTCAATTTATTTGTTTAAAACATTAACATTCAATCTTAACCTGTAACTGATTTGTTTTTTTTAAATTAGCTCTAAAAATATTTTTTTACTTTGTTTTTATTTAAAAAAAAAGGAAATATTTATTTTTACATTTATTTTCCAAATTTTATATACAAACCCATTTTTGTTAAAAGGGATCCACAGAATTTCATAAATTGTGAAAAAACGGTTAATACTGTCAATACGGTATATTTTTTACCCCTATGTACAATATACCAGTTGTGGTATATAAGTCACTCTATCAGATCTAAAACGATAGGTTAAGTTCATATTAAAGTATACAATTTTATGATGAGTTACAGTTATATTAAGTATGTTCTATAAATTCTGTATTCAATTTGTCGTAGGTAATAACTCTTTTATTCAATTTTCAAATAAGCTTAAGAATTATTTAAATTGTGTTAAAAATAATAGCAAAAATTTTCTGTAAATTTAAACAATTTTTAATTAAACATTTGCTGACTGAAAATAATTTAAAAAAACAATTTCCATCCAAGTTTTCAATAAATAGAAACAAGGTTTCCTTTTATTTATTTAAAAAGAAAATTCATTTTTTTAACTTAAATAACTTTAAACTAAATATCTTTATCCTTATAATTTTTTAATTTTAATTCTACTTCATAAATTCAAAATTATCCTATAGTTTTTAATAATTTCAGTTTTTTTTTGGGTCAACTCTTTGTGTAATAAATATTTACATAAACATCATTTTGAAAATTTATTATATATTTTTTTAATAATCAGAAATGTTAACTAATTTAAAATTGTTATTTAAATAGTGGACCTAGAAATGATACTTTTTTTCTTTAAACTAATTATTGTATTATCTAGGTTCTTATAAGAGACCGACTCGAGTTTGTTTTTAAAGTTTTTCATAATTCTTCATCTTCAATTTTATTTATTACATTTTCTGTACCTCTGTTTTAAATTAAAAAAAAAAAATTATTAAAAAGCTTTAAAAACATTTCAACTTTTTTTTTAAAGGTAATTAAAAGAAAATGGAAAATAAAAATAATGAAAAAAAAATATTTTTTTATTTATTCAATTTTTTCTCTCTTTTTAAATTCAACAAAAAATTTAATAAAATGTTTTTAAGACGCAAATAATTTGGGTCTGGAGGAGCTTATAACAAAAATACCCAGAAAATTTAAATATATTTTTGAAAACTCTTAATTGTTAATATAGAATTATTAGAATATAATTTTTATCTTAACAAAAATTTTTTTGATCATTTTTGATCAAAAGAGATGGTTTGATTTAAGAATGACCCTTTTCTTGTTTACGTATACGAAAGATAAAGAAATCATTCAAGACCAACAATATTTTAATTTATTTTTCCTACATTTCAATAATTAAACTTTTTATTTATTTTGTATGGCAACATTAAATTTATATATTAAGACTTATAACTAAAACGCAGAAACTGAGAAGAACATTTAGTGGCTGGATTTTCTTAGTGTGTTTTTTTCACAATTTGTGTTATTTTTTAACGAGTATCAACACAATCACATGCGATGTTGTCAGTTTAAAGCCAGAAGTTCAAAAAAACGACATTTACGACAAAATATGTCATCGACAAGGTATGTCAGATTATGTTTTCCACAAATGTATTTAAATGTCATCATAAAAACTAGTACGAAACGACAAAGTCGGCGCTGTGACATTATTGCACTGCGACATTTCATTTTGAAAATTCTATATCAAAAATATTTTTTTGTTGTTTTTAAATTGTTGTTTGAAAATGAAAATATCGTATTCCATGGACTTGTTATAGAGCATTCTATTTCGGCAATGTCATGTCGTTTTCATTGGAAAATCTACACAATGAATGTGGTCACAACTCTTATTTTTTAGTGTTCTATTCATGAGTGTTTTGAAAGCAATTTATTTGATTCTGTTGGAAACTTTTTATCTGATTGAAATTTATTAAACTTTTCCAATTACATATTCTAAGTCAAATCACAAGACATGTGATACGTTAAAAACCTCCCAGATTATTAAATTATTCAACAGAATTAACATTTTGATCCCTTCCGTGGCCTAATCGGTGGTAGTCATGGGTTCGATTCCCGCGGGGGGTATAAAATATAACTAAAAAAAAATATAAGCAAAATATTATATATAAAATTAATAATCAATAAAAAAATAATTAATACAATTAATACTTTATATAACTAAAAAATATTACCTATATCAATATCTATATCAATACCCATATATATCATACAACACAATAAATAATATTGGACAAACACTAATAAAGCAACGTCAGACGTCTTATCGTCAAAGATGGATAAAGTCGCAGCGACAACTTGCAGAAAAATATGGCGTCGTCTTACCACGTAGGCGTAGATAAAGTTATCAAAGTGGTCTTCTACAGTAGGCCAATCCTCTACTTAGACTGTACAAACAGATTAAAAATTATATTTGACATTGCCTCGGAAATACAAGTGAAAGTAGCAGCTAGAAATCGAGTACGATGAAAATGTCAAGTGGAATACCTAAACTCCCAAGAGGAGTACGAAGAAAAAAAAAAAACATTTTTATCAATTAGAAACCCACGGTAATTCTGATTTTAAATCAGATTAAAATTCTACAAATATTATGAAAGTAAACAAAGCATTCTTATGAAATAACAGAAAAGTAGAGCGAATTTAATTGTGCCACTGATGACTGATTAAATGTATTCATGTATCATGTATATGTATTTAACCATACCAGAATATCATACCTATAGAATAAACCAAACTTAGTTGTTTTGTTCTTAACTTGTTGTGTTTCTTGGTCATTTCAAATTAAAGAATTACTTCCCAAATTTTTAACTAGGGCAAAAAAGTATATTTTGTGCTATCCCAGAATCAGAATTGTAAAAAGTAACAGACATTCTTCGTTTTGGTACTTAGATTGTAAATTTTGGTAGGGAATATGTCCTCTGTATCACCGCAGTCGCAAATGGGCTTATTGTGATAATTTGCAGCTTCGTTTCCTGCTATGCTAGAATGGTCTGGTACCCAAATTATTTTGACTTTATTTGTTTATGTAAGGGTTTTAAGTATTTCTAAACAATCCCATACTAGATTTGATGTGATGGTATATATGAATTAATAGCTAGTATGACTGCTTTATATCCGAGAGAATATAGATTTTACGTTTTTTCCTTTCATTGACTTTGTAGGCTCTGCAAAAATTTCATTTTAGTATGAACTTGTAAAAGTATAATATTAACTCTTGATTTCAGTCTTGCCAATCTTATTCTTTAAAATATTTCTATTTAAATTAATTTATAAATACTAAATATTAAATTATTAAATTTTAAATTAAACCACAATTTTTTTTAAAGTTCTGATAATATCAATCAAAATTAATAACAAGTAAAGGGTTTTCGGTTGATTTCAATTATTTGTATGAAAGAAGATTTATTTATCGATTATAATAACTTATCAACTCTGAATTATTATTTAAGTATAATTTATTTTTTATCCTTATTAAATTATATCTAAAATTAATTATTTAAATGACACTAAGTTCAATATTAGAAATAAATAATAATTTTTTAACACAAATAATATCCTTAAGGGAATACTATTTTTCGAAAATAGAAACTAATATTTAAAATATCTAAAAATTTGAAATTAAAGAAAATTGTTCAGAAAAATTAAATAAAAACAAAACAAGAATTACTTAACAGGGACACAACAAAATCAAAATAGTAAATATTAAATTTAGAAAATGTCCTTGCTATGTAGTCCTTGCCTTATTAATTTTATTTATTGTATTGGCACAACTTTCAACAAGATTAAATTATATTAGTCTACATTTTATTAGTCCACTTTACTTCGATGAGCTTTCGGGCCAGATTCTGTAATTTATAGAAACTTAAGGATTAAAAATTTCAATATGAAAAACTCTTTTTATGTGGCTTTTCCTAAAACAAAAAATACATTTTCTTTTTTTGTACACCAATTCTAACCGGACTTATCAAAATTATATCGTAAATTAATTCATTTTTGAAACTATTCCCGCGGGTAGTTCGTCTTTCTATTATAATTTAAAATTGACTACAAACAGAAATCTGAAACACTATTTTTAGTTTAAAAATAATCTGTAATTTACTTATACACAATTTGTCAGAATTCAACGAATGAGTTAATTTGATAGGCATTAAAAATTGAAAATATTTGTAGGTAGTATACTAAATTGGTAAAAAAATATGGATTTATTTTTACAAAAACTAAATAATACCTAAATCAATTGTGGTAGCTTAAATTTCAACTCACCCATTTTTCAAAATAAAAAATATGTCATCAGTCTAATTGGGTATGACATTTTATTCAAATTAAATTTTCATTTTTATTTTTCCATAATGGTATACCAGAAAAAATATTTTTTGTATTTAAATTAAATTACTTACCCTACACCCAATACCTAATTCAAATAATATATTTAATATTTATTTCATTGTTATTACCTAGTTGTAGAACCCTATTTGGAATGAGTTTACAACATTTTAAAAATTTATTAAATAAAATTTGAAAATGTAGAAAAATATAATTTCTATATCTTACTATACATATATATAAGGTTCTATATATATAACAAAATTTACATAATGAATTACTAGATATATAAAATACATGACTTTTTATTTTATTCATGAAATTTTCAAATTGAAAAGTGTCCTTAGGATATTTTATTGAAATACAGGAGAGAAAACTTAAAATTTTATTTTTTTTTTTTTTTTTTTCAAATAGAAAATCAAAAAGTTTTCTTCTGTTTTTTTTTATAATTTTAATAATTAGGAAAAGCAACAGTTTTTTTCTTTTATTTTTTTTTAAAAAAATAAAGTTCTCTATTGTGTGGTAGTTTGTTATTTTTGTTTTTTTTTTGTCTTCTCTTTCTAAAAATAATAAAATAAAAATTAGCAAGGATATGAAAAGTTAAAAATTATCAACTTTCTTAGGGGAGTTCATTAACTTTTTAATATTATTATTATTACATATATACAATTGTTTTGATTGCCTTAATAATATAACAGAAATTTTAAAATTATTTTATGATTGTAGGTTGTGTGTGTGTAAATATATGTATTTCATAATTTAAAACAAAAATATCCTTTTTTTTTTTAGTTTTTGTTAGATATATAAAAATGTTAAATTGAGCATTAGACCGAATGTCAAGGACAATTTTTTTTTTATTCTTGAATTTTTCTATTACCTATGTGTATTGATTTTGAAGTATATATATATACACGAATATGTATTTGCATAGAAATAGTATGAATGAATGTGTTAGTGTGTTTATTTCTACTTAAACATTATTTTAGTATTTGAATATATAGTTTTTGTAGTTTCTGTAAAGGTTAAATTAGAAAATTAGAATTGAATTTAGAATTTACATAATGTTGTGTAAAATGAATTTGTTCTAAGTAGCATTTATGGCAAATTTGTGATAAAAATTTGTTATTTTGTTGTAAATATATTTTTTTATATATTTAAAAAACAAAAATTTCAGTTTGTAGTAAAATTCTTATTTTGTAGTAACATTCTATTTTTTTATATTTTTTATTTTCGATTTTGTTTTGGTTTTGTTTCTGTTATTGAGATACCAGAACTTACTGATTTCATGAAACACCACAACCAATAGTTACATCTGTTGTGTATAAAAAAGTTTTATTTAAATTTTTGTTTTTGTACATTTTTACTACAGTTTTTATGTAGCTTTGGCAATTTTTATGGCATGTCCAAAAATGTACAAAATGTACAAAATTTTTACATTTATTTATAGAGTAAAAAGTATGTTGAAAAACTTTAATTTGTATTGTTTCTACAATAAATTTTTGTTTTTGAAATTGTTGAGAATTCTACAACATTTTATGATTAAAAGGTGAACTTCCATATTTAACAATAAAGCTTTAATATAAAAATTTTGTAGAGTAAACAATAATTAAAATAAAATTAGGATTCTGAATGATATCTCAGATTTTTTTACTGAAATTAATCATTAGATGCATTTTTTCCGATCGCTTTAGTGTTAAAATTCGAAAAAAAACGATTAAGGTTTTATCGAAGCTTCGTACGAAAATATTTTTTTTTGTCATACCTTTATATGTTTTCGCCGTATGCCCAATGGGCCCAATGGGGTTGCACAGCAATGATGAAGATGATGATGGTGACGTTTATATGTTACAGATTATTTGAACTTTCTTATTTCTTATTTATTTATTTATTGCCATGATACATATTCATAATTTTTTTTTTAACAATATTAAATTTTTTAGAGCTTATACTATTGTATTTACACCTATGACTATTCTTAATTATTACTTAGGCTAGCTGACTAATTTATTTATTAATTAATTTATTATTTAAAGGAAAAATGGCGAGAAAAAACCTTTTTATATATTTTTTTGTTTTTTCATAAAACTTACCACTACTTACATACTAAGAAATAACCCTAAATTAAAACCTATACTAAAATTGCTCTTATGAGCGGATTATTTGAGATTTGAACTTTCAAAATTTTGATTTTATAATTTTATTTCTTTGATTTTATGTTATTTATATAATTTTTTAAATTTAATTGAAATAAACAAAACCTAGTTAAAGTAAAATAGTTCCAGAATTTGATATTATGATATAAATTTAAAATTTATTAACTAGTGTACATAAAACTATTCCCTAGTAGTATACTAGTGTACTCACTCAAGGCGTTATATACAACTTATAGATCAAATAATAAAAATATTAATCAAATTTGAAAAAATAAATTTCTTTAAACAAATTCACTGACACTTTATAGAAAAATTTAAAATATAATGAAATCGCCATTTTGAAAACAAAAAAAAAAAAAATTGAAAAAGAAAAACTTCAAAGGAAAAATTAAATTAATAATAAAAGGACGAAAGCATAATTTTCTCAAAAATTACTTCTTGTTGTTTTTTTTCTCTCTCTTTCTTCATACGTACCAGAGATTATATTGACAAGGTTTTTCTTTTGTTGTATTCAAAGGATTTGTTGACAATTTTTTTTTTTTCAGACTTTGCTTGGATAAATTTATTTCCTTTTGTTTTAACTCTTGTCAAAACTTTCATTTTCAAATTATTTAAACTTTTGATATTATTTTTTTGAAAATCACTTTATTTCGCATTAATTTTTAAGAATATTTTTGTGTTTATTGTAATACTATTAATATTTTAGTAATTTTAGTAAATATGTATGTAGCAAGTTATTTTTTGGAAAATTTTTGAACCGCAATATGATTTGAGAACTTAAAACAAAAAAGGATTATCCTACATTTTTTTTATTATAATTTAATGTTTGAATCGATTGAAGTTTTCAATGGAATTGATAGAGGTCAAAAATGTACAAATCATTACTAAATTTGTAAAGTTAAATATGTTATAAATTGCAAGTAGACATTCAAAATGTTAGAATCTTAAGATATAATTTTTCATCCCAAGAAGAGGTAATAAAGTCGAAAAAATTGGTAGAAAATTTCATTAAACTGAAAACTGAGAATAAAACTATATTCAGTTATATTAGAACATACTTTTATGTAAAATATTATAAATTTTCGATTCATAATTTTTCTTATATGTATTTCTGATTATAAGAAGGATTATAACCTCCAAAATGAATCTTATATAGACGATTTTTTCCAAATAGTAGCCAATCATAATACCCTATCAAAATACCTACCTGGAAGAACTTTCATATTCTTAAGCGATCATATTAGAATGAGCATTTTTACTTATTGAAAATCATTTTGATCCAGAAATGCTTTAGCTTCAATAAATAGTTAGTTAGTTAGTTAGTTTTTAAAATTAATTTATTTATTATACCATGTTACATATTATATACCTTAGTACATTATCATAAATTAAATTAAAAAATTTGTAAAAAAGTAATGGTAAAATTAGATAAATGTAAGTTCATTCTGATAGTCCTGAGAATATGTGATGAATGAAATAACAAGAGTAGAAATAATTAAACTATATATAATTAAACAATATTAGGTTGATCATTCAGAGCTAAAAGTAATACAGTTACAGGAATACAAAAATAAAAATTAGAAAATTCAATATTAAAGTAATAAAGTAAAGCAAATTGTAACACAAAAAATTTAAAAATTATAAAATAAAATACAAAAGTATTGCTATTACATATCAATATATATACATTAGAAATAATTAAATTTAATTAAACATAATTAAACAAGGAACGAAAATAAAAATGTGTAAATAGTCTATTTATTGAGAGTAAATAGTCCTATTCCATTAAAATTATACCTTACATGCCCAGTTTGCCATCTCTCTAATTTTCCTTTATTTTACTGTAGTCAGAGAGTCAAAGTAGAGAAATAGAAGACTGCTTTAAAGTTGTTCTGTTGAATCTTAATTTCCAATATAGCTCTGGTTGAAAAATACTAGCATATTTAGGAAGGTATTAAAAATTTGATAAATTTAGATACACAGAAAAAAATTGTGCGCAAACTCTACAGTCTATTTTAGACCAATCTGTAACAATTACTATATAAATTCTTGTTTTCATCGAACTGCACTTTCAATTTTCCTTGGAAGGAAACTTTACTCTAAACTTTCGTTTCAAGTTCAGCTCGGGAGTTACATAATGAGTTTTACATTATAACAACTCCAATTTATAGTAGGTTTGTGTCATAATCAAGTACAATTTTTGAATTGCAATTTGGTTCTGTACCAAGGGATATTCCACAGAACGGATATGATCCGTAAAAGGCTAGATTCTCACTAGATAGTTTTCAGTATTGCCAGAATTTTAGTTTTTTTTTTATGGCTAGATACCTAATAATATCCAGAGCTCTTAATTAATTTTAATTTAAAATCAATTTCATTTCAAAAACTTAAATACGTAAAGGCAAAAAAAACCTTTTTTTTTTTTTAAATTTAATTCGCATCTTAATATAAAAAACGGCTGTATGTTCGAATTAAAAGATCTAAAAAGAAAAATTATAACTGATATACATAATATTGAGTTAACAATATCAATATATTAAACTTAACAACAAAATTGATTTAAATATCATCCAAAGCAAATCCATTTTCTATTATATATCCATTTTGCTTCGAATACAATCTTCATTGCGAAATTATTCAATGAAAGTCAAAATGTAGACTTATTTTTTCAAAATTCTCATTTGAAAAACAAAAATGAAAATAAAAAATTCAAATGTTACGTAAATAATCCTGGCATTAAAAGAAAATATTACAATATGATTTGATAAAAAATTCAGAGAAGTCAAAGAAGAAAAAAATCAAAATATTTGGATCCTCCCCAACCCAATACATAAGAAATATTAAATTTTTTTTTCTTTTATTATTATTATTTTTCTTTTGTTATTATTATTATTGTTTTTATTATTTCTTATTTATTTAATAATTAAAATTATTCAATGGCACGTTTTAATGATTATTTGTTTATTTGATTTTATTGTTATTCATATCCAAAATTGGTTAGATTATAATATGTTTTCGTGTAAATTGAGATCTAAATGACATCGTTTCAAAAAAAAATATTATTGTCGTATTTCTTTAATAATGCGATAATCTAACATCATATCTACATATATAAACATTATCATATACAGATAATAATATTTAAAATAAAATATTTTTTCAATCTTGTAATTTAACGAAATATCATATAGCTCAGATGGAGTATTAAAAATTGTTTTAAAAGACTATATTATTTATGTTGGGATTGGCCTATACTATGATTATGAGACATTCGATTATAAGCAGAAACTAATTGAGACTTTTTTGTACTTAAACAGGACTATAAAGCTGACATATTAAATTAGAAAAAATCTAATTAAAAAAGATACAATAATGAATATTTATTCCGTACTCCGCCATACATTTTGAAATAGTTACAGCTCTGCATAGGATTCAATTACTCGAAGAATATTGCTTAGTAGTGTTAGAGGTAGTAATAAAGTATATATATTATAGCTTGGCTAGTTATGGTACGGGTAATAGCTAAACGAAAATAATAATTAGGAAATCAAATAATACAATTTGTGGTAAAGAAGTATTGTCTCATATTTGTATCCATTTTGTGTCAGGTATTTATGTCATCCTTTCGGTGTTTCTTTCCTGTTGTACGTTTTAAGCCAGGTTTACCAATCATTTATTTTTGATTACAACATAACAGAATTTTATTGAAAAAAATTCAATTGTCAAAAAACACTAAAGATCAAAATAATTAAAGAAAGAACACCGTAGTTAAAATATTTTGAAAGAATATGGAATAACAAGGTTTAAAATTTGACATTTCGAATAGTAGTAGCTATTATTAAAAAAAATCAACATTTCAACCAAAATTATTTCTAGCACAATACTAATTTTCTATAGCTTATATTCTTTTGTAGTCATACAAAATTTCTTATTACAATTTTTTGAATTATTTTTAGAATGTCCTTTTTTGAATTTAATCCTGTATATATATAAATTGAGAAAAAAAAAAAAAAAAAAAACAAATTTTCTGTCATTTCATCTTGTAAATAATTTAATATGTTACATCAAATTTTCTGTTTTTTTTTTTTTTTATATATATTTATATAAAAATGTGACATTTGATATTTAAATGTTGGAAAAATTCATTTTTCTGGCTTGTTTTTTTTTTTCTTGTATATTGTGAAAATTTATGTAAGGGAATGTATTCTTACAATTACAAAGATTTGAAATTTTTTTGAAATTTCACGTGATTTTCTGTTTTGATATTTTTTTTTTTTGTTTATGGTTTTTTTTAATATTTTATTAAATTTATTAGTAATTCATCACCCATCACTCCTACAACAGATGAATATTTGAATTATTTTTATATTATTAATAAAATTAAGAAAAAAAAATGTGTATCAAATTTGGTTGTAAGGATATTATTAAGAATATTTGGTAATATATTTTTTGGCTTCTGAAAAATTAGAAATATTTAAATTTATTTCGGGTGAAAATAATCAAAATTAAAGTTGACATCTGGTAAGTTTTAAGTAAACAATTAAAAATGTTGACTTAAAACAAGTTGTTATTTTTTTTTTAAGTTTTGTTTATTTATTGTAATTATTTACATAATATTTAATTCTAAATGCTTAAAACAAATTTAATTACGCAACTAGGAAAAACGACATAACTCCCATTATGTTTTCAAACCCAGATTATCTTTACATAAATTAAAAATTGCTGTAAAATAGTCTAAAAACTTATTTATCTAGTTTTAGTCTTAATTTTTAATCCCGATGTTGTTAAAATAAATAAAATTTTGCTTCAAAAAAAACATTTACGCATTTCTAGTCCTACTTTGACTTGCCATGTATAGATATTACATTATCAAATTAGTTGAAAGCATGGTTTGAATCTCTTACTGCTGTTAATTTTTTCAATTATCTGTTCTTGGAACGAAGTTTTGACCCAATTTGTTTAAAACATTTTTTTAAAAAAAACGAATATTTCATTTAAGTACCGATCCCATATAACATTTTATTGTTATAAAAACAAAATTAGTGCTATAAGAGTTCTATATGGCTCCCGATAAGCACTAAAGGTGTTATAATGATGTTTTTATTTATTAGTAAGACATTTTTTTTATTTTGATATAAATCATTTACATGCAAATATAAAAATATTTAATTAATATCTATCTCCCTTTCTCATGAAATAAATATAAACTCCAGAAAATTATTATTTTAAAATAAAAAATAACACCTTTCTCACTCTCGCATAACATAAATTATTTCAAATGAATATCAAAATAAAATTCTATACACTAATGCATGTATACTAATCCTATAACAATATTACAGCACTTGCTCCGGTGCCTTATAGGATTCTCCATTTCAGTGCTATAAGGTACTTATAACTTTTCCCAAGATTTGCGGAGCACTCAAATAAACACTAATACTGCTATAGGAGTGTTTATAATATGGTTATAAGAGTGTGCAAAAGTCTTATAGCAATAAAATTGTTACGTGGGATATGTTCGTTTGAGCTTACAAACACGAAGTTTGTTCATCAGTTTTAACTAGCAAAAAAGGTCCAGTCAATGGCATATATACCTGCAGTGTACTGTATTCATCATATGTGAACACTTACTTTATGTTATTTGTTTGTGTTGTTTATTATGTAACAGGCTGACATTCTAATAGAGTAGCTTCTTGTCCATCGGCAATAACTTAAATAATTATTTAAAAATGATTATGGATATAAACAACTTTTAATTGACAATAATTTCGAAATTATTATTTTTTTTTTACTAATATTAATTTTAATACCTCGATTGACATATTCTAAAATCACATGTTTGAATACTGAAACCACCAAGATATTTTTTTTTTTCAAACAAATTCAACGTTTTAATTTAACATTGTATATCAAATTTTAACAAAGTTTAATACGTTAATAACAAACCTCTTGTATTTAAACTAGAAAATATTTTTATTTTTTATTTTCAAAATTATTTTATCTTTTTTTTAATAAATAATTTTTATCTATTCTTTATTATTTTTATCCTTTTTATTATTCTTAATGTCATTCCTTAATGTTATTACAATCAAAATACTTTTTAAATTCCTATTAATACCTAATATATTCAGTACATTATAAAGTCATAAAGACTTATCGTTACTAGAATTTATAAATTTTAAATATTGTATATTAATAATGTAGGTAGGTAGGTAGGTATCCTTTTTTTAAAAAAAAAACAAATATCCTTTAAATATACTTGTTTTCATTTCAAATTCATGTTTTATTTGTTATTTTGTTACTTTTTGTATTTTTATTTTATTTTCATGAATTATTTTCAAAAATTATAATTTAAGCTACTGTTAAATTTGCAATGGCATTTATTATATTATATTATAATTTAAACTTTTACTTATTTTTATTTTTGCATATTTTGTTTTTGTTTTTTGTTTGTTTTCATTTGCATTGAACAAGCCTTGATAAAAATAAAATAAGTAGAAAAAAGATCTGAAACTGTGAAATTGAGAGCCATCATCAGAAATGAATTTGTAATGTATACATGTATTTTATGAAAATCGTATATGACTAGAGCTATTATGAAATAAGATTCAACTCAATTACATTATTTTGTTTTGTATTCAAAATTGGAATTTCCTACTTCCTTTTTACTTCTCTTCTATAATATTTAAGAATATAGCTCGTAGCAGGAATTCTATTATTTTTGTTTTTTTTTTTTTTTTGTTTAACAATACTGAAAAATTGTACATGGAATAATAATATGTAAGAAAATAAAGGATAATAATGACCTTGTTATACATTTTTTTTTTTTTACGAGGTGTTGTTGTTCTTTGATGTTGACTTTAATATCTTACAAAAAAAAAAACGAATTTGAAATTACAATAATTGAAGAGAAATTTTCCATGTTATGTTTTGTTTATTGTAATAATCAAAGACGTTGGGTTGGGTAGGTCTTTTTCAAATTTCAAATTTAAAATGAAAATTTGTTAATCCATTTTTTTTTTTTACTTGAACTTGAAATTCAAATTATAATAAAATAAAGTTTTCAGAAGAAGAATAGAAAAGTAATGTAAAGTATTTCAAAGTAAATTTAAAAATGTATTTTTTGTTATTTATTTACATAAGTTTTGAGTTTAGAACTTTATAGCTAAGTTATTATTGCCAAACACAATTGGGTTTGTGCCAGAAATGTAATCAGTTCAGTCATAACAACAGTTATTAATATGTTTAGGTAATTGTCAATAGTCAATTTAAGTCAAATCAAAATTATTAAAAACTAAAAGAACTACAAACCTAAAAATTTGTATTTGGATAGCTCTCTGAAAATAAGGAGACACCTATATCAGCGTTTTACAAAACTCGGATTCGTTCGAGTAGCTGCCATACAGCTCCAGGCAACTATGAAGGATTATTTAAAAACTAAGAGAGCTACAAGCTTAAAAATTCAGGTTTAGATATTTCTCTGAAAATAAGGGGACACCTATATCAGCGTTTTTCAAAACTCGGATTGGTTCGAGTAGCTGCCATACCACTTCTGGAAATTATCAATGATTAATAAAGGATTAATTAAAAACTAAAAGATCTACAGGTCTACAAATTCGGGTTTAGATAGTCCTCTGAAAGTAAGGGGACACCTATATCAGCGTTTTTCAAAATTCGGATTGGTTCGAGTAGCTGCCATACAACTCCTGGAAATTATCAATGATTAATAAAGGATTAATTAAAAACTAAAAGACCTACTAGCCTAAAAATTTGGGTTTAGATAGTTCTCTGAAAATAAGGGGACACCTATCTCAGCGTTTTTCTAAATTCGGATTGGTTCGAGTAGCTGCCATACAGTTCCAGGCAACTAACAAGGATTAATTAAGGATTAATTCAAAACTAAAAGACCTACAAACCTAAAAATTTGGGATTAGATAGTCTTCTGAAAATAAGGGGACACCTATATCAGCGTTTTTCAAAATTCGGATTGGTTCGAGTAGCTGCCATACAGCTCCAGGCAATTAACAAGGATTAATAAAGGATTAATTAAAAACTAAAAGACCTACAAGCCTAAAAATTTGGGTTTAGATAGTCCTCTGAAAATAAGGGTACACCTATATCAGCGTTTTTCAAAATTCGGATTGGTTCGAGTAGCTGCCATACAACTCCTGGAAATTATCTATGATTAATAAAGGATTAATTAAAAAATTAAAGACCTACAAGCCTAAAAATTTGGTTTTAGATAGTTCTCTGAAAATTAGTGGACACCTATATCAGCGTTTTTCAAAATTCGGATTGGTTCGAGTAGCTGCCATACAGCTCCTGGAAATTATCAATGATTAACAAGGGATTAATTAAAAACTAAAAGACCTACAAGTCTAAAAATTCGGTTTTAGATAGTTCTCTGAAAATAACTGGAAACTTATGTCAGCGTTTTTCTAAATTCGGATTGGTTCGAGTAGCTGCCATACAGCTCCTGGAAATTATCAATGATTAACAAGGGATTAATTAAAAACTAAACGACCTACAAGCCTAAAAATTTGGTTTTAGATAGTTCTCTGAAAATTAGTGGACACCTATATCAGCGTTTTTTAAAATTCGGATTGGTTCGAGTAGCTGCCATACAGCTCCTGGAAATTATCAATGATTAACAAGGGATTAATTAAAAACTAAAAGACCTACAAGCCTAAAAATTTGGTTTTAGATAGTTCTCTGAAAATTAGTGGACACCTATATCAGCGTTTTTTAAAATTCGGATTGGTTCGAGTAGCTGCCATACAGCTCCTGGAAATTATCAATGATTAACAAGGGATTAATTAAAAACTAAAAGACCTACAAGTCTAAAAATTCGGTTTTAGATAGTTCTCTGAAAATAACTGGACACCTATATCAGCGTTTTTCAAAATTCGGATTGGTTCGAGTAGCTGCCATACAACTCCTGGAAATTATCAATGATTAATAAAGGATTAATTAAAAACTAAAAGACCTACAAGCCTAAAAATTTGGTTTTAGATAGTTCTCTGAAAATTAGTGGACACCTATATCAGCGTTTTTTAAAATTCGGATTGGTTCGAGTAGCTGCCATACAGCTCCTGGAAATTATCAATGATTAACAAGGGATTAATTAAAAACTAAAAGACCTACAAGTCTAAAAATTCGGTTTTAGATAGTTCTCTGAAAATAACTGGAAACCTATATCAGCGCTTTTCTAAATTCGGATTGGTTCGAGTAGCTGCCATACAGCTCCAGGCAATTATCAATGATTAATAAAGGATTAATTAAAAACTAAAAGACCTACAAGCCTAAAAATTTGGGTTTAGATAGTCCTCTGAAAATAAGGGGACACTTATATCAGCGTTTTTCAAAATTCGGATTGGTTCGAGTACCTACCATACAGGTCCAGGCAATTAAGATTGATTAATTAAAAATTAAAAGATTTACAAGCCTAAAAATTTGGGTTTAGATAGTCCTCTGAAAATAAGAAGACACCTATGTCAGCGTTTTTCAAAATTCGGATTGGTTCAAGTAGCTGCCATAGAACTCCTGGAAATTATCAATGATTAATAAAGGATTAATTAAAAACTAAAATACCTACAAGCCTAAAAATTTGGGTTTAGATAGTTCTCTGAAAATAAGGGGACACCTATATCAGCGTTTTTTAAAATTCGGATTGGTTCGAGTAGCTGCCATACAGCTCCTGGAAATTATCAATGATTAACAAGGGATTAATTAAAAACTAAAAGACCTACAAACCTTAAAATTTGGGTTTTGATAGTTCTCTGAAAATAACTGGAAACCTATATCAGCGCTTTTCTAAATTCGGATTGGTTCGAGTAGATGCCATACAGCTCCAGGCAATTATCAATGATTAATAAAGGATTAATTAAAAACTAAAACACCTACAAGCCTAAAAATTTGGGTTTAGATAGTCCTCTGAAAATAAGGGGACACTTATATCAGCGTTTTTCAAAATTCGGATTGGTTCGAGTACCTACCATACAGGTCCAGGCAATTAAGATTGATTAATTAAAAATTAAAAGATTTACAAGCCTAAAAATTTGGGTTTAGATAGTCCTCTGAAAATAAGAAGACACCTATGTCAGCGTTTTTCAAAATTCGGATTGGTTCAAGTAGCTGCCATAGAACTCCTGGAAATTATCAATGATTAATAAAGGATTAATTAAAAACTAAAATACCTACAAGCCTAAAAATTTGGGTTTAGATAGTTCTCTGAAAATAAGGGGACACCTATGTCAGCGTTTTTCAAAATTCGAATTGGTTCGAGTAGCTGCCATACAACTACTGGAAATTATCAATGGTTAATAAAGGATTAATTAAAAACTAAAAGACCTACAAACCTAAAAATTTGGGATTAGATGGTTCTCTGAAAATAAGGGGACACCTATATCAGCATTTTTCAAAATGCGGATTGGTTCGAGTAGCTGCCATGCAGCTACAGGCAATTAAAAAGGATTAATTAAAAACTAAATGAGCTACAAACCTAAAAATTTTTATTTGAATAGCTCTCTTACAATAAAGCGACACTTCTAGCGTTTATTTCTGAATTATAAATCATTAAAAATTTTTTTTTTGTTCTTGACTTTTACCACTGTAAGTTATTTATGCCAAAAAAATAAATTTGGAATTTAATATTAACAAAATGACTTCTAAAGTGTTTTCAAATTAATTTACTTTTGTTTTTATTTATTTTAATATTTCATCGATTACTAACAATAACAATGATAACAATAACATCATTAAGAAATAAAAGACATTAGGTTTATTTCATATTGAAATTTTTATATGTATATATTGATCGATTTCGGATATGACTAATGTTCTTCAGCAAACACAGAATATTAAGTAAAACATAATAATAACAATAATAATAGTAATACCAATAATTATAACAATAATAATAATTTAATCAATCATTAATTTTGATGATATTTTATTGTTTAATTTTATTTTATTGTGTTTTATATCATAATAATTACACACACACACACACATATTGTAAAAGACCTACTTTCAAACAATTAACGATATCGTATTAAATTTCAATTGTTATATAATATGATGTACCACCTATTTCTATAACTACTATATTATTAAACCATTAAACTCACCCAATAGTATTTTCTTTATTTGATCCTATTTAATTATACAAAAACAAGAAGAAACGAAAAATAAAACTAAAATTTTCATCATATAAGAAATATGATACATTAATAATATAACTATAGAGTCGATTAACAAATAAACAATATCAAACAAACAGAAATATTAAATATAAAACATTTTAAATTGTGATGATTATGTTGATGAGAATATAGATAAAATAGTTTAAACCCAAAATGACCCAGCTAAACCATAGTCTTAAATTTCATCAATAAAATATTATTATTGTCCTTTAATTTAATCCTTTTGAATATATAAATAAATTGTTATTAATTTGTATTTGTAAATTTTATACATATATACATATGTATATGAATAATAATAGAAATAATAAATTTCACAATTAAAATTATAATGTAAATGTAGGTCAAAAGTAGATATACACGTTAATTTTATTCATATATTACAATATTTTGGTAAATCAAATTCAGTGGCGAAGCGCTCATGCAAATTTTAGGTTTTCTTCAGTTTTCTATTTACAATATTCATTAATTTCATTATAAATATTACTTTATCATTTTCTTATTTTCTTTAATTTGTAATTAAAAAAAAAAAATTGATTGAAAAAATTATCGTCTTAATTTTGGTATACTATAAATCGAATTATTCATGCAAAGTCGGTCGAAAATTTATTATAAAATGAAATATTTTTAATAGATTTTTGTTACAAGGTACAAAGTAGGACTGAAGCTCAACAAAATTAGTTTAACATACTAAAAATTATATTAATAAAATTTCTAATATTGTGGAATTCCTTTTTTAAAGATATACCAACATGTAAGTACTAGAATATAACTATATTCAGTTGAAAACGATTAAATTTTACCAAAAGATGGAATTATCTATAGAAAAAAATTAATGATTTATAACAAAATATTGCTCTGAAAGAGAACGGAATGAGAATAGATCTGATATTATAGTGAAATTATGTTTCCATATGTTTCCAAGTTAGATACTTGATTTTCCAACTCTTTTAAAGATAATATTAGACTTAAATATAAAGAAAAACGAATCTTCCTCAGGTCTAAATTGAAAATATTAATAATCTTAAAATCAATTGTATTTGTAGTTAGGCTCTGCAAAACATGTACCAACATCTTCCAATATCACCATGGAATCGTTCATACTATTGGACAGACATTTTTGACATTTTCAGGCTGCAATTCCTGATTGAATTTATTTATTCTAAATATAAAATAACACTTTAATTTTCCTTAACTAACAAAAGTGAACTAAGAAATTTTCGTTCCAAAACTCTAAAACAAATTTTAATAAATTTTATCATCATGTAGATTAAATAGATCAAAATGTACCGTTAACTGTATATTAAAATTAAATCATCAATCCGAAACTATTAAATCCGTTTAATAACTTCAAAATTTGGTTAAAAATAAAATCACAACCATCGAAAAGGATTAAATGATTAAATGTAACAGGATAAAATTGAATAATTAATTATAAAATCGTGTTATTAATCCTATTATAAAATCCAGTATTTATAACACAAATTAGTTTAATTCAATGATTTTTTATCTTTTTAATAAGATTTTACAAAATTTTTTATATACTTTGGAAATTTTTTAAAATTTTTATTTTGATTCTTAATTTTTAAATTTATTTTTACCATGTAGGTAGCACACGTTCCTCTCATCAATCATGAGAAGCATTTAAATGAATTTTTAATATTATGTACGTATGTAAATTTTGTAGTAGAATCTCTTGAAAAATTTTATAATAACTGATATTAATTTCTGCCAACATATACCACACTGAAGAGGATAGGAATCATCATGATTATGACTGATATGAAAAACAAAAATAGGGTCAGTTTTTCTTCTCAAATTCTATTTATATATTTTTAAATAGAATGTTACGTTTTTGGACACATGAAACTGTACAGAATTGGGTAATTCTAAAATAAATAGCGTCCATAATTTTCTCACATTTGAATCGAAATCATTGTTTGCAACAACAACAAGATAAAAACAACATTTCGTCTATGCTAGGATACACGAATGAAAAACAAAAGAACATTTATTTGAATTATTTATTTCACTTTATGGAAAATTAACATTTTTTATTTTAAGTTATTTTTGTAATATTTTCCCCATTTTCCCATTGCGATTTAACAAAAAAAAAAATTTTGAAACAAATAAATCATATTTCAATTACGTAAATTAATTTATTACTTGATATTTAAATAAAATGTATGTAAACTAAATTGATTTTAGGTTATTCGATTTTAGTTTTAAAGACTTCGAATTCATTAAGCAATGAAACTTTAACCAAAATACAATGAAATTCCTAAAACCACTTAAATACTTATTGTATACATAAAATGTCCTTGAACCTAACCAATAATAAAAATTCATTATACAAAATTTAATACAAAATTTTTAAATAAAATAAAATTGAGATAAATAAATAAATAAATAATAAAAACGACAAAAATAAAAATTAAATAAGAAAACAAAGAAACATTAATCACATACAAAACAAAAACAAAAATAAAATTATAATAATAAAAAAAATGTTATCCTTATTTATTTTGCATATCCTACTACGCATACACGCACACATATGCATCATATTCGTAAGTTAAAAATTTTCGGTTTGTTTATTTTTTTTGGTTTTTTAATAAGATACAGTAACCAACGAAACTGAATCAATAATTTGATTTTTGCCAAAATTACAAAAAAGATAAACTTGGTGTTGTACTTAGCATTTCCTTTATAGTCACTGTAATCAGTTAAAAATCACACTATATCTAAATTACACTATCTTATATAGACTAGGGAAATTAAAAATTATATATATCAAATTATATTTATTTTAAAATTGTTAGAATTATGCTTAAGCTATCAAATTATTGAATTATTTTGCCTTACACAAACTTTGTTATTATACTCTGATTAGAACAAAAGAAAGACAAAAAGGACTCAGGTTCCCTTTGAGGTATTATCAATTCGATCAATCTTTTTGTTTTAAAATGATTCATTTGAGCAAGTTCCCGTTGTAATAAGGACAAAAACAATTTATTTGAATTCGATTTGAATATTGATTCATGAATCGCCGGTGGATTATTTTATTTGAGTATGAAGTTATTATTGATCAACACATAACGCACTCATAATGTATAAATAGTGGACTGGTAAGAATAAGTGCTTTAATATCAGGATATGAAATTTATACACAAACTATTTTTTTCTTTGCTGTAAATTTAAACCATGAAAAAGTCTTTTCCATATATGTATGTAAAATTACCATCAAATGAAAATTCAGTTTTATTTGTTCAATCTCGAGCTTATAACTTAATATAGGCTTATGAAAGAAAATGTGAGAAAATACATTTTTTTGAATTTTACATTAAAATTACCTTGCATATTTTTCTATTGAAGTCTTCTCTAAACTGTTATTTTCATAAATTTGTAGTCATGTACCGTCATCAAACAGAGACTGGAACAAAGGAACCCACTGGTCAAAATATTATTTGTTAAATTTTATGTTTTTGATTTTAAATAAATTTGAATTCGTTAAAATTAAATTTTTTCTTTCAATTCCTTGACTTTTTAGGGCTTTTTGATATTTGTGTTAATAATTATAAAGTTTTTTGTTTGTCTCTACTATTTTTGGGTTTGCTTTAATGTAATTAGTTATCGGTTGAAGTTGGTAACCCTAACATATTATGTCAATGATTGTCAATTGCATTTGTTATACACTTTATACTTACTTTGTTATATATTTCTGGTTTATATATTATTGTTTTAGTATAGCTATTTTTAGATTGTTTAACTGAGACAGTTTTTGAAATATAAATCATTTATAATTAAAACAATCTTTAAATATTTTAATAATTAGGAATAAAAAAAAATTTGTAGTATTTAATAATTATAACAACTTCCACATCTAGTTCAGTAGTTCTCAATTTGATTAATAATTTGTTTTACATTATAAAATTCTGTAAATTAATTTATAAACACACTGTATATGTATTAATAAAAATATATTCAAAAATATGATAAAATCACCTTTGATAATATTTATTTTGTTTAAAAAAGTAAACAGGACTCAAAATAAAAAATTAAAACATAAAACCAGAAAACGATATGAAAATGAAAAGCTCTTAAACCGTTTTATTACGTTATGATCCCCTTACGGAAATTTTTCTTCCTTTTTTTTTTAATTTTATTTTATTATTTTTGTTTATATATTCATTTTTTTTTTATTATCTCTATTTTTTATTCGCATGATATTTCCGTTTATCTTTATATGCAAAGTTTTCTTTTACTTTTTGTTTGTTTGTTTGTTTGCTTGTTTATTTTTTTTCGGTTCTTATTATTTCTGTTGTGTTGTTGTGTTCGTATACCTATTTCTTTGCAATTGAATATAAATTCTAAAACAGCTTAAAAACTTTTTTTTTTAGAAAAAAAAAAAACAAAAAACAAACAATATTTTTATTTTTATTCGACAATAATTTTGATTTTGAATTCAAAGTTAAATTTTTTCGATGATCCTTTCAATTTTCTAAGAAAAAAAGAAAATTTTTAAATCCTTAAAATATTTGAAATATATATATATAAATATTCTCTGAAGTATATATATATATGTATATAATAACAAAGTACATATTTTATTTTCAATCTCGATATTAGTTCTATAAAAAAGGAATAAAATACAACTACACATCCACCTCAATATTGTTTCCGTTCTCTAAATCACTTCTAAATTTACCTGTGAAAATCGAAAACAAAAATTATATAAAATAATTTTCACTGTTTTTTTTATATTCTCTCATTACATCTACCTTAATTCACTTACTTTTACTCAAGTCTATATACAAATCCCTTATATTCCTCTCTCTCTCTCTATATATATATATATATATATATATATTGTTACTCTCTTTCTACTTCACTAATTCTTATCAAGTTAAGAGTTTAAAATTTAAATTACATTTGAATGCGATTGCTCTTATCTTTACGAAAACTTCGAAATCTGTTGCTGAGAAGGTTCTTCTTTTTATCATCATCATCGTTATTGTTGGTTTTAAAGAAAATTTCTGGTACATTGGTACCGATTTGGTAGAAACAAATTTTACTATGGAATACGCATAAATATAGAAAAGAGATGAGAAAGATATCGTTCTATTTTTTTTTTTTTTTGTTATTGTTTTTTCATAAAAAAATATACCGTTAAGTAAATCTGCTACGATATCATGCAACAAACAAATTTATATTATTGATTTATACTATATATACATACAGTTATAAGCGGAAAACTGATTGTTTGATATATGGAAAATATATTTTTTACAAGTTGTATGAATTTGATTTTCCGATTATAATAATTAAAAATATAGTTATTTGTAGAGGGAATAAATGAAACACAAACCTTAAGTTAGAGAGAGAGCTTAGTCTCCTTGTCTTTTTATTTATAACTTTCAACTGCTAGAATACATTACTATATAGGTTATTAATACATGCTAAAATGCTTATTTATAATTTTTATTAAACTAAATATGTATACTAGTAACATGTCGGATGATGATACTTCTATGACAGTAGATGTAAGAGTATCTTACTTCGACAGTATTACCACTAAATGTTATATTTTTATGTAATAAAATATAGTTTTTCGGAAGGTTTAGAGTAGCTATTCACGGTAATAAGAAATATTGTTTTTGATAATCAGATTTGTTTTTAGTGATATATTTAGATTTACGGAATAAAAGTTGAGTTTCCTTTCACTAATCATTTGTATTTATTTTGCAAATATCGATATTTCGGAAGCAACTTACTTCCTTCATCAGTGCTTTGCGACTAAGAATAAGAAACATATTTAATTATTTTTTTACGCTATAGCGTAATACTGGTGATCTGCATTAAACGTTTATTCTCTTCAATTGGACATCTTAAGTTTGTTAATATACGAAAAGGATCCTAAATTTAATTTATCATCAAAATGTTAACAAATAAACTGTAAATTGTCATATTATGACTATCGGTATGATATTTATGTTTCGTTCATCACAACAACAACACTACTTGAACTTATCGGTAGGTATTTGTATAGTGTTAGACTACCTATACAAGTCCTGATTTTTGCTTTTGCTTGATTTTTTAACTTATCAAAATACGTCATTAATACATCTGTGAGTTATAAAAATCAACCAAAATAAATTTTAAATATGGTTTACTTCATTTTTATTTAATTAGGTACTGAATTGACGTACTGAAGTAAATTACTTTAGTTAAACAATAAAAATTTGTAAAAAAAAAAACCGATAGCCCTGCCAGTTAAGTATTGAGTATAATTTAAATTATATTCAATAAAAAATAATAATAATAATTATAATAATAATAATAATAATAATAATAATAATAATAATAATAATAATAATAATAATAATAATAATAACAATAATAATAATAATAATAATAATAAAAATAATAATAATAATAAGAATAATAATAATAATACTTTAGCTAACCAACAGTTATTCTCTTTACAAAATTCATCCGTATAATTCATCTCTCTCGATCATTCTATTATGTTTTAATAACTAGGAAGTGATGCCAATGACTTGAAATTATTAAATTATAATAAAAAACCAAAAAACAGTTTTGCTCCGGTATCTTGATTTGGTTTCACTTCTTGTACGAAAAAGTTAAACATTTTTCAAACAGTTACTTATGGAAAAAAAACTCATAAAATTTTATCTTTAAGTTGAATTACACAACTACTATTACACTGTTCAAATATTTTCATTTTTTTATTTTCAGTCTTTGTTTACACTTTTAAATATTGAAAAAGAAAAAAAAAAAAAATTAAAATTCAAAATTGATTTATTTTTTTGTTTTTCTTTGGTTTTTACCTGTTGATTTAATACAATGGTACCTTACAGTTGAATTCAAGATGCATTGGTAAATTGAAAAATTGGAATTGGAAGAATGAAAATCTCATACACCAGAATATTTGACATTTTACTTTATTGGAGTTTTTTTTTCATTAAAATACATATATTAGGAAGTCCCTTTTCTTCCCAGTGATCCTTTAATTTTGTTGTTATATTGTTTTTAACCTATAAAAAAATTAAATCGAATGTACAGAAAATAAAATAAATATGGAACAAAAAAATATTTTTTTTGAGTAGGTTTTTGGAAGATAAAATTGAAGAAAAATTCGATTTGAAGAGTGTAAAGAAATTACAAATTTTTTATTATTTTAATAAAAAATAAAAATTAACTTTTAAAAAATTATATTAACATTAAAAGCACATTTTGCCTACACAATATTCATGATGTATTTACTTAAATTTGAATTTATTATTACTTCCATCGTTTTTGATTAAATATATATTTATTTGGCCTCATCGAATTACTATACTAATTTAGGTGGTTAACAGACCATAATGTAGGTCTTGGGCTTTGAATACTATAGTTTGCATTTAAAATCTCAGCTCAAAACCGATGAATTTCATATTAACATTATCCTGTAACCTCCTCAGTAGATCACTGTTCTACCACTAGTTCATAGTGAATTCGAAGAAAATATTATGGGAGATATCAAAACTTGAATCAAGATGATAAGTACGTTTACTTAAAGTAAAAATAAAGTAAAAATGACAATATACTTGAAGTAACAATGACAATTATGGCTGTTATATAGAATAAATAGAATTAATAAATAAAATTTTTTTTTTTTTTTTTTTTTTTTTTTTGCGAAAGATAGGAGGTAATCCCCGAAGGACATCAAGAGCTCCAGCCGCGTGTGCATCTTGATAGTGTAGGAATCGAACCCACTAAAGCCCACCTATCTTTTTCCGTTATAACCAATCTACGTAAGATCGACTAATGACTTTTTTTTTCGTAAATTTTCGGTCGCGTCTTTAGGAAATTATTATAGTGATAGTTTCCGTGGAGGATCGCTAACATCATAATAATTACCGTGTAGGACCTTTATCACTATGATATTTCCCGTGAAGGAGATAGTCACAGCAATAGCTCCGCATGGGAAGATTTTTTAGATTTTTTCGCAAAGGAAAATTATTGAAATAAAAATTTCCGTAAAGGAAACTATTATCGTAGAATTTTCCATTTTAGGTCGTGACCAGCTCGTGGGGTTTCGTTCTCTTGAGTCGACGGATACTGCTGTCGATATGAAGAACTGCTGCCATTTCCGAGTTCACATGAGTTTGCAGTCTCTGCTCGTGTTTGACTGCATGTTTCTTGATCTCTTCCGTGTCTGTTTCAATGCGCAAGTCACGGTGGAGATCTTTGTTACGTATGTACCATGGTGCATTTACTATACCACGTAGCACTTTATTTTGAAATTTTTGCAACATTTCAATGTTGGTTTTCTTTGCACAGCCCCATAATTGGATACCGTACGTCCACACAGGTTTTAATATCTGCTTATATATTAATATTTTGTTCTGTACTGATAACTCAGAACCACGCCCAAGTAACCAGTAAAATTTTTTGAGTCTAATGTTTAGCTCTTCTTTTTTCTTTCTTATATGTTCCTTCCATCTTAGCTTAGCATCGAGTGTCATTCCCAGATACTTTGCTGTATTGGCATATGGTACTATTTTGTTATTGATTGAGATAGGAATGGTTGCAATCTTTTTGTATGTAAAATTTATATGAGTTGATTTGCTTTCATTAAGTTTAATGCGCCAACGTTGGGTCCATAATCTTATTTTATTCATTGCATTTTGAAGTTTTGCTGTGGAGTTTTCGACAGATACGTCAACTGCAAGAATCGCAGTGTCGTCTGCAAAGGTAGCCATAAAAATGTTGTCAATTTGTGGGATATCTCTTGTATATAGCAGGTAAAGTATTGGACCAAGAACACTCCCCTGTGGGACTCCAGCAGATATTTCTTTTACTTCTTATTCTTTGGCATAACGTACACGAAAGCATCTAATATTCATATATGATTTTAATATTTAATTGTCTTGGTAAATCACGATGTAGTTTAAATTCAAGGCCTTGGTGCCACACTTTGTCGAAAGCCTGAGCAACATCCAAGAAGATTGCTGAGCAGACTTTTTTTTCTTTAATAAATAAAATTAATAATAAATGGAGTTAAATGGAATTTACTTACAATAATTAATAAATTTAAAAGTTCTCAATATCATAAACCATCATCCATCCATAAAATTATAAATGTTGCTCTGATTTTGATTTGTTATTGTCTAAATTTTATGACGAACACTAAATAAACTCATTAAAACATAGCACTGAACTAACAATGACTAAAAATGTAACAGTATCAATAGAAAATGTTCTTGCATGTCCTGCAACTCTTTCAATTATTATTTTTAAATTACTGCTTATAGAAATTTAACTGATTTACACTCTGTACGAGCTAACTTTGAGATATAAATAAATTAATACAAATAAATAAATAGAGCATAGAACGAGCATTTTTACTCTAAATTAACTAAACTCAACTGATATGTCACTGATTTGCATTTATTTCAAATATATTAATAATTTTTACAAATAATCCCTATTATTTCTATTTCCCTGCTAATTTTCCTGCCAAACAAAAAAAAAAAATTATAACTAAAATAATAATTATAATTACTAAATTTATTTCATTTTAATTATTTTCAAATTAAATAAGCCAAAACCAATAAAATTAAATGGTTCAAAATCCTGTAAATTTAAATTATAAATAAATAAATTAAAAAACAAAAAAAAAACAAAATAAAAACAAATTTTGGATTAGATTCAAAATTATTATGTGGATTTTAAATAATTATTTCTACTTCAGTAATTTTCTTGATAACTTTATCATCTGAAATTATTATCCTTTTTGTTGCCAATTCAAAAATCATTTTAGCTCTAATAAAAAAACGAAAAATATTCATTTTAGAAAATTCACTTAAACTTCCAATTCAGCCACTGTATCTTACCATTTTTCCATTTTTTTTCCAAGATAGAAATTCGGAAAATTTTATCTTCTTCAAACAATAAATCATTTTTCATTTCTTTTTTTTTATAAGATTTCTATATGATGAAAACTCAATCATTATGACAAGAAAATAATAAAAGTATTTTTGTGAGTGAAAAAAAAAACATAAATATAACAAAAAAAAAGTTAAATAAATTTTCAAGACAAGAATCCAGGACGAAAAAAGGATATTTTACGGTAAATTTAATTCTAATAAAGAAATGTACACATTTCATATTAAATTTTTGTATTTTTTTTCTTCTTTTTTTTTCGTTAACAACTGTATATGTGTATGTCTATTGGTGATTGGTGGGCAATCATAAAAATTTATTCTTCCTAAGTTTTTTTTTGATATTTTATCTTTTTGTTAAGTGATATGAACTTCACATATGCTTGAATTCAATCATCCCATCTAAGGTTAATATATACATATATATATATACATATTTTGTTGTTCTCTATTTAAATCCTTTTTTCTAAGAATATAGAAAATAACTAAATAAAGAATTAGGTATATATGTAGGTACTTTAAATTTTGAAGATATATGAATCTCTGTTGAATAATAAAATATAATTTGTTTTTGTTCTTATTCGTTTTGTACTTTTGTATTGGATTATAGGTCAACCATAGTGTTTATATGTGTAGCCTCATATAAAATTACTGAAATTTATTTTGATATTTTCTTTTAAATGCAATAATAAACTTTTCCAGTCTCTTTTCTACTCTTATGTGCCTCAGTTGAGATGAATATTTGAGAAGAGTAGTAAAATTTTAGTGTCATTCAATTCCTTGTAAGGTATCTGAATATTTAAATATAGTTGAAGTAAGTCTTAATAGTAATAAATAGTTTAAATTAGTTAAAAATTGGTATTTTAAGTATCGTAGCATACACAACAAATCAATTTTATTGATTTGGTAAGAAATATAAAAAAATAAATTCATACAAAATATCTGAAGACTAAGCCACCATAACAAAGTTGTCTACATATGTAAAAATACAATTAAAAAAACCCCTGAAGTAAGAGTTAAAGAGAAAATTTGAAGTTGTCATGTCACTGATGAATTTAATTAGAATCATGCATCATGATTGAATTGTAAGAAAACAGGATCGTAATCATCTACACTACCTTTAATTAGTAAATAATATACAAATTGTATGATCCAGACAAAATTTATGTTTTGAAAAATCTATTTTTTAATGTAGAATACAATCTATGATCTAACTAATGTATAGGATTGGCACAAAATCAATTTTTAGACAGATTAACTACCTACATCAATGCAACTGTTTACATACATTATTATTGGAGTGTGTTATGTAATCCTCACAAAATTTATTATTAGAAAAATTTCTAAATCGGATTACATATTAAAAGCACCTATAATCTGACTAAACTATTGACAAAAATTTTTTATACCATAATAAATATTTATATCATCTATGATCCGACTAAGCTATACATAATATTATACATACAAAGTTAATTTTTAGTTAAATCAACTATACCAGATTTATACTATTTAAATAATCTAAAATCTGATTTAGATATGTTAACTACCCCAAATTATTTTTTTAAAGAAATATAAACTATACAGACATTAGTCTTATCTCATTTCACTTATAGCACCAGATATATGACTTATACCACCACAGATATAAGTCTTATCTTAAGTTAAGCACAACAGACACAAGTCTTATCTGACTTATACCACTACTTATTACACTTATACCACTAAATATATGACTTATACCACTACTTATTTCACTTATACCACCAGATACATTATTTATACCACTATATATATAAGTCTTATCTCAAATTAGCATCAGACAAATGAATTTTATAAAACAAATTTATTTAAAAAAATTAAAAAACTACATTATTATTAACTATTGAAATTATAGACTTAAGCTACAAATTGAATTGAAAAAAGTCTGAAAATTATCAGAAACCCCACAACTCATAATAGGTTTGGTATAAAGTTAATGGATAAAAATGAAAAACTTGAAATATTTATAATATTTTATTAATAATTAAAATTAACATTGAAATTACTTCACATAAAAAAAAATTTTTATGATTCGTCCTTGAAAATTAACGCAAAATATTTAATGTAATCTAAAAAAGGACTTTTTCGATCTGTTTCTTCAATAATAAAGTTATAAAAATAAAGTACTTCTCTAAATTTGACCCACAATTCATTGAAAGTATCAATTTTAAACAAAAAAAAAATAATTTTGTTTAAAATGCATAGTATAAATCATATCTTTTCACTCTTAACTCAAAGGTCTAAAATAAATAAATAAAAAAAAACTATTAAAACAATAACAAAAAATAAGAGGGTATTCGGTAAAATAAGATATAAAAGCCAGTATATAAATTATCCAATTGAACTTAAATCATCATTAGAATAATATTGTTTCCTTTCCATTTTGATGAAAGTATCAAACTAATAACAATCTACCTAGTTACACTGATAAAAGTATTAAAAAAAAAGTCTATAAATTTTTAAGAACCCTAAGCAATCAGTTCCATCTTCCACCACCTATAAACTGTTTATCTAAATGATATCTTATATATAATAAAATTATACAGAGGTACCTAACCTATGTAATGTATACCTGCAAGTATAATATCTTTAATGATTCTATTTTGGATAAAAAAAACTCATAAAATTTTTTTTTTTTTTTTGTTTTTAGAGCGCAGTGATTTTTCACAGTTTTTTCCCCATATAATCAACAATCTTTATTTTATATTATTCTCTTCCTTTTAATAATATGTAATCATTAAATAATAGGGCGCTAATACACATCTATTCTATTCTATACTAAATTATTTCTCAAGGACATTAGATTATTGAAGCATTAACTCAACACATCACAATATCATATGTATATTATATAGTATATTTATGTATAAATAAATAAAAAGGACATCAAAATATTAACGATTTTTCGTAATTATTTTCTTAATTTGAATTTCGATCACATTTCTAAGTTCTTTTGCTATAAATTAATTATTAAAAACTTTCTAAGAAATATTTCCCTTAGAAAATGAATAACTATTTTTACAAAAAAAAAAAAAATGAGAAAAAAAAATTCACTTGAAATTTTTCTGATGAGTATATAAAATATTTAAGATGGGTAGATAAATTTCTAAGAATTCCTATAATTATTTTACTATCATCCATTTAATAATTATCTAAAACTTATCCTTGAATGGTAATCTCTTATAAGAAATTCTCTATTAAGATTGAGAGTATATATTTAACTAGAAAAAAATATAGGTCTATTAAATTAAGGATACTAATGGATAGTCTTATATTAAGTATATCTTAAAAATTCTTAAATTTTCAATCTTTTAAAATTCAATTTTACATATTAAACATACATATTCGAATAATAAGAAATAAATTAAATAATTTTTTTTTGTTTTTTTGCTTTGATTTTTCTTTTAAAACAAATAATCAAATTTTTTAAAATAAAAAAACAAATCCTAGAGAAATAACTGTACATTTATTATTTCAATAATATTCTTTAAAAGAATATTTCATATGTATGACTATGTTATCAATTCAGTTTTCTAAATAATATTATTCAAAAAGGATATTTTACCACTCTATTGCAAAAGAGTTGGTCTACATTTAAACTTAAGTTCAAATCTACCTTTAAACTTATTGTCACAATAAAAAATATTATATATAGGTAATTACTATCTATAAAAGATTTGATTTTTATGGCATTTACTGAAATTGATTTTAAATGGGGAAAATGAGATCTGATTATGCCAGTACTGAAACGTACAGATTGTGGGCCAACTTTTTTGCAATAGTAGTAGTATACATTACGAATAATGCTCAATTTTTTCAAAATTAGTATAAATATTTCAACAATGATATTCCTTCAATCAGTATTATTTTATCAAGAACATTTTCTATTTCGATTATAATATTTTAAAATAAAAATACATAAATTCATATCATCCTGGATTATACTTTCAATACTAAAATCTATAAAAAATTTTAAAATAAAATCAATCACAAGATAATTAAAAAAAAAAAAAAAAAACAAGGACATTAAAAGATTCTAATGAAATTTAAAGTTTTTTTTGATAATTTTAATTAAGGTTTTAGTCCTGTTAGTAAGCTAAATATAAAATTCTAATTGCCTGTTCGAATTTAAAGAGCAAAAATAGAAACTATAATACATCCTTTTATGTTTTTTTATTCAAATTACAATTATTTTTTTTTTTATTGTTTTTGTTTTCCAACATTCAAGAGTATTTTTTATTCAAATTAATTTTAAATCATTGAAGCTATATTTAAAATATAAAATAAAATAAATTTAGGATAATCTTATTTTAAAATAATTTTAGCAATCTACAATATAAATATCTAATAGATACTATAGTATATATAGTTTTATAGTGTATGTTATTATAAAATTAACATAGGTATATATAACTATAAAAATGAAATATATTAAGATTGAAATAACTTTTCAGAACTTCAGAAAAAAAAATATTTTCAAATTTTTTTTAATTTAATATATAAAAGGACATTTTATATATATAAGACAATAAAAAAGCAAACATTTGAGTAATTTATTTCAAACAAATCCATTTATTTTTATTAGTAATACTTTTTTATTTTATTAAAAAATACTATCAAAAAGTTTTCTAAATTGGTGTCTTTATCGACTAGCAGCTGGCTCTGTAGTTCTAATTTTGTTTATTTATTCGCCTTCGATTTTTCTTTTTTGTCTTAATTTCGGTTTAATAGTTTTTAAATATTGTTCTTCCATTTTAACAGCATGTTCTAATCAGTAATTCTATATTTAGATATAGCATTTTATCTCTGTCCATCGAACACTACAATTTATATTAACAAAAATATTTAGTAAATATTTACTGCGTTTTTCCATTGGGGAATTTCTCGGCTAACATAAAATAGCATTGATTAACCGGTACAATCATTGTTATCTATCATAATTATTAACAGTTCAACATATTGACAACAACAATTCAATATTTAATTTCTTGGCTAATCTTTTCTCCATCACATCCTCACAATTTGTCACAAAAACGATCATTTTCAAACAAAAATCTAAAATATTTAATCATTTAAACAAAAAAAAAAAACAATAAAATAACAAAATCAAAAATTAAAGGATTAAAAAATAAAGCGGTCAAATTAACTTTTTTAATAGCATTTAAATCTGATTATGGATAATAAAATTATGTAATAATTAAAATTTATATTTGAAGTAATACAAGCAAACAAAAAAAAAACAAACAACAACAACTTCAATAATTCCATTAAATTTGTAAAATAAATCAGAATTACATCAACCAAAAACTGCAACCTAAATCCTTTTACACACATACTTAATTTAAATTAACTTTAACCAAGTAAAGTAAAAAAAACACTATTTTTTTTTTGTTTATATTTTTCTTATTATTTTCTCCTACCGTAATTGAATTTTAGTAAATTTTCTGTGGTGTTTTGTTTTTGTTGTTTTTTTTTTAAGTTTTCAATTTAATTAAATGAGTTAGGTAGGTACTTTAAATGAATTTGCATATTATACAATGTTAAAGAATAATTAGGATTTTCATCATGTCAATACTTTTAAAGAAAACAATGTTTGAATAATAAAAAAACAAAAAAACCAGTTAAAAACAGTTATTATCAGTTTAGAGTTCGTTTTTAACAAATTCTTGTATCGATTTTACTTACTTATTTATTCGTGGCTGTATAATCAATTATTCGATAATTGCCTAATATTTTCTTCAGTTGACTGTGATCTGAATTGTTTGAAGTCTATATATCAAATATTTTAAATCTTCCAAGATTGATCAAATTTTGATCTACCGATCTTGAATGATTTAAGTTTGATATAAGTTTGAACCGATCTTAAATGATCTACCAACGGGATCAAACTTACCTTAATAACATGTATTTTTAGATCTGATCATTTCAGAAGTTGAGAATTTTATTCAAAAATTCATTATTTTCAACTTACACACTTCGAATTATTGTCTAAATCAGTTTCGTGTGTTGTTCGAACTAGTTTGAGCAACGAATAGTAAACCAAATCTACTCACCATATGTTTTACTTTGATGTTAGATAACGAAAAATATCTTGATTTAAGCATTTTTGACGCATTTTAAGCTAAATATGTTCAAGTAAAATCTAGTAAAAGCTAGTAAATAAAATCCTTTCCATCCATGTTCCAATTTACCAAAAAAGCACACAATTATGTATTTGCCTCTATAACATATTGTCGTTATATCTAAACCACATAATATTCGATCACAATTTTTTTTCTTTTTGTATTTTAAAAATACCAATTGTATCCTGGCAGACATACTGAAAAATTTAAAAATATTTATTTATTTACTGCTCATGCACAATGGGAACGACAATGACAACGACAATCAATCACTGGCGCACAATAAAACGACAACGACAAAAATATTTATTTTTGTTTATATTTTACATTTTACAGTGTGCTGACACAACTTTATTTATTGTTTTGTTACATACGATACCTAGTTTGCTACATTTGATAATTGGAATTTTAAATACTGAAATCAAATCTGAATACTGAAATTTTTCAAAATTATGTTCCACAACGGCAATTTATTGTTTTTTTTTTGTAGAAGTTGTCGTTGTTATTACCATTGTGCGTGATCCGTTGCTATATAATTGATTGATCCCGATTTAAATTTTGTCATCTGTAATGTAATCAACAGCATTAATAAGATGACAAAATTTAAATTGTCAAGTCAATTATAACCAACAGCATCAAAATATTTCTAGTTTTAAAGATATATTTCAACAAAATAATGAAATCAGTTGGCAATCCTTATGCACATTTACATATGGAATAATAATCCTTTTTTTCAATTTTGTTTTTTTTTTTTTTTTTTTTTTTTGTAAAATTACTTTAACTTTTTAATTATTAAAATTAGCTTTAATTGAAATTTTATATGTACCCAAAAAAAAAAAAAAAAATGTAATTAAAACAAAATGTGAAAACAAATTAATTTTATTTTTTTAAAATGAATGACAATATTTTTTCAATTAAATTTTTATTTATTGCAATAAATTGGATTTACCCAAAGGTATTGCATGTCCTTTAAAATTAAATGAAATTCTGCAAAACCAAAAAAACATAACTTTGAAAATTAATTTAAAATATTTAAAGTTCCTCAAGAGATTTCTATTATTTCCAATCAAATGGTAAATTTTTTTTAAGTCAACTAAATAGCACTGAATAGCACTATATAGACAATATAAGGGAATTGTTTAGTTATATAAATGTTTTGAATAGCTTTATATAAGGTCTTTCGGGATATTATTATAATATTATAAAATACATGATATTTAGAAAATTCAATAATTATAAATAGAAAAATATATATATATATATTTTTTTTTATATAATTAAGTATACTCAAATTAGCTGTTAGCTATATTAAAATTCAATCCTTTTTA
Organism: Argyra leucocephala; assembly: GCA_963942445.1. Lineage (NCBI taxonomy): Eukaryota > Metazoa > Arthropoda > Insecta > Diptera > Dolichopodidae > Argyra > Argyra leucocephala. Next base: position 136,532,114 of record OZ012681.1, on the reverse strand, counting down.
ATTTTGCAATATTCTCAATTTTCAAAATTTTAATTAGATCTCAATGGAATTAATTCATAATATTATATTTGTATTCAAAAAGGATGAAAAATTAATTATACAAATTTGAAAAGTAAACAAACAAAAAAAAAAAATTTAAATATTAAGAATTGCATAATAAAAATGCGATATTCTACTTTAAAATACATAATTACTAATTATGACGTAAGCTTTGATGAATTGAAAAGGATTATGTTTACGTTGAAATAAAAATACTTAAATTAAACAGATTTTATTGGTTTGATGTAGTAATTAGATTAATCGAATTATTTAGTATCATTTAAAAATTTTAAAATTATCCTTTTCGGGAATATTTTTTTTTTTTAAATACCTTTTTAAGTCCATTTAATGAAAAAAAAAATATTACAAATTATAAATGACCTTTCAAAAAAAAGATAATTTATAAATATTTATTATGTATAATGTACAATTAATGTTTCAAGAAAAATTTAGAAACACATTAAATATATTGAAAAATTTGTATAGTTAATTTGAATCGCTCATCATACTTTTTTTTTATATAAAAATATTATATAATATATTTAATAAATTAGCAAATTATAAGTGATAGGTGTAAACAAATTAGTATAAGATCTTAATTATTGATATGAGAAATAAGAAAAAATGTATATTGAAATTAAGACATAACAAATAAATAATAATAATAATAATAAAAACAAAGTGGCCTCGGTAGCCGAGTGGTAAAGCACTCGAGTATAGTAATGTAACGACCGAAGGAGCACGGGTTCAAACCCCGTGAGAACCGAAAAATTTTTCAAATGGTGAAAATTACTGAAAAATGTAATTTTCTATACAACCACATCGGTTCAAATATAATTTAATAATTATTAAAGATATAATATAACTAATAAAAAAATAATATAAATATATAATATACAAAATATATACCAAATAATTAATATAGTTTAATTAAAAAAAAGGCCCACATTTCGAAAGGGAAAAGGACCTATAAAAGTTGACCTACAGATTTATTTGTAGGATCAACTGTTAAAATAAATAAATAAATAATAAAAACAAACATACTGATATAGAGATAGATTTAAATGTCATTTCAAACAGGACGATTAGAATTGACTTTAACAAATGTTCATTGAAAAAAGTAGCTTATTTCAACTGGACATAATAAAAGCAGGAATAAACTTGAACAATACCCAAACAAACTCATTTCTATTTATAAGTCATAATAAGATTAATTTGCTAAAGAGACTTAAATGTTTGATACCGTTATTCAAAAATTTATAAATTAATCAAAACGTTACAGTATACAGTATAGAGCTATATTAAATATATGATCTTAATACATGACAGGACCGCTGGTAAAGATGAAAGAATTTGTATATAAGCTTACAAAAATATTGCTATGATGATCTAAATTAAAATAGATATTAAAGTATGATTAGATTAATATCTATAGTATGAATAGATATTAAAGTATGATTCCAAAACTGGAAAATTAAACTGAACAAGCAAAAATCGGTTCACATTACTTACGCATTAAGACGAAAAGCACCACAATATTGCATATATATAAATGATATTCAAGTATACCGAAAGCGGAAACAGTATAATATCTTGAACTACACCTTGGCTCGCGTCTTAACTGGAAACATCATGTTAAACAAAAAGAATTTCAAATCAAAAAGAAAATCATAGATATGAACTGTCTAGTATTTAAAAATATTAGTACTAAAATGCAATTGCATTGTATTTGCAACCAGACTGATCTGATGAACAACATTGTTGATTCGTAACTGTTATACTTTTCTTCTTCGTAATATCAATACTACAATTTATGGAATATGATGTAGTCTTTAAGTGAAATATTATTAAAATTAAATATATATTAAAACTCTAGGTATTGACTTAAAACTGAGTATGATTGGCAGTCTTCTGATGATGGTATAATAATCATACCTATAGTTTTAATATTTATTTAATATTAATACTGAATTTATATTACAATATTATTTATTAATATCATGATAACGATATTACATGTCTTACATGAGATTACATGAATTCATATCGATATTACATGTCTGTCAGTAGTATAAGTCTGATTATTACGATTTTTTTATGACTTTTATAGTGCCGAAAAAATTCACGGTTTCAACTAAAAATTGAATTAAAAATTTAAAAATAAATACAATTTTTTTTACATTAAATGTCCAGAATATTTGTATTAAATTTTCAAAATAAAACGTTTAGCTATTTCTTCTTTTTTTTCTGTTTAATAGAAAAACTCTAAAAATATTAAATATAAAAAAAAACATTTTAAGGACTCACTATAATCTTCTTAAGCTTTAAAAAATTTGAAAATAGTTTCAGAATAACAAATTTTAAAAAACAAAAATAAAAACTAATTTTTTCAAAATAAATTCTTCAGAATTAAAGTAAATACTTAAAAATCTAAAGACTGACTCCTTTAAATTAATATATTCTTTTGAATCTTTAAAGATATTGATTATTTTTTTTACACTAGGAATACAACTAAAAAACTGAATTCTTATATGAATTGAAATACAAAAAAACAAAATATTGTTTAGAACTTTTACAAATTTATTCCTCTTTTTCTCTATATATTACATAAATGTATACATATGTATAATCTTAATCTAGAAAATCCTTTTGATATCAAAATAAAACAAAATTTCATATAAATACCTATTTATCTTAAACCATAATTTGTATACATATAGATACATTACACACATATATATACATATATCTAAACGATTTTTATTTGAGTTTAGAAAATATTTGCTGTGTCAATTCCCAAAAAAAAAAAAAATAAGAAAAAAATTATTATTTTCTTTTTATTATTATTAAAAATAAATCAACAAACCAAAAATAAATATTATAGAAGCGCGCCCACTTACATATTAAATATCCTTCTATCTATTTGAAAAAAAAAAATGATTCTATTTATAGCAGAACACGAATTTTATCTCTTTATTATGTAGCTAGTTATGCTTGTAAATTTTAATCAGAAAATAACTCACAAAAAAAAAAAAAAAAAAAACAGCAACAACAACAACAACATAATAAAATACTTAGAAAAGTCATTCGAATTATAGAATAATGAATTCTATATTTTGATTTCAAATGATATTGATTTAAAAGTTTGAAAAAAAAAATGTTCAATAGGTTCATTGATGTATTCAAAGAATAATATTTTTTCTACATAATATGGCCAATTATCTATTATATAAAAATAGAAAACTAATTTTAGATGTTCATTTATACATATACATATACTCATATATGTATACAATTATTGAAAACAGGATAATTAAAATTTAATAAAGTAAAACCTTAAATTATATTCAAATTTGAGTGATATCTCACTGTAAATGAAATTACATTTAACCCTTATGTTCCACATACCCGGGTTTGTATTTAAATTTAGGGCATTTCCGAACCTCTGTCAAATCGCACTTGATTTGTTGTCAAAATTTTAGTGTAGTCTCAAATACACTAAATATTGCAAAATTAAATTTATTAAAACTGAAAATAAAAAAAAAAATTAGTGCTATTTGACAGGTTTACTGTAAGTATCAAGTGCAAGTGCGAAAGGTTCGGAAACGCCCTTAGATTGTAGATAATTCATTGAAATTTTAGGTACTCTCAATTAAGACTATTTTCCATAACTTTTAGCTAAAACAAGTACAAATCGTGCATTTTAAATACTTCTTTGAAGCATTGAAAAAAAATGTCATTGTTACCATAACCAACATACCCAGGTATGTATACGTATATTTTGTACGAAAAATATAGTTTTTCAGCTAGTTTTGTAAATATATTTAGAATAAAAAAAATAAAAGGTAGCTAAATAACAAAATTTATTTCAAAGCAAATTCATATTTTTATGAAAATTACATAACATAAATAAAACAAGATAAAAAATTCACATAATGTAATAAAATAAAGTAACAAAAAAATTAAAAACACCCAAACAACCCATACCTACCTATAAAAATCATCATCATCAGATATTTGATCCCTGATACGAAAACATAAAACAGTACATAATCAAATACACACTTGAAAATACTTCAATAATCTTTTATGACAAGTTGTTCAGCAAAATTAAGCTTAACTATACACATCAAAAATTTCAAAATAGAAAAAAACTAAAGAAGGGGAACTTCCCGAAATATTATTTTAATCAAAACGGCAAAATTACTTTTAAAAATTGTTGCGATATATTTGGCAACAAAATATTGTATTCATTTTTCATACAAAATGTATTGCATAGCCGGGTATGCTGGTTGTTGACGGAATGTATATTTTTTGGTTATAAACCAGAAGGTTAAAAATGTTTCGAAAAAAGCTCGATTTAATTTTTCACTTTCCCGCAGTATTGGTATAAATATTTATCATAAATGTAAGAATATATCCTATTATTGATTACAGCTTACAACAAAAACAAATAATAAAAAAATTTATCGCGTACCCCTTTTTGAGATATTTATACTTCGGCTAATACATTCTTTAATCGAGTGTTTTAATTCTTGGTGCCTACTGCACACATTGTTATTGTGTACACTACAAACTAATAATAAAAACCAACTAACCATTGATTTTTATTATTTTTCTTTTTTTTACTTCATTTCTTCTTCTTTTTTCTCTTGTATTAAGGCTTAGGTTGTTTTTAACAATTAGATTAGATTATGTAATATTGGGAGGGGTTTTGGCTCCTACATTACTGCAGCCGAAAATAGGCTTATTGTGATCACCCTTGTTAGTTAGTGCGTTTTCTAACCATATTATACATCTTGAGTAATAGTAGCCAAATTGTTACATGAGCATTTCGAGATTTCACCTTGTCGATGATTTGTTTTATAAATTGTTACCATGAACTATCTTAGCTTATATTTGCTTATTCATTCAGAACTCTTGATCTTTCACTATTCTTCTTTTACATTTGATCCAATTGACAACATAAAAAGTAGTCTGTTTGTATAGTATTTTCGTATTCGTTTTTTTTAGCTCTATCTCTAATGGTCTATCCTAAAATATTTTGTTAGTGTTTAAGTTTCTGCTGTACGAGGAATACTTTTTGTTTTGCTATTATCCCTTTTGGCTTCTGCTGCATTTGTCATAACTGAACAAAAGCATGTTTTGCATATTTTAATCTTAGCTACTCTGAGTACAATTTTCTTTTTATTAGAAGCAACTGAACAGCTTCTTTTTATGTTCTTTAAAGTAACTTAGATAGAATTATTTTTTCTTACATTACGTACGGTGTCCGTTAATTCCGTATTCTATATTTTTGTTATTACATAGTAATAGTCTATGCTTTTTAGCAACTTTGCCGCATTATTCATCAGCACATTCTACTCAATGCTATCTTTTAAGATCAATATTACGAATCTACTGTAGTATTCTCACTCACTATATCCCTTATTAATATATTAAGATGTTCATGGTATGTTTCAGAAGATAAGAGATGATTTATGATGTTTAAAGATGATTTGCTGCGCAACCCCAAAACTGTGTAGGGGTCATTATAGTTAAAACATAAATAGTCTGTTGTGTTGAAAAAGTAAATATAATTAAAATAAAAATATGTACCTCAGTCTCACTACATGATTTTTCCTTTTTCTGTTCTCGTTTTTTTTTTTATTTTAAACTTAATTTGTTATACTCAATGTACCTTAACACAACGTGGGAATTAAAACACAAAAAAAAAATAAAACATAAATTTAAAAATAAAATCTATTCTGAAATTGCTAGCATCAATGAAAAAAACAAAATCTTTTTATTTATTTTTGTACATTTTTCTTTAAAAACACAGTTAGTAATTTTACAGTTTGAAAAAATAACTGATCCTGTACGTTTGCTTTATATATTTTCTATTTAAAATAAATTTAAAAATAAAACTTTTTTTTTATTAGTTTTTGTTTTTGTATATATAAAAATTGTTTGGTGATAAGAAAACAGCCAATATAGTGTATAGGGTACGGATGAGAAAAATTTGTCTGGATCTTTTTTCATTGGTTTTTTATTTTTAATTTTTGTTTCTGTTTTTTTTTTTTTATTATAGTTTTTCTTTTTTTACAATTCAATTTTAATCTAGATATCTTTTTCTATTTTTATATTTATTTCTATTTCATTCGCAATTTATCCAATATTAAATAATATACTACGTACATAATATTAAAAATGTACAAACTGCCCACCCGTTTTGTTCGTTTGTCGCTATTGAAAATGTATTTGTGAATGAATGCACATTTATCATTATTTATTCAGTTGGTTATCATAGGTATACACAACGTCAACAAATTTCTTCTATATAATTTGATTAAAGAATTCTGCATAAGATCAGATATTCAAGATATTCAAATGTTGACAGATATTATTAAAAATTAAATCATGAATTAACATCTTGTTTCGAAATTAGCTAAAAAAATATAATTTTTATTTTGATTATTAACTACGTAACATTTTATTGTTATAAAAACAAAATTAGTGCTATAAGACTCCTATATGACTCCCGATAAGGGTTAAAAGTGTTATAACGATGTTTTTATGGGAATAATGTGATTAGTACTGTTATATGAATATATTTATAGCAATTGCGGTAGTTGTTATAAAGTAAAAAAATAATAATCTGTCGCACAACATAAATTATTTCAAATAAATTTCATTTAAAAATAAAGACATATACACTAATACATATGTATACTAATCCTATAACAGTATTACAGCAATAGCTCCGGTGCCTTATAGGATTCTCCATTTTAGTGCTAAAACGTATTTATAATGTTTCGCAACAGTTGCGTAGCACTCAAATTAACAATAATACTGCTACAAGAGTGTTTATAATATGTGTTATAAGAATGCGCAAGAGTCTTATAACAATAAAATTGTTACGTTGATAAAACCGATATAAGACCGATAAGCCTAAAATACCACCATACAATAATTATCATCATCATTGTCTTATAAACCCATCCGTGGGGCATAGAACAGAAATATAATCTTTCAATCAGCTCTTATCTGCGGTTAGCCTCTTCAATTCTGGCCACATTTTTTTATGGGTACTTGTTTCAGCTAAGACTAAGACACAAATTATACAAACAATAATTCTGTAAACAGTAAAAGCCGAACCCGACTTTTTTCACTAAAATTATATTTACATTTTATTGTCCTAATGATATTTTTATTCATTATTGTGATTTATTACTTGACAGAAACTGGTCGTGCAACATAATACTTTGTAAAAAAAAAAGTAGAACTCTTGAGCTTTCAAAATATATATTCTACGATGAAAGCAATCGAAAAGCTGTTTTCACCTAGATATTTTAATTAGTTGTAGATTTATAATGACCTTTGAAACACAAATTAGACCTACTTACTGAATATTGTATAAAAACCAACTAAATCACATAATATTAGAAAATGTTAAATATTATTAGTAAAATATCCACCCTTATCAAACACACTAAATTGATGTCAACCCCATTCATTTGAACAATTTAGATTACGATCAAATTTTCATCCTAGTTTTAACGATTACTTCACTTTTAACTTATTTTATAACAATTTTTTTTAGCATTAACTTCAAATTTTCTTTAATCGAAATTTTCCTGTACACTGCTCGAAAAACTTTGAGTTTCCAAAAAAAAAAAAAAAACTAAAACGACAAAAAGTTCTAACAATAAAAATCGATCTAATCTTTTAAAAAAGAAAAAAACAAAAAAAAACAAGAAAAATAAATAAATAAAAAAAGTATAACAAATCCCTTGGGTAAGCATAGAAAATAGATTTTTGCTGTTTTGTTATATATAATTTTTTTTTTTTTTATCCTTATACAAACATACATTCACCAATTGTTGAAATAATTTAAGATATTCGTCTGGATTTGGAGGTGGATATGGCCAACTTTTTTAAAAAATTTCTATACAAGTTTTTTTTTTGTTGTATTTTCTTCTGTATGGATTTTCTATTTTATAGAAAAAGTTGTCATTGAGAAACTAACAATAAAAATGTCATGAGATGGTCATATATTGTTAGTGAGCATAATAATACACTTGTGGAAATATAAATAATAAATTTTCGATACTCCGATGATGATCTGGCTCAAGAAAGTATTTATAATGAGGCGACATAAATTAGAAATCTCTGTCTATAATTTAATAAAAATTATTTATGATGTTATCTAATAATAATTATTTATGCTATGGGATGTTTTGTGTGAGTGTGAGACATTGAGAAGCAACAAAACTTATCTGGATGAACGGTCATGAGCGAAATCGTTTTCAAATTCATTAAAAAGTTATGAATTACTATATACTATGTAATATGTTAAAATAGTTCAAGATGACATTAGGACTGTAAAACCAACCCTTACTTAAGAACTATATCTATAAAGTGATTTATAAGATGAAAATTACTTAATTGCCGGGATATAATAAAATTGTAGTAGAGCTGTCATTATTATGCTGTATTCTAATACCAACTGATATGATGCCTGATCGATGTAACAATGTGGAAATCTGGAAACTTGGAAACAAGGTAGAAATTTAAATGGTAACGTGTTTAAATCGTCGCTTTTACTAGACGATTGGTTCCGCAAACAACACTACGTAAAATCGCGACTGTAAGCTAATCAAATATTTCGTGAAAATAATGATTACTGTAAGCTCAAGTACAGTCTTAGAACCACATCAATATCTATGCTACAATCATATACACCCGGTAGTAAAGAGTACAAAAGATGCATATGCGGAACAATTTTTTCATTATTATTAATATAAAGTGTATCATACCAATTTAATATTTTTAAAATTAATCAGCGGGAAGTTAATTTGTCATTTGGATTTAATACACCATAACTTTGTCCAGACACTTGTTACTTTAATAATATTTTTCAAATTATATGGTTATTAGTATACTCTTGTCAATTGCAAGAATCACCATGTCATCTGTAACCAATGTTGTGTATAGAGTTTGTCAAATATCTAGAGTAAATGTTCAACCTTGCGTATCCGCCTGCTGTTTCTTTTTCTGGCAAATACAATTTTTTTTTCTTGTTACACTTAATTTTTTCTCAAAATACTGTACAGGAATATCTTTGACCACTTTTTAATGGAAGGTTTTGTGTCATATATAAAATCGAATGCTTGTGCAACGTCGAGGAAGGTATAGTTGAATTAATTTTTTTCTTGGAGAACTATACCTATTTACATTAGTTATAGCATGAACCTGATGTTATGGTTTAATATCAAAATTGATGGGGACGAATTAGATTTCTTTTTTGGATTACTATTGTGAATTTCCGTAAGAAAAATTTCACAAAAACTTTTGACATAACCGGAACTAAAGATAATGGGTTGGATATGGTGAGCTGGTGATGTAAATTGGTATCAATAATTTTATATAATAAATATACTTATGTAAAAAGATTAGTTATGTAATTTATTCACACGTACTTGCAGTACAGTTTTAAGAGTTTTTGTTTAAGAAATTAAAAGCTGATAGCTTTCTTCTGTATCCCAATCCTGGTTAACGAACCATAACTTGCAACGTTGTAAAATGATAAAGTTGGTTAAATGATAAAAAATTATTAATTATTAACGGTACGAAATTATTCTAACGGTAATTATTTTTAAGCTTAAAATTTGTCTATTTAATTTTTAAAACAAAATAAAGTAGATGCAAATCAATAGTTGACATTTCAATTGACTTAATTACACTTGTCAGTCTCTTAGTAGATTATGAACTCAATACAAAAATTACGAATATGGAACAGTCTATTAAAATCAAACTAAACCAGATAAACATCATTAACCACATTGTTTTTGAAAGATCATATATCACATACATCGCTGTAATCCTTGATTTGATCTAGATTTGGTTTATATTGCTTAGATTGATCTAATCTCTTGTAATGCTTTATCGTCTTTTGATAAAATTAGTTAAAACGAAATAAACAAAATAAAAATATTTAACGTATTGAAATATTAAAAGTCAATGTCTAAATAAAATACGCGTTTAGGCTGATGTAGGTATAGAGAATGCATATGTAATAGGATATAATTATAGAGGATCGCCATTTTATTAGTATAGCATTTATACTTCATCAAGGTATATTTCAAATTCGGGCTTAAATGATTTTTATAATTTCAAATAAATTTTTATCGTTCAGTTTTTCCATATTCAACCAAGACCATTTATTTTAGTTCTGCCATAACTAAATACAAAGAAAATAAATTTAATATTATTTTTTTATTCAATTTTCCTTAACTGTACCTACTATGAGGACTATTTTTTATTATATTTGTTGTTACTTCAATTATTGAATTGTTAAATTTTACTTAATGGAATTTTCGAGATGGAACCATCTCTAAATATAAATGTATCTATATATATATATATGTGTTCTATATATATGTATAATTCTGTAGATTTATATTAGATTAAATTTCTGTTCTTCTTTCTTTTTATTTTGTTTCGAAAATTTGATATTTTACATTAATATCATCACCATTATCCAAAATCATCATCAATATCATCATTATCAATATCATCATCTAGTTCACATAATAAAATGTGTAGGATTTTATTTTATAGAAATTCTACAAGTGTTAATAATTTTTGGGTTGATTACGTTGAGAAAAATTTGAAAGAATTATGAAAAAAGAAAAAATTATGCACCCTTAGAATTTAAAAATTGCCTTTTAAAATAGGTTGACAAAAACCAAAATAAAAAGAGGTTTTTTTTTTGTTGTTATTTTGAAGAAAATACAATTTATAATAAATACGAAACAGAAGGACATAATAAGAAAATAATTTTGAAAATATATAGAAAAAAAATGAGAAGAAGTAAAACTGTAATTCTTTTCATTAACACCATCAATCATTTTTGGAATGAATTGATAGTGTTAATGAAATCAAAAATGGAAATAAAAATTATCTTAAGGATTAGAGAATATTATCAATAAAAATATGGTTTAGTAATTATATTGGTGACCAAAATAAAAAAAATACGTTCCTACAGGACTGAGATTTGAATTTTTTTTTAATTTAAAAATTTTCTCTATCCGGTTCGACTGACTCAACCTCTGGAAATGTTGATATTTGATCAATTTGATATTTTTGTGCTTGTTAAAATATCATTTGAGTTAATACAGTTTAACGTTTTTTTACATATGTACCTAAAAATGCTTCGTCAGCCGCAGGACGCAAAATATAAATTCGACGAAGAATATAATTTTGCAAAAATACTTAAAAAGTTTGTTTTAAAATAAATTAAAAGTTAGCTTCGAATTTTAAAACGATTGATTTTATTCTGACTATTAACAACAATATTTTCGCAGCAAAAAAAAATTCCATAAATTTATTATGTCAAAAAAGCTTTTTGATAATCTATGAAGCAGAAAAAAATAGCCTTATGAACATTTAGACAGTTCTGAATCAAAATTTGGAGGCCAGGAAGAGCTTCGCGTATAGCAAGGCCCGCTCTAAAGTCGAATTGTGTACTACTAATGGTAGTTTCACATTTCTTACCGATTCGGAAGTGAATAATTTTTAAAATGATATTTAACGTGTGGCTCATTAAGCTTAGAAGTCGTTCACCGTTACATTTTTTTGCATTCGATTTTTTATGCATTGATTTTAGCCAATCTCCTGGGTATATTTCACTATCATAGATTTTATTAAAGATTCTTTCTAAGATGGTTAGATTGTCATGAGGGTAGTTCATTAGAGCCAGTAGTAGTTTTAATATTTTTGTTAATAGCTTTCCTTATCTCCTCCTTTGTTATTGGAGGACCTGAGAGTTTTATTTGCGGTAATGTGTGAACATCTCTTATCAACGGATAAACTATCTGTCTCGGATTAAACTATATAATAAATATAGTACAACAAAAAGAATACAATATTAATTGAAGTGTAGTTGTGAATACCAGTGTGGGCTGTACCAATAGATGTACATGTTAATTTATTGGTACTAACTACTAATTAATAAGTATTTATTAAGTTTTCAATTTTTAAATGTTCTGTTATTTTTTTCGTATTAAAACAAATACACGAAACAGACTAAAATTATTCAGAATTAAAACAAAGTTTAGTTATAGAAAACTATTTTAACAGATTGATATATTTTGCCTCTAATGCAAGTAAATTCATTCACTTTACATCAAAATATTTTTAAGTAAATTTTTTTTGCAAAAAAATGTAAATATCTTTAAAACTAAGTTTTCTTAATTTTTATGTCTTTGTTAGAAAAATGAAATTTTACAAGAAAAAATTAAGCATTATAAAATATACATGAATGTATATATTTTCTGGCTATACAATATTTAAAATACATTTTCTAGCTAGTTTACTTGAGACCACCAGATGTCTCTTATTTATTTCATTTGTTTCCAAATATTTTCGGGCATATACAATTAACATTTTTTTTTTATTTTAATTTGCATTTTGTATATATTAAATTATAAAATATACAAATATTAATGAATATGTATTAAAACATTCACTTATTGAAAATTGTTAATTTAACCTCCAGTGATTTTAATTTCTCTATTTAAAGTCCGCTGGCTTATGTCAATTATTCAATTTGTCATCACCATACCTGACATACTATCTACTTGAATGATTCACCGTATTTTAATGTGTCATGTCACGATGGTACCTGGTAAATAAATAATAATAATTTATCAAGTAAATTTCAAATATAATTCTGTTGGGCATTGTATTCTCAAAATTAAATTCAAAATTAATTATCATAAAACCATATTTTGAACTTTGAAAACAACTTTAAAAGAAAAGCATAAATTCAATTATTTTTCATTTTAAACTGAAAAAAAATTGTTTTCTTGGTTTTAAAAATCGTAGAACCTTTAATTTCTCCTACAATAATAAATTTATTTATGTATTTAAAAACAAAAAAAAAAGTAAAGATAATTCAAAATAAAATAAATAAAATTTTAAATATCTTAATTTTATTCTTTACACTTTCTCTATACAATATTTTTACTCTTTACATAATATATTATGTAGATATTTTACATATAAATATTGAATAATATGTAATAAATATCGGTATGTATTCTGGTATTTGTGTTATGTTATTTTTCTTATTTTTTTACGATTATAACATACACACTTGTATACAAAGATGTAAACAAGGAAAAAAAAAATCCACAAAGTTTTTGTTTTTTTTTTTTTTTGTTTTCTTTACATGATTCGAATACGAGAACAGCAATAAATCTGCGATTTTATTGATGCTGTAAGACATTACACTGTAATACAAATCGTTCGCATATGTCAAATTTTAATATCAGCCATTTTGATGAATGCAAAAACCAAAAAAAAAAAAAAAAATAACACGTAACCAAAAATATGTTCATATACATTTTTTTTTGTTACTCTTTCCTTTTTTGCCCTTAAATAATTCTCTCATATGTTACATATTCGCTTTATAACAAAGTATTAGTGTTCGCAAGTATCAGTATTGATTAGATTGATACACAGGGGCTGAAGTAGTTATCTTTTGAAAATCATAATGTATTTTTTTAATATTTTTGCAGCAAGTAAAATGTCTATAAAGTAAAATTGGAAAAACAAGATTCAAAGTCGAGTACAAAACACTGAAGAAGTCTGCAAGTAGTAGACGAAATACGCTTATCTGTATGATAAGCGCATATTAGTAAAATTAAAAGGAAAATATTCGACTATTTTCGACAATTAAAATTTAAATATTTTTAAAACATAGTCTTGACTAATTTGCAAACAAAAAAAAACGATTTTTTACAAAAAAGTTAGACAGCGTTTACACATCAATATTCTTCAATATTTATTGACGATTTTAGATTGAAAAGAGAGACATTTGTGTTTACACATCAGTTTTTAAACAATCAAACAATTTGTCAGTTTTTTCTGATATATTCACCAAAACTAATATAAAAGATAAAAACTTTTTTAATCAAGTACCTTGTCAATATAAAGCAAATGTCAAAAATTAACATATGAATGTTTCTAAGTTTTTCATTATTCGCCATATTTAATTTTGTCTCTCTCAATCAATATTGAAGAAAATAGGATAAATTCTATTTTTTTCTTTAATATATATTGATATCAATATGTGTTTACACATCAGTATTTCTTCAATATTCTCTCTCATCAATAAATACTGTCAATATATATTAAAGTGTAAACACTGCCTTACATATCAGAAACTACTGCACAATAATCCAGGGGATCCATGTATTTACAAATCATAGATTATGTAGATACAGTTACCAATCAAAACGAACTACCTAACGTAATTTCTTTATTCGTTAGATTTGAAATAGATTTCTTCCACACTAATAGAAATTTAAGTTCCAAAGCAGCTCCTACGAAATTTGAAGCAGCCAAAATTATGGTGCTAGATTAATAAAAAACTATACATTTTATTGAAGCATAAATTCAAACTGGTTGTGAAAAAACGAACATATTTTTATTCCTAGAATACCGTTCGCACAAAAACACTTAATAAATTTGGTGCGATAAAGTTTTCCATATTCATTAACAAATCGCGCAGAGACAAATTTTAAAATTTTTTGGCCTTCAACTGAAAAAAGATATTTACTATTATGGACAACTATATTCATCCAGGGTAAGAACAACAAGGAACGTGTTTGCTCATTCTCCATCATGAAAAACCCGAAATAGTGTTTACAAAGAAATTAAAGTCAAATTAGGGTATTGTTGATTTTGTTACCGTAGTGATAAAATATATTAGAATATTTTTGATAAACCAATTTTTTTTCATTCGGTCAAGAAATCAAATTTTATTGAAGTAAATTCTGTACATTTTGTTCTCGATGCGAACAACGTCGGGTAACTTTACTAGTATTTATTAGTATATGTTTTCACCCTTGTATAGTACTCGTAGTGCGTTTGCGAAAATGTTGTTAATTTAATTTAAGTTAATAAGGACTAATTATTTGGTTCAAATACGAATTGGCAATACTTCTAAACATTTATTATTATTTATTTTAACCCTCTACAGGTTAATGCACTTTTTAAGATCCTCCAACGAATGTATTAAACATCACAAGGAATCTTTATGTGAAATTTAAATAAATTTCCAACTATTGACAACTTCATTTATCATTGTTTTGCACATTTAAGGTGGATTTCCTCTTAACGGACGAACGTCCGAACAAATTTTTTAACCAATCAAAAAATTTTATTTTACCAATACACAAAAAATCCTCTCAGAGAATTTTCTTCATCCAATTTCTTAGTTAAAATATTTTTAACTTTTGGCTGAAGGACGAAGTAAAAGAAAAGGATAAATATATAATTATTTGATAAATATTTATTGGTATCTCGATTTATGAATGAACGCATTCACATATAGAATTTCAAATGTTTTTTAAGAAAAAAATATGAAGTGTATTTTTTTTGTTTTTTAGTATAAGATCATTTTGTTTCTAACAAATTATTTATATTTTAAGATAAAAGCAAAGCGCTATAATTTATTTTTTTCGATATTACAATATTATTTATCCATTATTACTCTTAACAAAATTTTAAATTTTTTTAATAAAAGTAATATCAACGCATGTAAACATATTTTTAAACGTCAACCTTTTTTGACTACATAACAAATGTCAATCCTTCCCGCATTTGAGAGGAAATCATAAAATTTTCTTTAATGGTATTTGTGTTTCAATTATAGTGTAAAATAAAATTGTCCGGACGTTCGTCCATGAAGAGGAAATCCACCATTAATAATACTAGTATACTTAACTTGATTGACTCAATTTCAAAAATGGAATCATAATAATGTCCCATCACTATTCACAAATAACAAATTATTATTTTTATTATTATTATCTTGTTTTGCTTTTGATGACAAAAGGATTGGAATAAACATCTTCTTCTAATAAGAGTAGATTTTATGTATTTAAAAAAGAATTTGTATTTGTAAATAACAAAACAAGGATAATAAAAATAAAAATGAAAATGAAGAAAATATTGTCAATTTAAAAATGAAAAAAAAAAAAAAAATACACAAACCTAAAACAATGATAAATATGTGTCTTGGGGACTCGTTTATTACCTGTAAAATATTTCCGAAAATATATTTCTAAGATACATATTTATGAATTTATGTTAATATGTGTCTACAATGATACCTATATGCACGTACATGTAGATAATATATTATTATGGTGAATGTATGTAGAATAGAAAGAGAAATTAAAAGAAATAAATGAATTCCGGTGTTGATCAACAAAAATGAGCTTCAAAATTTCAATATTAAATTTTTTGATATGATTAAAAAAAATTTAGAATTTGAGAATAAAAACAAAAAACGGTAGGTACCTAAAACAATGTTTATTATAAAATGTACAGGATTATGTAGTTTGCAAGGCATCTAAAATTTGTAGTACAAAACAATATACGAATAGAAGTTTAAAGACAAAGAGGCTTACTTACTAGATAACTTACTTACTATGATAGTGATTCTGTTATCTACTAAGTTAAAGCATCTTTGTATGTATAATGTCTAAATTTTAATATATTAACTTTACAAGAAACCTACAAACTGAATCGTACCAGCTTAATTGAATGAAAAGTACAATTTTTAATGAAACTGAAATTTAAGTTATCTTGAATATGGCAATTTGGTTATATGAATTATATTTAATACTTAACCTCCTCAAAAGTAGACTACAAACCCGTAGGCACAACTTTAATTGGAATTTCATATTTAATTAATTCTTAAATACTTTCTTTTTCAAAGTCAAAATTTTCTAACCCACTCTCTCTTTTAATATCTATAAATTCTCATTTTAAGTTAGTATGTTCAATTTCGTTTGATATGAACAATTTTTCAATCTTTCAACTTTTCAATTTTCAATTTTAGAATAACCAAACCTTAAAACACCCAAAATGTATAACGAAATTGAAAAGAAAAACAAAAAAAAAAGGAAAAAACCGATCAATCACCTAAAAGAAGAAAAAAAAAAGAAAATAAAAAATTTTGAATAGAGGAAGGGTAAAATTTAATCGATAGAAGTCAAAAAAAGAGTAAAAACAAAAAAAAGTAAAATACTCAGGTGTCAAATGGATTTTCCGTATTCTCTCTTTTTTTTTTCTTGAAAAAAATCTTTTTAAAAATTAAAAATTTAGAGAAAAAGAAAAAAAAACTTTTTTCTGCCGATGAAACGTCAAAAGAGCTTGTCGGTAATATCTAGAAAGCAAACATGAAGGTATTACAAAGAAATTTCCGTTTTTTTTTTTTTTTTTTGATTTTTTCCTTTCCTTAAAACCTTAGGTAGATTTTGGGATGGCAAAAATGAAAAATTTAATGTCCTTTTTTTTTGTTTTTTTTTTTAATTTAAAGAAATTTTCCGTTTGAATTAGTAATGAAAAACCAAAAAGTGGAAAAAAAGAGTTGTTATAAATTCCATTCCGACTCTTGAATTACATGAGTTTTGATATGTTTATGACGTTAATGTTCTTAGAGTTATTTTACTTTTAAGTATGATAGGATATACGATAGGAATATTATTTTTGATTTAAAATCATTTTTTTTCTACTACTATTTACATGTCAACATATTATAAATACAAATTAAATTAATATTTAATATCAATAGAACATAAAAGCATTATTAAACTACCTTCATTTGTATGTAATCTGACTATCAAAGTCATCTTTTATTTTATTTTAATTGTAATTACAACAATGTCACTATTGTTGTAATAACAATCTAATAAACTATACAATTGTTGTATACAGTAAAGTATTATAATATATATTACATTGTCTGGCAACTCCCTAACTATAACTTAGTGTAACACACTGATAGCAACGAGTGGTCTCGCACTGAATCAACACGCATATAAAATAAATATAAAATATAAAACAATTGTATTACATTATTAAATATATATAAATATATATATATATATATATAAAAGTCAAACCGAGATATAAATATAACAACAATAAATATATAAAATGTCAATTTCGATCTGAAAGTTAACTGAAACTGAAATTTCTACCTTCATATCTACACATTTTCAATTTTCATGTTGCAAAATAATCACTATGAAATAATCGCGATGACGATTTTCTAAACGCGTGAAAAACGATTAAATTAATGTTGGGGGCATTAAAAACCTTGAATTTTCTTTCCGATAATATATATTTACTCTTATATACATACTTTTCCAGAAAATTTCTAAATTACAGTCATGAAATATAATAATTTCAATTTCCGTTAACAATTCTATAACAGTATACTTTAGTTAATTTTAGTCTATTAACTTTGATTATTTTTTTATTATGTATGGAGAACTCTTGACTGGCCAATTCAAAATTTATTCACCTGAAAATTTTCAAATAACAAAATCATACAAAATTTCAACCTCATTAGATACCACTTTCCGTATACATATATATACATTCTTATAATATACACCTATATAAATATAATCAAAGTCTATTTCAACTCTACTCTGGTTATTCTATTCTGTACTCATCATTAACTTCGAAAGATTTGCTCTATAAACTGAATAAATGAAAATTTTAGAATTCTGGAGCGGATCATTAATTCTTAGAAAAGAAAAATAGTAAAAAACAAAACAATAGAATAAAAGAATAAAACATTTACCATTAAAGTATTGACTTTTCTAAAAAATTTAGTCTCATTTGGAATCTAAAAATTGAATTTTTACTTAAACAGAGACTGAATCTTAAATTTGAAAAAAATGTTAAATTTTAAACAGATGTTTCTGATTCCTCTTTTCTAAATAAATTTTTAAATTTTCATTTATTTTATTATGAAAAATTTCCATCGGAAAATAAAATCGGAACTAAATTTACCACTCATTTTAATGATTTCATTTTAAAAGTAAACCATCACCACAAAACACTCTAGAATTAACTCATTTAATTAATTTTTATTTTGTAATTCATATAACAATTAATTTTATCTATTTTAATTAACATTGTTAAATGATCTTAAAATAATTTATATATCATGATAAATAACAAAAAAAAAAAAAAAAAAATAAGAAAAACAAGAATAAAAAACAAATTATTAAGGATAAAAGTCAACCAATTTACAGGACATTAATTCTAGAGAACAACAATTTTTTTGTCTATTTTTTCTATTTTTGTTTTATTTTATTTTTTTTTTGTTATTATATTGAAAAAAAAAAAACTGTTGAACATCATTATGATGACAATATGACATCAGAAAAACAAATAAACATTAAAACCAATTTATCAACTGAATTCAACCCAATTCAATTCCAATTCAATTTAATTCAATTTGAATTCATATACAAAAATGAAATGAAATTTTCGAATAACAGCAGCAGCAGCAGCAGCAAAAATAGCAACAACAGAGAATGTTTATTAACCCCTAAAATGAGTTCTTTAACACGCCATTAAATTTATTTTAAATATGTGTGGGTGTTTTTTTTTATATTATTATTATTATCCTTAAAATAGGTTTGTGTTAAAGGATATAATATGTTATTTTGATTAGTATGTTTATAATGTGTAATATTTTGTGATAACAATATAAAAATTAATAACTTAATAAATACAAGTTCTACATTCCATTCCACATATTAATTTTCTTTAAATATTATCAATTTCGATCTTTGTATTAAGCAATAAGAGGGCATTATTGTTTGATAGAATTACTGTATATTTATAGACATTATATGATTTTTCAATGGTATGTCATTATTGCTTTCGGAATTATTTATTTTTCAATATCAAATATAATTTAATTAATTAATATAATATAAATAATTTAATAAAGTCGTAAGTAATGTATGAAGAAATGTTATGAATATAATGCTGATCTTCATACACTTTTCTAAGATTACAAGCAAGCTTTCGACAGCGTCAACATAAATCAACTCCTGCAAGCATTAAAAAAGCAAAAAATATCGCAAAAACTTGTTACTATGATAAATATTACGATGGAGAAGTCGAATGCAAAAATATTAATGCAAGGGAAAAAGTCGGAAGAATTTAGTATTAAATCAGGGGTTAGACAAGCGGATGTACTTTCTACCCTATTTTTTAATATTAGATTAGATTAGATTTAATTTATTCCGAGAGAGATCTAGTCCCTACATCACCGCAGCCACAAATGGGCTTATTGTGATTTTTTAATATACTCCTACATTATTTTTACTAAATCGTCGCAGCTAATAGCCTCTGCAGACGACATCGCGATATAGTTGGACAAAAATTGTGAGTCTTGACAGAAAATTTCGTGATGCTTGAACGTGAAAAATCGAAAGTGGGTCTAAAAATTAACGAACATATGACTAAGTATCTATGAAATCTATAAAAATGTTCAGAGAATCCGGAAGAAGACAACAACAGAATATACAATTGCAGAATATAACTTTGAGGGAGTATCAAGCTTTAACATTTTCGGAACACTTATTCAAAATGACAACACTGTGTTATTTTGCAAACAGAAAACCTATGCAAATCAAAACTGTTATCGAGACGCACCAAACTTACAATTTATAAATCTATTATACGCCCAGTAGCTACATCGGCTTTGAGGTTTGGTCAATGATGATGGCTTTTGAAAAAGGGCTTATCATTCTGATTTTAATCGAGCTTGAGATAGATCCGAGGACAAGATGGGCCGATAACGTGGAAAATGATGCGGTGAAAATTACAAATTGAAAATTGGAAAACTGTTGCCAAAGATGTCTCCAATGGAGAATCATTTTGAAAAAGGCCAAAATTCACAAATTTATTCATCAATTAATCATTTTTACAAATCTGAATTAAGTACTTTGATATCTTATCTAGAACTACATATTTTCTTTTCTATGATGAAATAAAAACGTTGTGACTGCCACCGAATGACGTGCCTAGATTGAAAAATTGTTATCAAAATTATTTAATACTCATAGATTACCCATAATCGTTGGAATATACGTGACCGTATAAGATTGATGAAATCGGATGATAGTGCATTCCTTTGTCAAAATCTCATACCATTAATTCTAGTAGTTAAACAGCAAAAAAAAAATATAGTATTTAGCCCCATTTGTAGAACTATACAATTATGTGTCGAAATTCGATGCACTTGCTTAAAATTAACAATTAAACCTTAAATACTAACAAATGTGATTTAATTACTTTTTTCCACTGTTCTGAATTACTAATGGTTGATTAAATATTTTTTAAAATAAACCTATTGAACTAGTTTCACGTTTTAAGGACTTGAGTGTACTATTTGATAATAAATTGTGTTTCAAAGAACATTTAAATGTCATAATTAATAAATCTAACTTAATGCGAGATTTCATTAAAAGATTTTCAAAACAATTCAGAGACTCATACGCCCCTTAAATCACTTTTTAATGTCCCTTTTGTTCGCCCTATCTTGAATATGCTAGTCAAGTGCGGTCATTATCTTAGTATAGAATTGAAGCTATACAAAAATATAATAACAAAATCCGATAGTGATTTAAATTTGAATACACTATACAATTTTTTAAGCTTTGTCAAATCTTTAATTTTTTTAAAATAAAATTTTTTATCGTTTCAGTTAAATTTAATATTTAAGACAATCCTAGTTCACACGAGAAATTTTTTTTTTCAATTTTCAATAACTCATTTCAAAATCAAATCATGAATAATCTTTAAATAACAACCTGACAAACTTTCTGATACCTAAACTGAATTAAAATTATCAAAATAAAAGAAAATCACTTCTTTTTCGGTAGAATAAGCATTAAATATCAATTTTCGACAAAAAAAAAATAAACTAAATACTCACACTGAAAATAAAATCACTGTTTAAAAAACTTTTCCAAAGAATATATTTATAAGTAGCTATATATAGTTGTGTCAATAATCCTAGAATTGTTGAAGTTTCCATAGAATAGAATTTTTGTTTTTTGACAAATTCAAAACAAAAAAAAAAAACATAAAAATCTTGAAATTCATAAGAAAATATACCTATCTACTACCTATAGGTAGATATTTTCGCAAAATGTTATACACACTTTCAAACACATATTATAATATAACAATTATTATTTGTATTTTATTATTATTGTTTTTATTATTCTAACCTATTATGTATGAACTTTCATATTTTCTTGACATCATAACACCCATGGGGAATTATTTTTCAACAAGTTCATAAATATTAGTAATATTTTTTTTTTTTTTTTTTTTACATATTATTTTTTTTTTATTTTGTTTGTTTGCTTGTGTCTGAAAACAACTACTTATCTACTTAAATATAAGTATAATTTAATCGATTCCCTATTGGGATTATAATTTATGAACATAATTTTATTTTTTTTGTTTTCGTTTAAGAGATTTTCTATATTCAATTTAATAAGTGTTACAATATACATATGTGAAGTGTTATATATATATTAATTCTATATATTATGGTTAAGAAATAGATATTATTTTCGTTGGTTAGACATGCAAAGACATTTAATTAAATAAATAAAGACTATATGTATGTACTACTACTAAATGTGGTTAAATTAGGTGACAGTGGCGTTGTAAGTTAATCGAAATCGAAATTTTCTAATATTATTTATTGGTTTATTTCATTTTTATGACAATATAATATTATTTGATGATTAATAATGATAATTTAATATTGAATTCATAAATTATTTATATATTAAATAATATGGTATATTACTTAATTGATATGTCTTAAAAAAAGAAATCTGAAAATTTGATACATTATTGAAATTAAAATATAATTTAATGTATTAGGATAGAGTGTTAAGATGGTTAAATTTAGAATATAGAATATTTCAGATTTATTTTGTTCTTCAGATCTTAGTTTGAAGTTATGAAAGTTAAGAAGACTAGATTTAGTTTTGAAGTTATAAAAATGCATATTAGTGATTAAAAATATGTACACATCTAATAAACAATGCTTTTTAATTGATATTATATTGAAAGTTACATTAAAAAAAACTGTTATATGAATTTAAAGTACTATTATGTGCCTATTATACATCAATGTTGTATAAAAAAAACAAATTATTTTTCCCCCATTTTAAATTGTTCTATTACAATAATTGCTATAATTATTAAAATATAAAAAAAAAAATTTTTAGAATTACATCATACATTTTTTTTTTTTTTAATTAAACTTTTATTATGTGCCTTTAATATACAAACTTAAAACTATCTGAGCCTATAAAAAGTTGAAGAAAAACGGCTATAATGGAACTAGTTACTATTAACATTTAAATTAATTTTAAATTTTTATGTTAATTCTAATTGCTTAATAATTTGTTTTTTGTACATTCATAATTATTATTGCATGTTTACATACTACTTTCTTATATGTATAATATATTGTAAAAAAGGCTGAAAAAATCAATATTATATCACATTATAAATTGACATTATAAATTTATCTGAACATTCCCAAAAAAGTCATTTTTCCCTCAGCTGATTTTGACACAAATATTGCTAAGAATATTGATGAGAATTATTGAGAATAGAGCCACCATCAATATTTTCTCATCTATATAATATACTGACAATAACTAATGAAAACATTAATGTATAATATAGGGTTGTTAGTTTACTTTTACTAAAATAATATAACTGTTATATTCTATAATTTGTTTTTTTAATTTTCCTGTAATGTAAAAATGTATCAGTGCCTACAAAGATTGTATTGCTTTTAAAACAGATATTCAGTAGTTGGTATGTTTGTTTTTATATTATGGCTAGCGTATGAGAGAACCTAATGGTTAACCATTTATGACAATCTACCTAATTATACCTTTATCAATTTTTATAATTTAAAATTTATTTTCATTTTTCATATTTTAAATTTTTTTTGTAAAAGGACCTTTAAATCCATTTTTAGTATCACAAACCCATTTTAATATATTTTTTTAAAAGCTTTCATATACCCTTCATTAAATTTAATATTTTTTGTTAATTTTCATTTAAAATTTTAACTATTTATAAATTTTCCAATATTCAAAAATATTCCAGAATTATTAATTAAAAACCTTTTTTTTTTGTTATTCTTATTGTTTTTTTTTTTTAGTTATAAATTTTTATAGTAAATAAAAATCTTAAGTAATGCATTTTTCATTTCTTAAAGGGAAAACTACATTTTTTGATCTTTTTTTTAAATAACAAATATTATTTTTTTTAATTTAAAACAATTTTTCCATTCGAATACCTTTATTCAATTATCTTGAGAGTAAAACTGATATGATATTACAATATTAAACTAAACTATCAGTAGAGTCGTTTCTAGAGCATCTAGATATCACAATGCATTTAGTAAAATTTAGTAAGTATATTAAAAATTCAATTTGTACATTAATTTAAATACTGGAAACAATAGATGGGGAAAATGATTATCAAAGTTGTTTCGGGAACACGAATTAGCACATAGATGTGTATTTTTGATGTCACGACTCTAGGGGTCTGGTTGTTGTTGCTATAGTTGTTTTAGTTTTATCATTCTATCAAGAAAATTGTACTAAAGTAAATCTTACTTAGATCATCAATTTCAAACAAATCAGACAAATAATTAATATTATACCTATAGAGTCATCTCTGACTAATATGCATTTTTTTTATTTTATTTATTGCTCAAAATGAATAATACTACTAACTCCTATACAGTAATTTTATTTCATCTGAAATAGCTTCTTATAAATAATAGACTTATCATTTTAAAATATATTAGATAAACTACAATTTGCTTTACCGAATATTGACACACAATTTCCATTTGATTTTTTTTTTTTTTTTTTTAATATTTGAAGAGATTTGATTCCTCAACATCTAAGAAGGGTGGTTATACATTTGAATTAGTATCGAATTATGCCTTAATTCACACTGTGCAACTGTCAAAATTAATTATTATTCTATTTTTATATGCATATTACAACTATACTACATTTATTAAAAGTTGGCCCACACCTTGCTTGTATTTCAAATTCGTTCCAGTACTGGTTTAATCATTATACATTTTTTTTTCTCATTTTGCCCATAATTACCGCAGTAAATGAAAATTTAAATAAGAACTTTTATTAATAGCAATTACATTTTTATTGTAACAAGCTTAAGGGTGAACCAATTTTATGCAATAAATCTAGCATAATTCAAGTGTATGTGTAATGCAAGATCATTAAAACTATAATTATCTACATATCTTATTTAATATCTTATATTTAATAATTTTGTTTTGCTGTCTGAAGCTTTTGTAATAACAACAATAATAATGAAAAAACGTTATGAAGAGAAATGTGAGATTAAAGCCATTTTGTTTTTTAAATATTATAGAAGTAGGTGTTAGTAGAATAGAAGTAGAATGTAGTGAGAAAATAATATTAATCATTGTGATAAGAGACGATACATATTTACTTTACATTGTTGTTCGTATTTTGAGTTGTAATGTTCATACTTTTTTAATTGCACCATAACTTTACTAGATTAGCAATGGCATTGTGCTAGTATGCATATAACAATAAAAAAAATTAAAAATGTTATGTAATAAATAATCAAATGGGAAATTGCCATTGCCGCCTGAATTCAATTTGTGAATTTTATTTATATTTGTACCTTAACAGTATTCAAACATTTAATTTATTACAATATTATAGTTACCTTTTGCTTTTCGTATAGGAAAATATTGAATAATGGGAGATTATTTATATTATGAATAATAACCCCAGCACATATAAAAAGCAAGCTCTTAAATAACGCATGACTTAATAAATGAAAAAAGGCTAATTTATAAAATCCCATAGATAAAATTCTAATTATTAACCCTAACTGTCGAATAGTTGACAAGGCAATAATCCTTTCCTTTTTAAATCAAATTCAAAATTAGCTCCTATACCAGCTATAAACATAGTTAGCCCAAATTTACTCTAACTTTCCTCATATCTTCAAAAACAAATAAATTTGTAAATAGCCTCATTATGAATATATTTTTTTTTTTTTTCAAAAATTAAATAATTAAATGTTTTTCGTCCTTTTTTTTTTGTTTAAATTTTTAAAGTAAAAAATACTCACTCTTAAATATTCTATTAAAGAGATTTATAATAAAATTCCCGTTAAAAATTGAAAAAACAAAAACAAAAAATTAAAAAATAAAAAACAAAAATTCTTGAATCCTTTTATCATTATAAAACACCCAAAATAATGTAAGGATACAAAACAAACAAAAGAAAAAAATGAAAGAATTCAAAAGCAACACACTTTTTACATCCCTTTTTTCTTGCGTTTGTTTTTATTATTTTATTGTCGTTTTTTTTTTTTTAACTTGTTAAATCTTTGATGAGACATATAATAATTCTGTTGTTGGTTTTTTTTTTTTTTATATATTCTCACAAAAAAATCAGGACATCAACAATAATAAGAAATTTTAAAATACTTTAATGGACTTGATAATGTTTTCGTCTACACCGACATTTTAATCCCCTTTTAAGTATAAATAAAGGATAACGAAAAAATTTTAGAACCTTCATTTTCTCATTTTTTGATCCTTGCTCTGAGAATTGGGAGAAATGAAAAAATTTTCTCAAACTATTTACCCAGACATTTACTAAAAATGTTGTTAATTACTAAATCCTGAATTAAAGCATATTTGTTGTATTTGTATATATGTATATGTGTATTGTCTCATTCCATAGAATTAAAAATTTAAAAATAAAATTTTTGTGTGAGGTCAAATATAATGGATTTTCATCTTTTCTTGCTTTTAGTGTTAATATAAAGATTTTTTTTTGTGATTTTATAATTAGATTTTGTTAGTTGTTCTATTGACCTTTTTAAATCATAAAACACCTTCTAAATTTATTTAGACAGGAACAAGCACATCATAGAGAATTTAATTAGTTTTTACTAACAGTTTCATTATGGTAAAGAGTTATATTTATGACAGATTCTCTTTTCATTGTTTTCTTCTTTCAATTTTAGATTTAGACCTAGAAAAATATTATTACACTGATATAAAATTCAAGTTATTGTATATAGAAATTTGATATGATATTTTTGTAATGTAACTCAGATGCCGGAAACGATTCATTTTTATTGTTTTATTGTGGAAAATATTGTTTTGCTATCATCCTTATTCTTTCTTTGAATCATAGCATAACACACAGTTTTTATTTGATCATTTATTTTAATTTTTTATTAATCTTCCAGTTTGTCAATGGGCAGGATACCCTCTATATTGCTCTCTGAATACTAGTCTTGAAAACTATTAATTGTAATATGATATTTGCCTGCCTCATTACTATCCAAACAGAATTAAGATGGGTTGTATTCAAGTTTTGTATATAAATACAGTTACATTAGCTTTGCTAGAAAGAAGTCTGATTAAGATGTGCCATATACCATCATAAGAAAGATTGTAATGCTGACGACTGTTTGAGAACGATAAATAATAAAGAAATACATTTTTTTTTTTTTTTGTAATTGCCCTATGAAGCAATATAGTCTGTTTATGAATATCATATATTCAATAGTTTGTATGACATTTTTTTTAAATGCAACACATAACGGCTGCCACTCCATAATGTTGACATTATACTCCATTTTATTGCTGAACCTTTACTCCGTTCCTTCTATTGTCAATTGGGTATAGCTGTAACACGAAGTGGCGTTTAAAACGGCTTAAGCCACTTGCAGTTAACAAGCTGTTTGCTAATATGTTTGGATATTTAGCTAGTCTTATTGGTATTTGGTGCTGGAGCTATTAATTTTGTCCCTAATTTTATGTCGATCACAATTACTCATATTCTTATAGACTCATCGCGTCAGTGGTGAAAAGTTGACCCGCGTCCATGTCTAAATAAATTTTTATTTTTAGAAGACTTGTGAAAAATTTCCTTATGTTGGCTACCAACGTCTCAGAAAAACAAGTTTATTTGAACGTGGACGCAGGTAATTTTTTCTACTGACGCGACGATCGAGAACATGGGTAAATGTATAATATCATTATTGACGAACCACGATGCGCCACTTATTAATTGTATAATAATTTTGATTGGTATCGCTGTAATATTTCAATATTTCAATTGCTGGCTATTCTCCACAGTTGCATGCCGTATATGTCCATATTGGTTTAAAAATAGCGGAATAAACATGTAAAAAAAAATCTTCAAAGCCAACTTAAATAAAAAATTCAAGTATTTTAAAATTATTTGGTTTCTTTTACGCCTAGAAACATGTTCGAACGCTTGAGTAGACAATCGCATTAAGACTGTCAACACAGCGGACAAACTTAAGAAGAAATTTTTTTGATTCCAATTCATGAGCTTAATTAAGAAGCTTTTTTAGCCAATAAATGCTTAAATTTAAATCTAAAATAAATGATGAAATTAAAAATTTAAGGTAAGAACCTCAAATCAGAACACCTGCAGACCCTCTGTCATCATATTTTGGCAACGACATTTTTTTATTTATTTTTATTTATTCATTTAATTTCTCAAAAAGGGCTAACGAAGCTCGTATAGAGTACTTACAATTCGTTTTAAAGTGCTTAGTCAAGCTTATACATGCATAATTACATATTTTCAAGCAGGCAGCTCAACCAGTTACAGGAAACCGAAAATCAGATTATTTAGATGCAAACAATTTCAAAAATAAATTTTATGTTTACAGCAAGTTGTATTCGTTCAGCAATTATGCCTTCAAATTTGCCTCTCTTAAAAGTATAACTAGATCATTGGCTGATACGGGAGGTACACTCCTTATTTAAAATGCCCTTCAGTATAGTTGGTCAATGACTATTAGTCACAATAAAAATGAAATCACAACTACTTGGAGGTATCGTTTTGTTTGTGCTATGGTTAGGCAGTTGTAAGCGAATCTATTCTCAAAAACAAGCTTTCTACTACAGTTCAGCTGAGGTAACGAAACTAAATAAGTTTTCCAAAGGACCAAATTATTTCAAACATAATTCATATAAACTGCAAATAAATCCAATGATTTTAAATTTTACTTTAATAAATTCATAACAACCAATTCGAAATAATTAACTTTTGTATTTTAAAGAGACAATACACACAAAGAACACAAATCAAAACAAAAATCAAAACAAAAAAAAAAAGATTATAGTGACCTTATTAAATTACAGAAAAAAAAAATCTTAAATATAGAACAAAGCAAAGAAAATTTTAAAGGATTCAACTATGCGAATGAAACTTGTTTACTTTGTACTTTGGTATTAAATAAATACAAATCAGAAAAATACAAAAATAACAACAAAAAATGAAAAATTCAAAAAAAAAAAAATAATTCAAAATTTATTTGGATTAGATATGTCAAGAAGGCTTTTAATAACATTCCCAGGCAATTGTTTTCATCTCGTTTTCTTTTTCACTATCTTCGTATTTTATTTTTGTTTCTTCTAATTTTTTTTTTTTTTTTTTTTTTAGTTTTTTTTTCAAAATAAAATTCTCTCCTGTGTACACTTTAAAGATTTTTAGACAGATTTTCATTTACACACATTTACAAAATTTTATCCGTAGATTCTGTTAATTTTCTTTGTTTTTTCCTTGTGTTGATGTTGTTGTTGTTGTTGGATAGTGAAAAGGTGAAAAGAAAATATTATTGAAGTATCTCTTTTAAGTATGAAAATATTTTCGTAAATTCATTTAAGATTTAAAGATATTTTTTGCTGTAAATTAAATAAAAAGCAAATCTGAATATTAAATTAAAAATTTTTGTTTTCTTATTTTTGGTATATAGTTGGGACTGCTGCTGAGACACAAAAAAAAAACAAAAAAAAAATCTTTAATAAAAAAAATATGTTAATAAAGAAAATTTTGCAACATGAAAACAAAAAATTAAAATTTCATATTAATTGGAGAAAAAAAAATATTGCAAGTCCTAAAGGATCTTTTAATTTATTGTAGATAATTTAATAAAATTTATTTACATTTAGGACTAATATTTTAGTTATTTTTTTTTTTTTAAATAATAATGTGAAATAAATTTAAGCGAATTACGAGGCCAGATAAATATAAGCTTAAATCTATCAAATAAATGATTTATATGTGGAGCAGGGTTTTGTGCGACCGATTTAATGATGGTAGATAGGTACGTAGATTAAAAATCATGTTGGTAAACATAGACAAAAATGTTTCATTGTGATATTACAAAATAAAGACCCATGTCCTATATTCCACGAAGAGTGTTAACGTTATGGTCAATAAACATTCTGTATACATTTTTACATACAAAATAATTTTGCAGTGGGGTTTTTTGTAGACAAAGGGGTATGAAACTTATGTTAGCAATCAGTTCTTTTTTTTTTCTTTATTTATCTTTGTTCACTTACAATTTGATTAATTCAAAAATAGTTACAAATTAATTCAATATGTATATAGTTACAAATTATTCAATGCAAAACAATTTTAAAGTTGTAATTTTGACACACATTGTACATAAGAGTTTTATGACCGTGGCCGAAGCTGTCTCATCTTATTAGCAATCGTTTTAATCATTTTTTTTTATATTTGATTAGTCTTCGGATAATTATAGAACGACTTTTTGCCTTTCATCCTATTTTGATGGTGAATTTTTGTTTTGGTCTTTTAATTGTGATGTTCCAACCGAAATCGGTTTAATAAGTTTAGTTAAACAAACCTAGATGCTTTTATTTTCATACCGTGACTTCCAAAATGCAGTGAAGCTGTAAAATTTACAATGTATCAACTTCTAAAATGTATTTTATTTTATTTATTTTATTTGCTTATAATCTCAGAGGAGCTATCTTAAATGCAATTCAGTATTTATTAATGCATTCAAGAAAAAAAATCAAAGTAAACATAAAAATAAAAATGTCGAGGTAATATCAAAAATTTAGATAGTAGCAATAAAAATTCAAACAAAAAAAAATAAAATAAAATTGTAAATTTCCTACTATTAAAATAATAATTCACAATTCAATTTCTAATTCAATAATTTAAATATAATAAAATTAAAAAAAAAAAGAAAAACACAAAAGCTTTTGAGTATATCAAAATTTTTTGACTTTGTACACTATTCCAAAATGTTTAAAATACGTAGTAAAAACGTATAATAGCATTTGTAGCGAAAAAAATTAGATTACCTTTCGTATAGATATCATAGATAAAATTACCAAAATTAATTAAATTATAGCTAAGCATGTATTTTTGTCGCAAAAATAACTTTATTACCAAATTGTAACAAAATATGTTAATAAAATATATTTTACTGTCGAAAGTATATGCTGACCTATACAAATCTGGCAAAATTTAATTTGCATGTAACCAAATATAAACCAAAAGTAAATTTATCGAAATATAAACCAAAAGTCAGATTATTACCGATATATTTTACATAATCACAAAATTATAATTTAAACGTCAAAATGTATGTGTGTATTTAGATTGTAAAAATGATATTCCAAAATGTAGGATAAGTTTTATTATACCATTTAAATAATTAATTTATTAGTATGCATATTTCGAATAATTTCTTGGAATCTATAATTTATTAATTATAAGTACTACATTATGTAAATGATATTTGAAATAAATGTATTATTTTAATAATAATAATAATAATTATAGATTTTTAAATGAAGTGGTTTATTATAAAAGCTTTAAAAGCTAAAACTGTATTAAACTTTGTATACTTCATTTTGGAAATCACCCATATTTTAAAATATTTCATATAAAATACATAGCATATTTGATGAAATATATAAATAGTCCTAAAACAATATCTCTCTCATTATTTTAATGGACCTACACAATTTTACTTGCTACTAATTTAATAAATCTGTTGGATACTTTAACGAAATTACACATATTATATTAAAACTGTTTCTATTCTCGGATTTATACTCGCAGTACCATCACTAAAGCTGTTCAGCAAATTTGCAAAAATTTGTAGAACAGCGTATTCGAACAAAAGATACACAAAATATTAAACTTGTTATATTACAAAAATCTATTATAAAAAATATTAAATACCCTGCAGCTTTAAGTTTATACTTC
This sequence comes from Argyra leucocephala, assembly GCA_963942445.1. Lineage (NCBI taxonomy): Eukaryota > Metazoa > Arthropoda > Insecta > Diptera > Dolichopodidae > Argyra > Argyra leucocephala. Next base: position 136,500,039 of record OZ012681.1, on the reverse strand, counting down.
TACATATAAAATACAACTTAAAATGTTTCCTAAAGACAGATTAAAAATATATTACTCTAACTTTCTCTATACTTTTCATTCACCATTTAACTAAAATTTAATACTGTAGCTAAAATACTGTGCAAGCAGCTATGGTGTCATTATCTTTTGGCATAATTAAAAAAGCAAAAAAATTCTGAGAATACTACAAATTCTATTCAAGTGTTATCAATTACAATATCATACTGTAGTCTGTAAAGTTTTCCACGAATCTAATAGATAAATAAAATAAATAAATAACTCACCTTCCTTTGCTTAAATGAATCAGACTAATCTGAACATAATATCTTTATAAATTTCAAACATTATTTCTTACACTATGATGTAGACATATTATTTTTTAAACGATACCACACCAATACTCTACAAATAACACTTTAAAATATGGATTTAGTAAATAAGGGAAAACAAGAAGAAAATGATACCAAATAGATCTAAATTTACTTGAAAGAGAAATTATCCTTATATAATTTAATATTTGTTAATTCACCATATGAACGTATATAATATCTTTTTATTCCGTTATTCATAAAAATGGTGCCGTGAATTTCATTAACCTAAAAAAAAAAAAAAAAAAATTCAAAGAAAATAAAAACTTTCTAAAATTAAAACTTTAGATTTTGTTCAAAAAATCCACCTATATCCACCTCCACCAACCATTAATTTTTCATCATGAATACATGAACAATTTCAAGTTATAATTAATTGTTTAAAGGCAACCATACATGCATATAACTTTCATTCTCTGAACTGGGTATCTACTTTAAAGAGATTAAATTACAAAAACAAAAAAAAAAAAATTAAATAGCATTCTTTTTAAAAAAAAGCTATCAGGTTGTTGAATTCCACCATCGTCATCCATCTACCCAACTGTACAATAAATAATAATTACATAGGGGTCGTTCTTAATTTAAAAATTTTATTTTTCCTTTTTTTTGTTTTTTTGTTAATTTAAAACACACTGTTAAAAGGTTTAAAATTTATGCATTTATAAATTACGCATATATATATATATATATATACTTATATAGAGTTATATATCGAAATACATTTTTAAGTACATAAATATATAAAAGAAAATATTTTTATTCAAAGTGTCAGAAGCAGGATGTACTAAAAATGTGTATTAATTCTTCTAAGAATTTCTAGGTGAATTATTTTACGTGAATGCCAAAATAGTAACAGACAAAATAAACTTGTAGAATAGTACACATATTTGCTAGTCCCATAATGACATCCAGTTAAGAAATGAGAAAATAGATAGGAATTAAAACTGTGATTGTTATGATTGATTAGTAAGAGGGCTGTAAAAGTATGAGATTACGATCTTGCAAATATGTCCCATTGAATCAAATATGCCCTATGACCTTGTAAATATGTCCTATGAACTTGCAAATATGTCCCATTAAATTTTGCCACCTTAGGCAGCTACAATTAAATACATAAAATGAAGCACATATTTTGTAGAGCTTTAAATGAAGTCGTAATGCCATTGTTAAATATAACCTTTTGATCGGAAGAAAAAATATGTCACCTAAACCCAATTGACACTGAGCAGGTTGTTGCGTAACCTAGAGTAATATAACGCGAATAGAAAGGTCTTATGCAAAATGGAATTTCATTGTTTCATTGGGGTAAAACGAGACTGCGTTCTTTCTTCATTCCTTTGCATATTAATTCTCGACTGGGTAATGATGAAAAAAGCGATCCAAGGATTCAAATACATCACTTATAAATAAGCCAATATGGAACAAAAAAGTCATTGCATTGATCAAATATTCAGAACAAGTAGGTTTGAAAAAAAATGTGGCTAAATAGCTCGTGGAAACAGAATACTAAAACCCGAATCGAATAAAAAATCGAATTAGGTCGGAAAAAAAATTGTTAAAGTCCTACATAACCTCTACAACAAGATCAATGTTGAAAACCTCAAAATTAATTTTAATCCTGAGTAAGAATCATTTTATTTAGAGTTTTATTTTCTCTCCGGAAAAAAAGTTGATAACTTTTTTGTTCGGAACATTTTTTCTTTACTATAATATTTCATATTTTTAACATTTTTCATACGTTTAAAAAAAATTGTTTGGAATACAGACAGAGTGGATTTATAAAAACAAATTAAAATATTCACCAGATTTAAATAAACAAATATTTTAAAATAATTCAAATATCAATTTCAACCGTCTAAATTTTTTTCTTTGGATGAATACAATGTTCTGAAGCAATAAATCGTAAGAGTAAGAATTATCTTTAAAAATATTTGGTAGTAACAAAATGTTTTAAAACAGTGAATGAAGCACTACAGTATTATTTCAAAATAATTGATAAATTAAATCTTAATAGACATAACCATAGAAAAAAATTGTTCTCTGCAAATATTCATATACTATCTACATTTGTAATTTTCAATTTATTATTTTGTATATACATTTTTTAATGACCCTGTATGTGCAAAAGGAAAAAGATAAATTTATAGGTTCACTAAGTGCATATAAAAAAGTATACTTAAGTAATTTTTTATATTTTTCATTTTTATTTACCCAAGACAAGCCTAGTGTTAAATTTAATAATAATTTAATATATATATTTTTTTTTACTTAAAACAACAATTTAATGTATGCATAATTTGTTATTATTATTGTTCTTGTCGGAAAATAAATTTTTCATTTATCCAACATAAAAATTAAATAAAAATTTGTACTTAAAAAAAATGTTTTTTTGTATGTTGGTTTTATTTATTTTTCTCTCTCACCTACTCCACTTATTTTTATATAATATTTTTTATTTGATTCACTTTTTATTATTCATATTTTTAACTTCTTATAATCTTTAATCATTAAAGTTTTCCATTATTTTATTATTACGCCCAAGATTTTTTTTATTTTTAGCAATTTAAAATGCTGAATTTATAAACGTTCTGATTTTAGCTTCTATCTTTATTTTACTGAAGTCCAATTTACAATTTGCAAATCTCTCAACTGTTTTACTATCTATTTTTGCTATATTTATATATACTAATTTGATTTCCTATGATATCTAAGGAAGTCAAATTTTAGTAAATTTTATTTGATTCAATTTTAAACGTATAAAGTTGAGAAGTAACATTTATTTACTTGTACTAGTTGTTACAATTCAATTCGATTCTGGACTGATTAAAATTAATCAGATGAAATTAAAGAAAAATCAAAGGTGCATTATTACTAAGCCTCATGTTGAAACTTGTTTAAATTGAACTCAGTAAAGAAGTCACAATATATTTTATTGGTATAGGTATGGGATTTGATCATACAACAGATAATATGAATCATACATTTTGAATATTATTTTCGATTTTATAAATTAACGAAAAAACTTTATTATTAATTAAGAATTCATTACAGTGGAAGTGTTAAAAAGATTTTGTTCATTATCTTCAGTTTTTGCTCTAACTTTCAACTTAACTTAGTGCTCAATTTTCCTCTAAATGTATAGTCCTTACAAATACGTACAATACATTAAGATATATACCCTAAAGAACTCTAATGATTTTTTATATTCATATCAAATATATATATTTATATATATATATATAAAATAAAAATATAATGATACCATTTGCATAATAATTTGACCTGAATATTCTTTCAAAGATCTTTCAAGGACTATTTTAATGCACTTCCGCTATACTCTATTCACACACATATATACATATAAAATGCATATTTTTTTCGCCTTCTTTCTTCAACAACATTTCTTCTTCTTCTTCATCGTCATCATTTTCTTTTACTTCTACTTTTCTACATTTTCTACTTACCTATTCATTCATTCGTTCAGTAAATATATTCTGACTTTTTTTTCTTGTTTATTATTATAGTTTTTAGTCGTCTTACTTCTAATATTATGTTTAAAATATTAATGTTTTGCTCTATGAACTATCTATCTATAAAAAGAAAAAAATCAACCAAAAAGAAAAAATAATAAAATTGAAAGAAAGAAAATACAACAAGTAATTTTAAGTAAAAAAAAAACAAGTCTAAAGACGTTACACTCTCAAAACACAGTGTGGTGCAAGTATAGTACCTCCACTGGTATAATTTTATATTATAAAAAAAGTAAAAAATCATCTTTAAAAATTGTTGAACTACATACATATCAGTCAAGTAGCAATCTAATTTTTACTAAATGTATATATGGATTTATATATATCTATAAAAATACACACACACACATTAAATAAAAAAATAAATTAAAAAGATTTAATGTTATATCGCACATAAGTCTTTTAAGTGCATAATATATACATAGAATACTGTAAAATATGAAAAAAGGATAGAAAGTGATAGATAGATTAAAATAAAATTATATATGAATACAAATACAGGGTATATCAACAATAGAATTTTCTCATGAATATTTATGTACAGGATGTTTCCACAATACGGTAATTTGTATTCAAATGTGGTTGGAATCATATTTAATCAATATGAAGATATATTATACGCTATTTACTATTATTTCTATTTATTTTCTAATAATGTCTGAAGCCTAAACTTTTGTTTGTTGTTTTTTGATTTTTATTCGAGCTTAATTATCAATTTGTATTGTATTAAAAAATTGAATTCGGCAATTTTCGGTATTCGAATTTTTGTAATTCAAAGTAGTAGATAAAAGAGATAAAAAGATGTTTTTTTTTTACTATTTAGTAAAAATTTAATGGAAAGTAGATATATACATATACATATATAAGAACATTAAAACATTGGAAAAATTGTTTGGAATTTTTGTCGATTGAAATATGTGTAATATTTTTGCTTTCTGGCTTAAGCAAGCTGTTAAAGTACATTAGTGAAGTATTTTAATTATAATTCATTATGAATAGCACACCCTGTATTATTGTATTATAATATAAAATACTTTCAGAAAATAAATTTTTTATAAAAATACAGTACCTAATATTTATTTAGGGTCACCTTTTTTAATTCTTTTAAATTTTATTCAATGTTTTTTACTAGTTTTTCTTTAATTGCATTTCTTTTTATTATTCTCCATTCATTAACTCATTTATTTATAGAAACTTTTATTTAGTATTTTCCAATGTTAAATTACAACTTGGAAATTATTAAAAAAATATACATTGCCAATTGTTATATTGATTACTTAGACTCGAAATTAAATTATTGTTGTAAAATTCCTATTCGTATATAAAAAAAAATGTTCAAACAGAAAAATTTCAATCAACAAAAAGTTTAAACAATTTTTTCAATGTTTTAATGTTTTTATATATGTATATATGTATGTATATATCTACTTTCCATTAAATTTTTAATAAATAATCAAAAAAAAAATATTTTTTATCCCTTTTTTCTACTTCTTTTACCAGCATCAAGTCTTGACATAGTTCGAATCCATTGCGATTTCGACTTTTCGAATTAATTTCACAAATATTGATAACAGTTTTTTTTTTTTTTTTTTAATTAAATTGTTTATTACGTTATTATATTTATTTATTTATTTAATTAAATGTACAGAAAAGGCCTGGCCTTATAAAGTTGTACAAATTTATAAAAAATTACTTAAATCTATTCATATGAACAATTAATTCAATACTAATTTTTTAAGCAATAGTCCCAAAAATATTTTTTCGAGATATTTGTTTCTACTTCTTTTGGAAACATAATGCTTTCGTATATCTCGCATCAAATGTATTGAATTATCAAATCTATTTTTTTAAATCATTTTCACATATTATTTATGAAATGTTGTTCGTAGCAAAAAAAATTAAATAATAAAAATTATTATTTTAATGTAATTTACTTAAAAAAATTTAAAAACATAAAATAAAATAACTCTAATTAAATGTCAAGAACTGTTTAGATAGATTTAAATTAAATTAAAAACTCTTTATTCGAATCATTTTCACACTACTCGTATATTCAAACATGATAATTTCAATATTTTCATACCACTTTGCAATTCTACTTTAAAACCATCATTTCCCTGACCAGATGTTTTATTATCATTATATTTATATATATTGTATATATGCTACAACCCTTAAATTCAACTATTATATTTCACCTCTATTCCACCCTCTCTATTTGAATATAGAATATTTTTAGTTATCTATTTTATTTTAAATGAACTTTAATCTCTTTGATGTTCTGGTACATATTATTTTTAAATTCCTCTTGGATTTAATAAAAAAAATATTGTATATATGTATATATTGAATCTTGAATCCTGAACCCTGTATATCAGTTTTATTTTTTTTTTTGTTTTTTTTTTTTGTTATATATACCTACATAAATTCTAAACTTTTATAGAAGACAGATAAGAATTAGTTTTGTTATGGTAATTAAAATAGATTTATACCAATTAAATGAAATATTTAGAAAAAAAAATAAAAAAAAAAATTAAATTAAATTAAATTAAATTAAGAGATTAATATTAAAATAGAGATGAAGAGAACATTTGTATGAGAGAGTAATTTATTTCCTTTTTCAGTTAGGTTTATTTAGCTTTTCTTTTTCCTGCTTCTGCCTTACTGTTTCTTGTTAATGAATGAATTTAAGAAAAATATTTTTAAAGGAAATTAAAAAAAAAATGTATATTTATGTTTTAAAAGAGTGCCCTACTTTCTTTATTTTTTTTTGCTATAATTAATTTTTAACGAAATTTTAAATAAGGATATTATTTAAAATAAATTTTAATTCGCAAAAAAAATATTTTTATTGTAGTTTTTACTATTACTCTTATTATTATTATGATTTAATAATCATTAAATTTAATTTGTAAATTGAAAAAAGTACGGTACAATTGTATTTGAACCATTTCACTTATGATCTTATTCTTTTAAATGATAAATATTCAAATAGGAACGTAGCGAAACTAAATATCTATAATTATAATTGACAAGCATTCAAGGACCTGCGCAATAGACACCTTTTCATTTTATTTCGCTTCTCTTTAATGAACTCTTAATATATAAATAAGTTGTACATAAAACAATAATGCGCACACAATTGAAAATTTTTTACTCATATGATTTTATTACTGAGCAAATACATTATGCATATGTGAAATCTTATTAAAATAATAAACAAAAGCAAGCAAATCAGTTATTATTACTACTTGCATGGAAGCTCTGTATATTGTACATATATAAAATAAAAACAAAAAAACAAATACATCTAAAATAAAAAATATAAAAACGACAAAAAAACAAATCACTTGAATTATTCATTTTTTATCTTTTTAAGTATAACTGTTCCTAAATTTTGGTTATTTGTAGTAATAACATATTTTTTATTAAAATTATGTATATGTAGCTGCATATACCTCTTTAGTGACAACATTTATTATTTTTAGTAATTTTATCCACTAAATATCCACTAAATGCCACTTACTATAATAGGGAATATATCGGAATCGAAACAGTATATGAGGGACGTGTATTTATATGTCCTAAATAAAACTTACTAAACACAAAACTTCTTATTAAACACGAGTAGTTTCTGCTATCTGGTGAGAAGTCTATGTCAGTACGTAAATTACTGTTTTTTTAAAAACTTTAAATTTGGATTCAACTTGAAGTATAATTACTCAACACGGGCCTCTAGTTTTTTTAAAATTTTCCAAATATTCAATTAGAAATTTCAATTTAAAATTTCACCCATGTATATAAGTATCTATATATCTTAACATTCAAAATTTTTTATTTATGAAATTGCTGCAACTCACAAAACTCAGAATCAAGTTTAAATTTAATTTTTTATTTTGTTAAATAAATTATTACGTATGTGGTTGTTGTCTAAGATAAATCTGAAACTAAACTGAAATGATGGAAAACAATTCATAATGAAATTGAGTACGACTATCAAATATTCTTTATAATTCGAGGAACGGGCCAATATACTAGTTATAATTTAAATTATAAGGCATGTATTTGGACCAGCTATCACGTTTGACAAAAACTAATTAAACTAACTTACTTTACTGAATTTTTAATATGGGTCATTTGAATAGTAGCAACAAAAAGACATAATCTAGTGCTAATTATATAGCAATATAGTCACATTTAATTATAGTCTCAAAAACCAAACAACATTACTAAATTGCCAAGATACAATGTAGAACAATGAAATATCAAAACTTTTACAAATTTAGTACAATTTAAGAAAAAAATTATTATTTTTCCTTTGAATAATAAATGAGTTAATAAATAATTTAGTCAGCTAACCTAAGTAATAATTAAGAATAGTCATAGGTACAATAGTATAAGCTCTAAAAAATTTAATATTGTTAAAAACAAATTATGAATATGTATCATGGCAACAAATAAATAAATAAAAGTAAAAAGTTAGAATACGTTACGTAACTTGAACGTTGAAAACTGAGTTGAGGGAAATATCCTTCAGGAATCAAAGCCGAAATAGATTTTCAAACATAATATATTTTTAAAAAATATATACATAAATATCAATAAATTTTAGGACCGGTTATTTGAACCAACTTTACTAATAATTTATTACTTTATGATTGATTGATTATTTCATGATTGATCTATTATTACCACTTATCATTACAATATAATTGATTTATACAAATTTTTTTAGCCAAAGCAAGTACCCAACAAAGAACGTGATCATAACTGAATAAAATAACCGCAGATAGGAGACGATTGACGGATTTTATATCCACCCTATAACCCACAGATGGGTTTACATTACAGGACAATGGTGATATAAATTTCTAAAAGTATACTTTACTTATGTTAATTTTCAATTCTATAGATTGATGAGATATAACAGAACAAATTGTTAAGAGTGTATAAATGTATTTGTTTAAACAAAATTTATATCAAATTTATTAACAGAAAATAAAATTCAAAAAATAATTTTTAATTCAATTTCATTTATTAATGAAATATTTACAGCTGTTCATCATTTATTTAAATTACTTTTATAGAATAATTTTTCTTATTAAATTAAATTACAAATAATAATAATATAATTAAAAATTTTAAATTTAAATGAAATTTTCATAATTTAATAATTAAAATCATTTTTTTTTTTTCATTTTAAAAATTTAATTTTATTGAAAATTGCAATTTGGTTTTTACAAGGAAATAATATATTTATTTAGTTTTCAAATTTATTATCCCAATTACAGTAGAAACTAGAATTTACGAAAAATTCTTTGAAAATATACATAATTATTTGTGTATGTCTATGCATGTAATAATAATTTATAAATTTTAATAATAATATTGAAAAATTTTAAATAAATATAATAATGAGTTTATTATATTGTTCAATTTAATATTTTTTTAATAATTTTTCCCTTCACGTGAAAATATAGGGGTCCGATATAACTAAAATTTGTGATTCTGAGACTGTGCTTTCAGTTTTCAATAATCATTATTTTATAAAGTAGTTGACTAATCTACTATTACTATTCTACGTAGTGTCGTTTGCACTGCAAAAGTTCTTTGAATCATGGACAAAGAGCTTCTGAAATCCTGCGAAATCTGTTTTACATAGACTGGGAAATATTAAATTAATTTACAACTGTCAAAATAATTAATCTGACTGAATGGAAATAACTTTTTCCAAAAACTATTACAAATTTACTGAGAATTGCACAATATTACTTTACAAAAACAGTTAGGAATGAAGTAAAATACTGACCTAGTTTGCAAATAATAGACGAAATACGAATATCTGTAGATAAGCATATTTAGTAAAAATGAAAGGAAAATATTCGACTTTTTTCAATAAGCAATTCAATGTATTGTATCGTTACCAAAAAATAAATCAATTGTTCAATAAAAAATATATTTAGCTAGTAGATACTCCCTATTAATACCGTTATACCAAAATAATAAATTTAAAATTAAGCGACTTTGTTAAGTTTAAATTTTTCAAACTTTAAATTAAAACATTATTAACGTCAAATTAATTGTGCAACACCATGGATTATAAAAACAAAAAAACCACCCAAAAAAAAAACAAACAAAATTAATAAATAAAATTCGAAGGATATTATCATTTCGTTTTCGTTAAATTTTTATTTTTTTTTATTTTCCAAGAAAATTTTAATTAAGAGCAGTTTTTCCTTTTCTTATAGTTTTTTTTTTTTGTGTTATTCTCTTTTTTTTTTCTTTTTTGGGTATATATTAAATATTTTTATTATTTTTTGTGTTTTTTTTGTTGTTATAAAATTTTAAGGACATTTGGTATCTTTTATTGTTTTTAATTTTGATTGTTAACGCCTTAATATTTGTTTTCATTTCCGAAAAACCGAAAATAAAAATAAATAAAAACTTAAAATAAACAAAAAGCAAAATAAATTTTTTGAGAAATATTTATTATTTCCGTATTCTTAAGTCTGTGCTATTTGTTGTAGAATACAAAGTGAGTTTCCTGAAAGATAAAAAATTTTTTTATATAGAAATATACCAAAATGGTACTGAACTACATCAAAATAGTATAGAATAGTATAGTACTCAATTCAAAACTAATTATGGTCAGTACCAGCAAAAAATAATAAATGAAAAATGAATTCCATAATTTTCCTTAACCGAGTAAGAAAATAATACCTTAATTTTAAGTTTCCTGTGAATCTTTAATTCCAAGAATTACAGCACTTACATATTTTCGGGGGAAATAAACCTTAATGGTTCTTGCTTTGGCACAATATATCGGTTTCAATTGACTAAAATACCTTTATTTGACTGGTTATTTCAATAAAAATGCAGTTTTCGTTAAGTTTCGTTAAGCTTGATTATTTATATATTATTTACATTATAACAGTCATAACTAATCATATAATTTGGCAACATGGCATTTCATTTAACCAACTATACGAGTCATAAGTCCACATCGTTTACATTTTTTAAAATCATTTGTTGAGTCATAAGTATACGAGAAAAAGCGTACAAATCATAAGCAAACAAAAGTAATTTTGACAGCATTGTAAATATGTAAAAAAAAAAAAAATTTAGTACAATTTTGTCATAAAATAATTTTACTACAATGAAATTTACGTTTTTTTTTTCTTTTAACTAAGAATTTTATTATATAAAAGTCAAAATGAAACATAAAAAAAAAAAAAATGTTGACAGTTTTGATGTTTTGATATGATTAGGTATGACAATTATAGCTAAGGTTATGATTGGTTATAATTTTTTTTAAATCATATACAATCATATCGAACATTTAACGAAATATCATATGCTATTATATGACTATTATAGTTAGAAGGACTTCTAATTGAATGATTATTTCAATAACAATGAATTTTTCGTTAAGTTTCGTTAATTTTGATTATTTATTTATAACTTGCACTTAAATCCATCATCTTTTATCTTAAAGTATATGTAAATTCATTCTGTAATATTGTACCCATATAAAATCGTAAATGACTCATAATTTGTTTAAAATTTAAAATCTGTATTCTGTTTTTCTTAAACTATTCACATTGTTGTTATCATTTAGATATGTTAACATGTTTATATTCTTAAAACGTTTAACTTAATTGTAACCAATTTTATATTGTTTTTTTTTTCTTTTTGTTTTTTTTTTATATTTGTAAATTTGTGTCAAATTATACAATCTCATTTTTATACCCTTCTTGTTCAAAAAAAATGTTATGTTATCTTGCGTTATTCAAGAGAGTGAAATCAGACCCAATCTGAAAAAAAAACCAAAATTTAACATAACAATAACAAAAAAATAACTTCATTTTCCTTAATATTTAAAATCACATCACGAATATTAAATTTTTCATTTCTTTTTTTGTTGTTTTTGATTTATTTTTTTTTTGTTCTTTTTTTTTTACTTTTGTTAACCACCTAAAAAATGTTAAATGAGACGTTATCAGGCGCCAAAAATTACCTACCATAATACTAGTACATAACGAGTATTAAATTTAACATTGTGTTATGATAATTTGCATAACATTACATATAATAAAAGAAAATATACACATGTCTTAAAATATATTTAAATGACTTTAAGTCAGAAGAAAGAAAAAGAAAAAAAATCAAAATAAACAAACAAAATAAAAATGAACTTGTAAAAAAAAAGTTCATAGCCTAATAAAAGAAAATGGCATGAAAATAAGGAAAATTGTAGAAAAATTAAAAATGAGATGGTATAGAAAAAAGTTGTGCACAAATTTTTCATTCAAACCAATGTCGATATTTAAAATAAAAAAAAAATTATTCTTGTTTTTATTTTTTTAATTAAATGAAAATAATTTTAGAAGGCGTTTTACAATTTACCATAAAATAAGTATTCAAAAAGTTTGAGCATTTATGGTATATGTTAGAGTGTATAATTTTTTATTAAAATTATTCAAATGAGAACTTTTGTACAATAATTTTAATTTCTTTAATAAATTAAAATTTGAAAAATTACCAACACTCAACACCATTAACATTATTCATAATTAAAATAATTTCAGAACATTTAACAAAGTACTATAAAAAGTAGAAAAGTATACTATGTATTAAAATTAGAATAGTATGCAACATTAATTTCAACGAAAATCAGTAAAGTATATAATATGACTCTAGACATAATTAATACAAACAACAAAAAATTTAGTATTATAATGTAAATGTCATTTTGTGAATGGTTCGGTGACATTGGAAATGTATCCAAAAAATTTCAGCTAATATAATGTACATACAAATAAAATATGTCAAATTTTCTGAACTGAATTCATTGTGCTGGTTTAAAATTTACTTTGTTTACAATTCCGATCACTGCAAACACATCGTCTCTAAAATAAACGTCAAATCAAATGTCAAAATAATATACTCATTTGTGAATGATATCTATAATTTTTAAAATATTTGAATAAAATTTAATATGTATGGACAATTTCGTAAAAAAATGTGTACCTATTTTTCTTTAATTTTAAAACTTACTTTTCTTCATCCATCTTTTTTATTAATTGCTTGTAATTAATTGTTAAGAAAAAAAGTCAACACAGCTGTACCAAATTTTACTGTGTATCAACAAATTTTCGGATATACATTTAAACAACCGTGTCTCGTGAAAATAAGTTACTAATACACTGTCACAATTAATTACCGAACATGAGACAATGTAAAAAACTTTAATTTGACATTTGAGATCATACCTCAATGTGTTGGTGACGTTTTCGATACATTTACGATGCAACAGATTGTGTTTAGTGACAAATAATTGGTACAGAAATGTTCGAATTTGGTTCTTTAAGGTATATTTTGGGACATGGAGCAAATGTTTGGTTTAGCTTTTTGTAATGATATAATGAAATTAGTGGTAACAAAAAATTAAAATCGATCAAAATTATTTCTTTAAATATTTTCCTACAAACTCGGTACGGATTTTTTTAATTGAATAGATCTATTTTCAAGATAAAAGATTCACATAGTAGAATTATATTTTCTAAATTAAATTTCATTAAAAGGTATATGGATATCGTCTATCTTACATAGAGTATAGTGTGGAGACGAACTTCTTCAATTATCTCCTTTCTACAGCCACCCCCTCTCACAGTTAATATATTTGAAAATTCACCTTAAACAAATATTAATTGAGCTATAGCAGAATAACCCCTTCAAGTTTGATGAGATTACTTGACAACGTTTATAGACGATATAAAAAGTAACAATAATTAATATAACGAACTCTAAAAACTAAGAACTCACAGACCAATTCTCCCTTCGAAATGTTATCTAGAATTAATTATGTGCACAGAATAAATTGTATACATTGTTTTGCAATGCAATGGCTTTCTAACCAAGTTAAAAACGTTGTAAAGAAAGAAAATATGGTACATGAATATTAATATTTGGCAAAATTGGAATTAAACTATTAACCGTCAAAATTGATTACAGAAAAAATTAGAACAAATCTAATTTAACATAATTTAATTGTTTATCACAGCCTTAATATATTTCGTATGAGTAATACTAGTTAAAACAACTCAGGTATATGCAAGTGTAATTATCTAATTTCTCGTAAAGAATAATATTTTTTTTTTTGTTAAAATGAGGCAAGAAAACAGCTGAAGTGCAGGGACTAGCAAATTAACTGCTATATAATTTTTTGTACTTTCAGACTGTCTGATATTTCCAATTTGCAAATTATTTTGCTTTTAATTTGCTTTTATTTATTTTGCTTTTCTTTTTCTACAATTGGGTATTGAATGATAAAAATTTATCCTCTGCCAATTTTTAATAAAATTTTAAAAAAAGTGTTTATTTACAAAATGTAAAAACATATAGAACTTTCATTTACCAGAGCATTATTTTTTTCTTTGTTAACTCAAAAAAATAGTTTATAAAACTAACAATTATTACAATAATGAATAAATCAATTCAACTTAATTCTCAGCTTATGCTGTATGATCTACAAAAATTATTCTTTCTAGAATGTATAATTATAATTGACAAGCATTTAAGGACCTGCGCAGTTCATTTTATTTCGCTTCTTCTTAATGAACTCTTAATATGTAAATAAGTTGTATATACGACCGAAATGCGCATACGGGTCAAAGAAAAATTCTATTTGGTTTTATAATATTCAAACTTTTAAATAAAATATAGCCATTTTGTGTCATTCAACATCTTATTATTTTTATACATAATTAAAGGAAATTTATTCTATTAATTTTTTTAAGTAACTGTCTCAAATTATTGTTTTCTATATTTTGGTCATTTGTAGTAATCATATAGTTTTGGTTAAAAATATGTATATATGATGTATATACATTTTTAATTACAAAAATAGTTTATTTTTAGTGATTTTATCCGTTAAATGCCACTTAGTATAGGAATATGTCGAAACGAAACAGTATATGAGGGAACAGTATTTATGTTTCCGAAATAAAACTTACTAACCTCTAAATTTTTATGAAAACATGAGTGGTTTCTACTATGACGTGAGAAGTGTATGTCAGTACATAAATTGCTGTTAAAAACTTTAAATTTGGCTTCAACTTAAATTATAGTTACTCAGCGGGGGCCCCTAGTATTTATATAATATTTATATGTATTTATATATATACATATAGTTGTTTTCCCCCTAAATATTATATTATTTAAAAATAAACAAATTTTAAAATTAATAAAATTCAATAATTATTTTTTTCTTTCTATTTTTAGGTAAGTTTATCAATAATATATAAAAATTAAATTTTAATTTTATATTAATTGAAGTGAGATGACATATTTAAATTTTGTAAGTTTTATTTCTTGTTATTATAATTTTCTTTTTTTTTACTACCCAATATAGTTAACCTCAATTTTATTGCAAAAAAAAAAACAATAAAATTCTTTTGATGTTTCATTATTTTTAAGTCCACTTATATTTATCCTTTTTGAAATATCCTTTATTAAATTTTTTTTTTTTTTTTTACACTTAATCTGTAATATAATTTCTTATAAATAATAGAGTTTACAAAGTGCACCGACAACAAAAATAATTTTACTTGACTTACTTTTACACTTATATAACCTCCTCAACTCATATTTTATTATATGGATTGTACATGCATTATTTAAAGTATTGCCTGAGTGTAATAACTTAGAAATGTATATATATATATATTATATATATGTACATAATTTTGTTTAGGAGTGTGCATGCGGTGCACTTAATTTATTTTAAAAATGTAGTAAACTATGACCTAATTATTAGAGTCTTATTTATTCTCAGTTAATAATTTTGTATTCATTAGGAATATGTATAGTAATATAAAATTAAAGTAATATTTGTTTGAATCAGAAGTTATCAACTCATTCGAAATTTTTCGGGTTTCAAAATTAAAAATTTTAGATTATAAGAAATATCCTTTGAAAAAACTAAAATCGTAAAAAAAATGATTGAATGAATCCTAATAATCAACCTAATTTTTTTTTTTTTATTCCTATAGCTGATATTTTATGCCAAAATAGCTCTTAATTCTTTGAAATGAAACCCAATGTAAATTTTAAACTCAATAAAATATACTTCTACTTAATTTAGATATATTTTTTTAAATTTGCATTGATCAGACCCATCGAAAACAATGCTCGTTTCAGCACTTTATAGTATAGTTATTTGTTTTTAAAAAAAAAATAATTTAAAATCTGTAAGAGTCAATTAATTAGGTATGTATGTATTTACTACCAAAATTCCGCCCACTAATTCCAATAATGTTTATTCTGAAACCAGATAATCAAAAATTAATCAAAAATGTATATTAAAAAAACTAATAACTAACTGTATATTAAAAAAACTAATATCCCATGTATATTAAAAAAACTGACACACCGCATTGCAGTGTGATTACAATAGATCTTAGCTATGCCAAGTCCCTACGCTTGAATAAAAACCTAACCATATCGAACCATTTCTGTGAATATGTTTTGTCCAGCTATCTCGTCTAGTTTAATTAATAGTACATAAAAAATAACAACAACAAAAAAACTCAAAATCAAATCATTAGTCAAAGTAATATTTACAGTAAATATATATTTTTTTTTATAATATATAAAATTAATTTATTTACATTGGTTTAATTCATTTTATTTTTCTTTTTTACTCTTTTTTTTGCTTTGTGTTGAAAAGCACAAAAATCACTCTAATCACTAATCTGTATGTCAAAAAACGAAAACAAAAAAAAAATATTTACATTAACCTATATTGATTTGAACTTCTTAACTTCTTTTCACATCCTAGATATATTAAAAAATTATATAATAAACAAAAACTAAATAAATAAAAAAAAATAAAAATAATAATAACAACAGAGACAACTAACTATGTATTATGGAACAAGACTCGAAATTATAGAAAACTTAATTTAATTTAAGCATTATGTGTAAAAAATGTACATAATAAATATCAGGCAGGACATGCATAGTAATCAAAATCAAATTGAATGAATGAATATAGGACTGAGAAGTGAGAATATTGTAAAAAAATATATAAATAAACGAGAGAAAAGAAAAAAGAGGAAGGTGATGAAAATGAAATGAAAAGTAAAAATATATGAAAATAATGTATATGTAATGTATAACAAAATGAAAAAAACCAATAAAAAAAAAAATTGCTTTAGATAAAATGTATTCCTTTAATTATAGCCTGTGATTTTATTTTTATTTTTTTTTTTTTGCATTGCATGTAAGGGCTATAAGCTTTTCTAAAAATAAAATATTAGTTCTAAAAATATAATATATAAACATTATCTAATATATAATTATTATATATTATTTAATATAAATACCTCTATGTGTGTGCATATAATATGTACATTTACACCTACATTAAACAAAAACAAATAAATAAATAACTAAAAAACTGTTTTATCCTCATATATTATTTACATATTATGTATTAAAAAAAAAAAACATTTATATACATATATTATATTTATATACAATTAATTGACAGCTAAAAGATTGTATCGTTGTCGTAATTACAATTTTCGTGGTCTATTTCTTTGATGGCTTTTCCTTGTTTTTATTTTTTTTTTTTATTTTTGCTGTTTTTGTTTAAGAAATAAAAGAAAAAATAAAAATAAATAATTAAATAGGTTATGTTTCCATTCAGTCTACCCGTTTCTAATAATATACATACATTATGTATTGATAGATAAAATAAACGTATTATAAAATATATTTATTATGTGAAGTATAGAACTTGTGATACAAAATAATATTATATGTCCTTTGTTCTTGCTTATAGACTGAACAATTTTGTATATTGAAAACATTTTGAAAAGATACATAATACACAGTTATATACAGTTTAACTGAATGTAAGAAAAAAATCTGATATTTAATAAAAATAGAGTACTGAAATAAAGCCAAAAATGTAATAAAAAAATATGATATTTATAAAAAGTGGCGACCTGAAATAAAACCAAAATTGTGAAACATTAAAAATTGGATCACAATATTTGAAATTTTTTAAAACTAATAAGACAAAAAAAGAAAAAAAAATATTAAATTCAAATTATATTGTTATAACGAGTTGAAGTCATAATCTTCTATTTCACAACATTTTCAAAGTGACTGAATCTTCCACACAAAGTTTTTTAATAATACTTTTTTGCAGTCAAATTCAACATTTGGCCAAACAAATATAAAAATATAAATTTTCTTAAATAGGTTTTTTGGATTGAAAAATTTAGTTCTTTTAAGAAAAATCTTTTTAAAATTATAATGTTTGCAGACTTGTGCTACACACTGTACTAGTACTAGTGAATTATGTATAATACTTATTATTTTCAAATTATTAGAAAAAATGTTGAATTTGGATAAAAAAAAATTGTTTAATCCAAATGTTGAATTTGACTGCAAAAAAGTATATATGAGTATATGTATAAGTTCTATAATTTTTGGATTACAAAGTCGTCCTATTTTTGCACCCACTTCCGTATAAAAACAAATAAATTAAAAATTCTGGGAAAAAAACCAATCATGTCCATTCACTGTTATAACAATTACGCATAAAATTAAATCGTAGACAGCTTTAAGATTAAAAGTTAAAAAAACAAAAAAATAGCTACCAATAATTAAGTATATTTTTAAAAAAAATTAATAATAAAAATTGGAAATCATGGAAATCGGTAAAAATATAGAAATAAACAGCAGTATAGAGATAAGGAAGTTTCTAATACAAAAAATGAAGTTCTTTCACATTCCAAGACCAAAAAAAAAACAAATTATAGATCCTTAAATTATAGAAACTTTATCCCAACATCCTGATCGAAGTGGCTTGAATTTCATATTGAAAATAAATTTTTAATTAAATTCAGTTAAAAACTGACCAAAAACTGTTATTATGCTAACGAAATATCTCTTTTATTATGTTTACATTCGTTTTTCCTTTTTAATATATTTTTATTTTTTTTTTCCTCGTTTTGTATTTAGAAATACATAAATGCATATAATAAATGTAGGCGGCTATTACAGTTATATAAACTTTTTATTTTTGTTTGTTTCCTCCATTTTGTATTAAAGAAAATGTATAAAATATTCACTTATTTTTTTTTTATCTACTTAGAAATTGCTTGTAAAAAAAAAATAATGTTGGTATCAGTAAAAAGCGTAAATGTTTTTTATTTTCTTAATTTTTTTTTTTTTGTATGTTTCTTACGTTGAAATCAATCCAATTTCAATAAAAATAAACAGAATAAAAAGAAAACAAAACAAAAACGAATTTAGACAAATTTTATTTTTTAACATTAAAATACATTTATAAATTGATAAGTTGTATAGTCAAAAATATTATCCAATTCGAAAATTATAATTTTTAAGTTTTAAAACATATATATCAAATTAATTTTAGATATTGAAATACCACCGGGATTAAAATTAAATTATTTTTGATAATCAGATTTGTTTTTAGTGATATAATTTAATTTATTAATTAAAAGTCGAATATCCTTTCACTAAAAATTTATTGTGGTGTTGTGTAAAAATTATACGAAACATTTTACAAAAATAAAATGTACATTAAAATGTATATATATATATATATATAATGTTGCCGATATAGCAACTTATTTCTTTTATCAGTGGTTGGGACTAATTTCTTAATTAATCACCAGTGGCAAGCACCGAAATATCAATATTTGCACAATAAACATAAATTATTAGTAAAGGGATATTCGACTTTTCAATCAAACCGTTATGCATTAATATTAAAAATCTCAAACGAGACTTATAAAATACTGAATATAAAAAACATTTTTTTTTATTTTAAAATTTTCATTTTGAACACTAATATCTCTGAGCAGGTAACACTAATCCAAGCCAAATAAGTTTCATATTAAAGGCTGGATAAATCCCTACAATGTTGTTGTAAAGAATCTTCTCTATATTATTGTAAGATTGTTGTGAAAAGATATAACATTTTAAGTAAAACACTACAAAATTTCATAAAATTTTTCAAAAGGCCAATTTGACCTTTAAATGACTTTGTCGTTAAAAATGGTCTTCTTTGAAATATTTGTGACATTATCAGCCACCGTTATGTAAAATTTCGTTTCATTAGGACATGCCTCTTTTTCCAAAATTTATACCGGATTTGTTCTACTGGTTTTTTCTATAACATTTTATCTATAACATTTTTCTATAACAAGTAATTCTAGCATATGTTTTTTGATGGTTATCTCTTTGTATTGAACTGTATGGCACAATATATTGCGAGTGTCAAATTTAATATATTATCGTATAATGTATGACAGAAATAATTTTCCGAAAAACTATAAACAATAGGTTACGTAACTACCGGTGTACCACCCATCAGTGCAACAAAAAGTATTTCAATGGAAATACAACTTTTAAATAAGATATTTGCATAGAAACAGCTACGATGCTGATGCTATTTTACATATCGAAATGCATCAAGAAAAAAAATATTACTTTAACAATAATTAAAACATCATTTAAAATAAAATTAAAATAAATTTGTTGTTTAAATTTTATTTATTTCTAATCTTATTTTCATAATAAGGTCGAAATCGATTATTTATGGTATGTAAATTGAAAAAATTATCCACACTTATAAAAAAAGGATATAGGGCCATGTAAATAATTACGTAAGAATATAATTTGACATACATATTTTAATGGAGGTGACTTATTATTACATTTTTATTTTTATTCTTATTATTAAGGAAGAGTAAAAAATTAAATAAAATTAAGTTTAAATTATATCAACCATTGATTAAGCATAGCAGTTTTAAATGTATTAATGTTAATTCTGTCAATATATTCATTGACTTACTTTAATACCATTGGTACACGATACTTTTATAATATATTGTTGGTAGGTTATGTCATAGAATAACTCAAAATTCCCATATTTATTTATTTGATTTTAAAATCAATAATAACATGTTTTATTTAATTCATATTAGTGTGATCACATCAATTTAAGAATACATTTTTCATAGGTATGCAAAAAAAAATTTCATTTTAGAAAAAAAAATGAAAGGACATTTATTTCAGCTTTTTTTGGATTTTTGGATTAGAAAGTTAAATTGTCACATAATTATATATTTGGTGTTTATGGAATTAGAATTAGATACAGTGCTTCGTTAAACACACACCTTTAGAATTAAATTTCACTTAATGTATAAATGCTAGGCATGCATAAATAATGGGGTTTTTTTCAAAACATTTTTTACGAAAACATATATTATAAGGTAATAATAATAATTTAATAATAATATTAGTAGACCAAATCTTAGAATAAGCCAATTCATAATTCATAATTGAATAATTATAAAAATAAAATTGTTTGGAATAGCAAATACAATTATAAATAAAAAATCAATACGAGAGCTTGATATTGAGCTTGATACGAGAGATATCGATAAGACAAAAATATAATATTCTATTTAGTTTTATTTAAAAGTTCTGTTCAATATTAATTGACAATAAGCAAAATATTAAAAAAAAAATGCTAGACATATATATATATCGTATATGTAACATATATTTCAAAAATAAATAGTTTTAATCATTGAACGTTCCCCCCATATACTTTGTAAACTATAATCAAGTGTATTTGTTTATTTATTTCTAATTTACTAATTAGAATAGAATACGACTTAAAACAGTCTGTCAATGTTTAATGGAACTGTCAGAACACTATAACTTTTACTAAAAAATAATTTAGTACTGACAAAAACAAATTTACAAATATATACCACTGTGGCTATTGAACCCAAGATATCCTTTAACTTTTAACGCTCCATATAACATTTTATAATCAATTATAATGTGTTTTTTTTTTTTTGTTCATTCAAAGTGGTTCTATATACACCATAACAAAGAAACTAAACCATTTTTCTTTTGAAATGAATTTTTTATTTGAATAAAAAAAAAAAAATTATATTTGTTCAAAAACCATATTTTCAAGGTTCAATAAACTTATTTTAATAAATGGGGTTTTATTTTGGTTTTTTTCTTTTTTTTAATTTTTTTTTTTTTTAAAGTTTGTTTTATTTTATTTTTTATTATTTTTTAATACATTTTCACATTATTAATAAATAATATTGTTTTTGATATGAAAGAAGGGTAGAGAATTCATTTAAGTTAAAGTGGTGTGAAGCAATACAATAAAAAAGGATATTTTTAAAGAAATATATTATTAATGAAATTTAATGTATCGTTCGTTTTCAATAGAAAATTTTCATTGAAAACAGGAAAAAAAAATGTTCACTAACTTTACAATTAAATAAGTTAAACATATTTTAAAATTTCTAATTTATAGTTAAAAGTGATAACATCACATTTTCTACTTGTTTTTGTATTTACTAATCACTTTGTCAGTGTACAATATAGTCTTTAGTACATATTATATTACACATAAGAATAATAAATATATAATTTTTAAGCAAGATCCGACCTTAAAAATTACAATATAAAATATAAAATAATACAATAAATTTAAATTATAAGCTGTGGAATTATATTTACTCCATAGTATCTGATAAGCCTGATAGCATTACAATAGAAAACCTAATATAAAGCCATTTTTATTTATTTATTTATATTAAACAATTTAAATTCTAATAAATTCTTCTTCTTCTTTCTAATAAAAAGCAAATATTAATCGTATGAAAATTTAGAATATTTACTCATAGTTGAGCTTGTTTTAAATTAAAATTTAAAATATTTTTTTACAAAAATTATTGTTAAATTATTTTTAAACGCTCTGAACAAGAAAGAGTGACTATGAAAATTATCAAATAAGTAAAGGTATGTTGTGAGCATGTTAATTTTAATTAAACAACTTGTTTTGAACTTATTTAAAGATAAAAAAATTATTACAGACAAAATGCTTAATAAAATAAAATAGTGATTTTAATTTAAACCTTAGTTGATGTAGACAGTCACAATCTATACAATTTTTGTTTACAATATGAAATTATCATCTCAATATAAACCACCTCGACATTCATTATATAAAAAAAAAACTATAGTATAAATAAAAAATGTTTGCTTTGAATAACAAAAGCTAACTATTCTTTAAATGAGTAGTACACATATAAAATCAAATGAAATTATTATTAAAAAAGCAAAATACACTTAAGTATCATGATCATCCCCTTGTAAATGTCAAATTAATTTTTTGAAAAGTTGATTGACATTTTTATTTTTTTCATTTATTTTATTTTCTTCTTTCTCTATTTTTCAATTCTCATTCTTTCTCTTTCTCTCCATATATTTCTATATTCTATATAAATAGGTATATCTATTATATTATAGTACCGTAATTTGTATTTTGTATATTTAATTGAGACATATATGTTAAATTATTCATAATAAGGATTGAAAGGATATTTCAACAAATTTTGTGGTTTTCAATTTTATCAGTAATTTAACAGAATTATTAATTTTCTTGGAAAGTTTTTTTTTTCAATTTTTGGTTTTCTTGTATTTTATATTTTTTTTCAATTTTTGGTTTTCTTGTATTTTATATTTTTTTTTACCTATTTTAGAGCATAGGTCTAAAGTTTTGTTCAACTAAATTAAAAATTAAAGTTAATTTATAATTTTTAATTGGTCACCAACAATTTTAATTGAATTAAATTGAATTTTTTATTTTTCTATTTTATATAAACAAAAGTTTTGACGCTTTTCCTTACACGTACGCCATCTAACAATTTCAAAATTCATGTGAAAATTTATATTAGGAGTTTTTTGTTTTTTTTTTTTTTTTGTGTGATCATTTAACCTTGTGATGCTAATTGGGATATAGAGTATTAAAAAATTATTTTCATTATTATTAAAAATCTCAAATGTGAGTTATAAAATACTGATTATCAATAAATTTACTAAGAGGATTAATCAGAACCTTAAATTGCAACGGAAAACATCTATGGGTTCTACAAACATTTGACGTAATAATGAAATTAGAAGATGAACTTTAAAAGAAAATCTCACATATTATTAGATAATATTAAATTTAAGTGACCGATCTAAGAAAATTAGAGGATTCAAAGAAATTGTCTTAACCCTGGAAAGGTAATCATATTTTACTATTGTTTAAAGGTAAGCATGAGTAAAATTTACTCAACGACTTTTACTGGAATGTCTACACATTTCAACATTCAAATACAAAATATTTATTTATTTTTTGTTTACTTAAGAATATGATGAATGAATAAAGTACAGTTACCTACATTATTTCAAAAAATATATGTGATCCGTAGTAAACTAAGAAAAAAAAGTGAGTAAAATTTGCGTAGATTAGCTTTCCAGGGTTTTAAAAACTTTACTACATTCAGTATTATTGTCTTGAAGGCATTTCAAAACCACATATATTTAAGAAAAAATATTATTCAACTAAAAACACTATAGATATTAATAAATTTTTTACTTTTTTCGTTTAAAAATTTTAAAATAATACAAATTTTATTCGGAAATTTCTTGATTAGGTCCTTTTTAATTTGAAATAAATTTTATTTCCTGATTACAATAAAAAAAAACAATATATACATATATATATTTATATATACATATCATTATATTTAATTTGTACATTGAAAAAAATTTGGTACAACTATCTGAGTCATTGCACAACCTTTTTCATTATTATTCTTTTAAATGATAGATATTTAAAAGGAGACGTAGCGAAACTAAAAAGTTTTCAATTTAAAATTTCAGCCTATTTATAAGTCATTTTAACACACATCGCCAGAATTAAAATATAACTTTATTTTTTTTTTTTAAATTGTCATTACATATTATATAAGGTTGTTGTCTAAGATAAATCAATAAAAAATAATTATATAGTGTCAAGGACAAATTTAAATTATGGCGAAACAATTCATAATAAAATTAAATGTGATTTTTTTATCAAACTTCCTTGAATTTCGAGGAGCGGGTGAATACAGTCGTATACATATATAAATTTATAAATAAGTATATATATATTTTACATATACATTTAACGGTAATATTACATGATAGCTATTTTTTATAAAAAAAAAATTCATTATAATAAATTTCACAATTCGCGAAAATTCATATTCTTTTCAGCCACCAAGTATATTCAATTTAATTTGATATTATTTCCAACACCATATTTTAAAAGCATAAATATTCGTATATTAAATATTTTTATTAATTTAAAACCAAAGAAAATGAAACCCAAAAAAAAAAAAAACGAAAATATTTCTTACCACCTCCTGAGTCCTATTCCTATTTAATTATCCTATTTATGCCATAATATACAATATATAGTATGAAAAACAATAATGAAAAATAAGACAAAAATTTCTATTATTTCGATATAATATTTTTTGTACGGTTCAATTCGATTCAATTTTTCTTTTTTCTCCTGTTTTTTATCGTTTTTTTTTTTTTTTTTTTTGTATTTACTTCGGAAAACAATTTTCGAAAAAATAATTATGATTGAAAGAAAACAAATATTTCGCATTTCGTGAATTGACAAAACAAATAAATTATTGTTATATAGAAGTAGTGGTGAATATAAACGAGGTGGAAAGATAAAAAGAAGTATAGTTGGTAGCAGAGACAGCACTAGAAATATTCTTTTGTAACCCCATGCGTGATGGGGTATAGGGAGGAAATAAAATTTTTCCATAGACTTCTATCTATCGCTAACGTCTTCAATTGTAGCCACGTTCTTTGCTGGGTACTTGCTCTGGCTAAGACTGTTGTTCTCCATGTTTTTCTCGGACTTTTTATGCGATGCGTATACCCTGAAGATTCCATTCGAAAAATTGTTTCGCTATGTTGTTGTCAGATTTTTCCTCAGAGTATTTCCGATCCAAAGTAATTTTCTTCGTCGGATTTCCACGTCTATTTGTTTTTGCTTCGTTTTTTACCACAGCTTTTTTTTTAATCTTCTGATTTTTCATCCCTTTCCGTCCACTTTCCATTATTTAACCTGATCGGAGGGTCATGTTGTTATGGCAAATACTATTTACATTTTTATTTTGTCTGCGTCCTATTGATAAAGCTGCAATAATAATTGTCCAGTTGATTGAATTTTGTTCTTCTCCTCTAGAATGTTTGTAAGACATACACTGATAACTTCAATTGTTCGATCATTCTGAAATTTATTCACTGTTTTATTAAATTTTTCTTTTGTTGAATTTATTTTGATTTTAATTGGTTTTGAATTTATATTTTATATTTAGAATACAGTTAAGTAAAAGTATTTGCACCAGTTTCTTACCATTTTTTCAGTTTTCTGCTATGAATTTGGAACCTGGGCAAATAGTTTACTAAGACAGATCAAATTTTTTTCAATTCTAAGGAATCAAAAAAATTGTCAATAATGATTTTTTCGATTATACAGAAAAAAAATATCGATAATAGTCTTATACTGCTTTAAGAAAATTTCAGTGCATTGTGATTCGTTGCATCACTTTGCACCATCTTGCATCACATCGCAACCACATTCAATATAGTGAAAAAATATTCATACAAAATAATTTCATGAAAAATGATGTGCGACTCTGGTTTGGCAGTATTAATATGAGCTGATTTTGTCTCGAGTAAATGATAAAATATTAAAATATTTTTCTTCTTTACACTGTTAAGCTGTTCATTTTCCTTCAGCAAAAATGTCCTTATTTGTTATTTATTTTTATTTCTTTGTTGAGTTTGTTTATTTTTTATTTATTTATTTTTTTTTTTTTGCAATTTCTCATTTTTCTTCTCTGTTTTTTTTTTTTGTTATACTAATTGTTGTGGTAACAAATTTGTCAATTTTTTATTGTCAACACCAACATGACAAAAAGAAAAAAAAAGCAAAACAAAAAACCGGCGAATTAATATATGTATGAATAACGAACATTTTAAAGAAGAAAAAAAAACAACGAATTTTCAACAATTTGAAGAGATCTCTGATGAAAATCTGACTTTTCCAAGAATAATTTCGAAATTTTTCACTTTATATAACCTAATCTTAACTTGTATACAAAAAACAATAAAAACAAAAACAAAAAATAAAGTAATAATGATAATAATAATACATACTTGTAATAGGAGAAAACAATAACAACAAAATATATAAGAAAAAAAAAGAAAAAAAATAATAAAAAAAATAAAATAAAAATAAATAGAAGACATAAGAATAAAGTCCTTTATTTTGTTTTTAAAGATAAACAGGGTAATGGGGAGATTTCAAAATTGAAACAATAATGGGAAAACATATTTTGAATCTCTGATAAAAAGAAAAAAATGTTATTATATTATTTTTTTTTTTTTTGCTAAAACACTTTTTTTATTTTTGTAAATTATTCAATCGAACGATTTCAACTTGACAACTTCAAATCATTCGATCGCAATAGTCTTGAAGAAAAAATAAGAAATATCGTTATTTAGATTACATCAATGAATATTGAAGTCATTCTACCAAAAAAAATACTATTTTTTAATACTTCCAAGCTTAATAATTACTATAGATATAGCTTTGTTATTTTTATATTGCACATTTTTAATTTTAAAACACAAAACGGTTGAAGATATCTGTTGTATGGTACATTCTTGAGTTAACACTGGATTTATTGAAATCATATCTTATAACATTATAATAACAATGGCAATATTAGACTAAATACAATAATGGCAATACTAGTCGTAGCTTCCGACATTACTATAATATTAATATAATTTTTAATTGTTTTCGAAATAATGCCACATTATTTAAAAATGCTTTGGTGCTTTAGTTATACGCTGTCCAACTGCGTTATTTGCCAAATAATACTGCAAAAATATGGCCGCTATTATGTTTATAATATATTACTAATTTGAACACCCTAAACCCACATTCTACAAAGAAAAAGGGCCTGTAATTGACCTGCAGATTTATCGGCATGTCGAATGATGTAAATAAATTACCAAATAGATCGTTCTTTAGTTTCTCAACCCTTATTATCTTAAAAATGTATCTTCTAAATATACTTATATTATATTTCTTCATATATTTCTTCCTGAAAAATTTTCAAAATCAGATAAAAACATTTTTTGACCCTTAAAAAAATTTTTTTTTGTTTTTCAAAAAATTTTTAAAAAAATGTACAGTGCATCTATTCAACAAGCACCAAGTGTATTTTTTTTTCGTAATTTGCATAAAATAATAAGTGAAATTTGTGTGACGACAATCTTCTAACTTCTCTAAAGTTACTTTGATACAAGAATATAGCTTTCTAATTATTTTTTTTTAACATTTTTTAAAAATACCTTATTTTTGACTATAAGCACTAACTGTATACATAGTTATTGCTGTAAGTCATACATAAATTAAGCTAAAAATTGAACGAAAAACCAAGTTTTCAATATGGAAGCAATAATTTTATTGTACCATAACGGTACGTATAGGTACGTAGATAATAGTGGCTGCCGACAGTAGGGTCCATTGTGATACCGCACATTAGATTCTAGTTGTTGAACCATTTCAAAAGCATTAAAATTTTAGCTTTTATTTTAGTTTAATGTATTCAAGGTCACCCAACCTGTTAAAAAAAAGGTTCCTGGATGGACCAGGGCACGTACAGAGCATGTGTTGAACAGTTTCATCTTTTTCCTCTCTTCTACACATTAGAACATTTGAGGAAAGTCCAAGACGTCTGGCATGTTTACCAATAAGACAATGACCAGTACTGATCCCTAATATAGTAGTGATGTCAAACCTTTTCAAAGATAGTAGGTTAAGGGAGCACTCCAGGTTCAGTATAGCCCGGATATGCTTGATAATATTGAAGTTTGGTTCACTTGACCATCTGAAGTTTGAAGCTTTTATTGCATCTTTGCTAAGCAATAGATTACAGGTGACAGAGACCAAGATTACTCCTTTCCTTTTTTCTACCATCACAGATCATTTAAAAAATTGTAGTCAATTTTTTGCTATAATTTGAAAGTAACTCAAAATATTTGCTATACGTTCTTTGTTGCTACTTTTTTGTACAGTATTGTAAATATATATTTATAGATATTATATAATATATATGAAATACATCGAACCTCCTTAAATATTTTCATTAAAAAAAAAAAAAAATTTTCAAGGACGAAATTTTTCATTTAATTTTTTTTTTCATTTTTGATACTTGAATATTTCATTTTTTTTTTTTTACTTTTTTATTTAAGTATTGAACACTAAGTATTACTCTTACTTCTTCTATTTTTGTTTTTGCTTTTTTTATCTAATACACTTGTTGCGCTAGCTACATTATATTATTGAGTACCTTCGTATATATACATATACTTATACTATATACCTATAAAAATATACATAATAAAAGACTCGATACAGTACGTACTATAATCCAATGTCATTTCGAAGTAAATCTAAGATAATTCCTATATACAGATTGAAATGATTTTTTAAACATCAAATAATGATAATAGAAATTAATTTGTCAATTTGGATTCAAAAATAATATGAAAGAGTGATTATCTAGTCTTATCATTCCACTATGTAAAACAATATTAATCAATTGTGCATTTCCACCTGATGCGATTCAATAAGATTGTTTTGATTTAGACCCAGGTTTTATAGATATTTTTTTTATTTTTATCATGACAGTAAAATAATCCTGGGCTTGATGATGAAAGGTACATAAGTAGTACCTAACAGTATACACGAAAATACGATTTACTGGTAAATGAAAAAAAAAAATTATTTCACAGTAATTAAAACAAGCTTAATAGAAAGACCATATTTCTCTATAATCTTATTGATACGATGGTAAACAAAGGTAATCTGACAGTGTGGCAAGGACGGGTTTAAAAACCGTAGGACATATCATTTCTACAAGTCGATTATAGGTGGCGCAACCGATGGTAACTATAATAGCAACAGTGTAAAATATAATCAATTATTTTGTTATATAATAGTCTTAGAATCCACATTATCTGAGCGATGTCGAAGACTTATTATACTCCCAAAGAATGAAAAGGATAAATTATGATAATGAAAAGACAACAATCACCGCATTTGATGCGATTTAATGAATATTTTTATATAAACCTACTCGCTAAGCCAATCAGAATTTTCTGCAGAGTGGTGCAATAGCCTGGTGAGTCCAGAAAGAATATTTCTAGATGAGCTTTTCTTTTAGATTACATTTTTTCCAAAAACAATATTTTTTGGTATATTTTAAGATGATCCCAAATAATTTCAATGAAATTATTGTAAAGAAAATAAGAAGAGAGTTATTAGTATTATTAATGACAGAAAGATTTGATTTTAATTAGATGTAAATATTTGTTGACGTTGAATTTTCACTTACTAATATTCAGTCGTACCGACGAACCACTCAATATAAAACTAATATACTCGACATTCTCGATTTGATTTGATAAAAATTTCTTAACGGCGATTATATCGATTTAATTTTCAGCTCAATATACTTGCTAGCGATATTTGAGCACATTGGTATTATTTGATTGTTTCAATCTTTTATTATCCACACTTAGACAGCAAAATATAAATGTTGTAAGTTTGTATTGTACTTGTATACATCACGTTCTACGTATACATCATAGCTTGAGTACTTGGCTTGAATTCTTTTTGAAATTTCAAGCTGTGTATTCTATTGACCAGCTTGAGTGGCTGTCAGCTTGAAAATAGCTTTAGTTTGACATATGTATTTTTGGTGACATAAAATATGTCCTCAATATTTGTAAATTTTTTTATGAATTTAAACACATAAAAAAATATAAAAAATATAAAATTAAATTTTTTTTAATTTATTTACTCTTTTAAATTTTTTTTTCAATTTTTGACATTAAATGTCAACAACTCAAGCTCTCAAACTGCGTATTCTATTAACATTTTCAAATTAAGTAAGTACATTTTTGTGATTGACTTGAGTGAAGCTGATTTGAACAAACTACCGTATACATGATGTTGAAGTGTACTTACTTTAAGCTAACATGTATACGGGATTAAATAGTTACTAAAATGGTTTCGATTAAAAATATTCGGGTTTAGTGCGCCGTTTTTAAATTTACGAACAAGTACTCGATTTGACGATTTCCATTGGATCAAGTGCAGCAGTGCTGTAATATATTAAAAATTCAATTACAACAGAACACAAAATACACAATTTATATTTTTATCGACTTATACACTTTATAAGTACACAATTTATATATATGCATATATCGGAACTTTACTGTATTTTTCGTTTAAATATCTTTCATTTTTAGTCCCTGAATTATTGAAGCATAAACATACGGTACCTGCACCCATTTTTATACATAAAAAAAAAAATTAATTGTTGTTGATTACCAGTTGATATGCCACAATCGATGATAGAGGAAATAAGTTAATCATGTGACCTCTTTAAATTAATTCTTATTTTCTTCTTTTAACTGGATTTTACCAATATTTACTGATATACTCCATTACTTGGATTATTATAAGTTTTTTTTTTTTTATTTTGATTTAAAATTAGAGACTTAAGAAGGCAGCATATTGTTGTTATTTTCAACAATTTTTGTTAGAGGCAATTTTATATTTCTTAGAAAAAAAAAAAACAAAAACTCTTTAAAATTTCTTGATTTTCTTCATATCCTTTTTTTTAGGTATACATATTTTAATTATATATATTAAATGATGCGTTTGTATTTGTGTTTTAAAAAAACACACATATATATATATTCGGTTAGGTATAAGAAGATGAATTCATTTGGCAAAACATTAAAATTAACTTTCAACAATTCTTTCTTATCAATGGCAACGCATAAATAAAATGCCAAGTATTTTTTTTTTTTTTAAATTGAAAAGGATTACAGGATTGAATACAATATACATAGAATATTACGTATATGTATTTATTATATTTATTATTATGGTACCCATATCTATATATATATATTTATTGATATATAAATAAATTTATTTTTGAAGGATCGCAAAGAGTCATGAAGTAAAATAAAGAGAAAAAATAAAATTCGATTGGTTGAATTTAATCTGATTTCAAATATATAAAAAAAAAAAGCTTATCTAATTTATTAATGACAATTGAACAATGATATTATATACTAATAATAATATTATGTAAAAAGAGATAAATATATAAAATTGAAAAATAAAAATAATAATAATAATATTAAATTATGTACTTGTTTTATTCTACATATGTATGTACACTTTATTTATTTATTTGCATATGAGTGAGTATATTATACGCTTAATACCAATATTTATAATTTAATTCTAAATTACGCATCCATGTTCACGTTTACGAAATAAAACAAAAAAAAAAAATTAAAATTAAAAAATGAAAATAAAAACAAAAAAAAACAAAAAAATAAAAAATAAAGGATATATGATAATTTAATATATGGAGGATGATGATGGATCATATATGCAATAATAATATTTAAATAAGAGTTTATATTTTATTTTTGTTTTTATTGTTTTATTTTCATTTTTAAATAAATTAATTGAACATATATCAAATTATTTTGAAATGTATTCAATTACCATTTTTTTTTTATTTAAATTTTTTTATTGGAAAATTAAAGTCCTTAAAAAAGTACTTTCAATTTATTTTTAGAAAATAATGATATTGCAAATATATGTACTTAAATTATCTATGAATTTAAAAATTATAAAAAATTTACTTTCTCTAATTTCATTTCATTATTTAATAAAAAATAATAACAAAATTATATATAATTTGATAATTTAATATTTAATAAAACTGCAATACAAATTTTTTTTATATATTTTAATTAGGAAATATATTTCCCTTTTTTATATTTTCCGTCTATTTTTCTGCAATAAAACTGCAATAAAACAAATTATTTAGCTTAGAAAAATCAAATTATAGGGCAAAATAACCTCTTGTTATACTCTTGAAATAAATTATATTTTTTTTAATTTGAAACTCATCCATTTGAATTCAATTCTGTAAATCTAAATTTAACTTTCTCATTTGATAATTTTCACTAACAATCATTTATGGTATAATTGCACAAAACCCACTTTACTTTATATCTTATTTTCCCCTATTGATGGGACAGATATTTTTTAATTCTTTCAACTTAGTTTTTACCTTAAAATTTAATGAAATTTTACTAGCCCCTACATCTCATTTATGCTTTATTAAAACAAGAGTATTAAATGGAAATTTACTAATACCCCTTATTTCAATATACTCATACAAATTTAGTTCAAGGTTATGTTAAGCCCTCAATAACTCTAAAAATTAATTGAATTTCAAATTATTTCATAATATTTGATATTTTACTGTGCCCACCCTTTTTATTATATAAATTTGAATAATATTAAGGACTATTTAGATTTTATTAAGGTTTAGAGGAGCGAATTATTAAGCTATTAATTAAATCAAATTTGTATTAGAATTTGAAACCTATCTTTAAAAAAAATATTCTTAAAAATTTATCCAAAATATTTTCCCATCAACATAATTATTAGAATTTAAATAATTTTTTAAAAAATATTCTTAAAAATTTATCAAAAAATTTTTAAACAACATACTTAGGTATTATTTCAATTTTTAAATTTTAAATTTTATTCGCTAACAAATTAATAAAAACAGAAAACACCTTACAAAAATAAATACAAAAAAGTTAAAAAAAGAAATGGTAAAAAAAAAAAGAAATTCTTTGTAGAAAATCAAGGAGATAAAGAAAAACTTTTAAAAATAATTCAAAAATAATTTTTTTATTTATTTTTTGGTGAAAATTCATTTTCAAATTTATATATCTTGTATATATGAGTGTTATTAATATATATATATAATATATATATTTTATATAAAGTGGAAAAACATAATTTTTCCATTTTATTTATTAGAAAACCAAAAACAAAAAATAAAGTAATACAATAGCAACATAACTAAAAAATATATTACACGAGTATGAATGATCTAAATTAATGCAGTGGCTTTCAATCTTCAAAAGAAAACGTATTTTAAATTTTATTTTCTAACTCTGTAAGTAATATACAATTAAAAACTTGTTAACTCTTTATTTAATTCGAACATTTTAAACTTTTCGATTAATTCTATATAATCATGTATTTGATCCCATAAGACTACAATTAATATACATGTATGCTAACCGCATAGCTCCTCCTTCATTAGACTTTTATTTCGAATTTAAAAAAATACTAAAAACGTTTTTATCATTCCTATAACTTCTGAAATTTTATTTTATTTAATTAGACCTAAATGCATTTCCGTATTTAGGTTATATTTTTACTGAACTGTTGTAATGTACTTTTGATGTAGTCATTGATGAACTACTAACTACAACATCTCATATTTTATTTTTTTTGAGATATATTATTCAATATTATTCAAATCTCGAGAGAAATATTTTTATTTTAATTATTAATATAAATATATTATATATATAAAAGATATATATAGTTTTTTTCTTTATATTTCTTTATTTTGATCCACAATAGCGGGATGTGGTCACAACCGATATACAACATAGCACTGACATTAAATCACGATTATATTCCAAAGTTGTGGAAAAACATAAAAATTAAGATGAAATCATAAAAACGAATAATGGAAAAAAAATTTAAAAAAATAAGATTTAATTTTTAATAGTTTGTTTAGAAAATAAATATAGTTTATTTCATGTAATTAGAAGCAATGAAGCATTACAGGCCGACAGACACATTACGTGAATATTTGTTTTTTAAAGAAAAAATTTATCAAATTACACAATTTCTGATTTGTAAAACATTTTATTTTTTTCAATTTTAATTTACCGACTACCTATTTAGATAGAATGAGAGAATTATCACCTACAACAACCAGCAACAACAATAAATAGGTCACTTGAGTCGTGGTATCAAAAAAACACAATCAAGTGTTAATTGGTTTTCCAGAAGCAAGTGGAATGACCACTTCTACCTACCTAACCTTTTTATATTTGTCAACATTTAAATTAATTATATAAACCCATACACGAATTAAGGCCCAGAAAATTTACAGTTCAAAACCTTAATCAATTCTTATAATCTTTTCCAATTTGTAAAATCAAAAAATTTAATAAATTTTAAACCATTAAATATTGAAAACACTGGAATATAAATACATATATATATTGAACATGCATACACAAATATATAATAAAAATAAAAAAAAAATAAAAACTTAAACAAACGCTTGGATAAATTAATGTAGAAAATCTATCAAAGAAATTTACTTTTCACTTAAATACCAAAACTTTTCAAAAAGATCTCTCCTCTGTTCGAAAAAAAAAACTACCTATTTATTACTCTCCTTTTATTCTCATTCCTCGGAATTTTTTTTTTTTTTACTTTGCTTTCACTTGAACTATATAATGTAGCGTAAGACTTACAGAATAATTTAGACAAAATATATTATTTAAGAATAATAAGAAAAAAAAATACAAAAAAGTACACAAATAAATTCTGTACCATTTTTCAATTTAAATTTTTATGCACCCTGTATTTGTTTTTACTTCTCCTGTTTCATAAATTAAAGAAACATTTTAAATGTTAAACATAGAAAAATAAAATATAAAACCAAAAAAACAAAATCATGAGATGATTTTTAAAAAAAGCCCATTCTCCTGGAAATTGGTTTCAGTTTTTTTTTGTTTATTTTTTGTTTTTTCTTATATCCTGAATTTTTCAAAGAAATTAAACATTTTTTTCTATTTTTATTATGATTGTGATTTTTTTTTTGTATCAACAAAGGTGACAATCATAACAAATACTTAAGTAATGATATGGTATGAATCAAATTATTTTTCAGACTATCCAAAGTACCTACCGTATTGTTTGTCTGTATTTTAGAGCAAAGAAAACAAACGTAATTGTATTTTGGTTCTCACATCACCAGCCCTAAGTAATATGTTTTGTGTTATTTAATGGTAAATAACATTTCTGTTTCAGAACAATTATAAAAAATGTTTATGTTTTTTTTTACTACATTGAAACTATACTTGAAAACTTCTAAAATCAATATCTCTTATACTAAACTGCATCGCCAATGACATGATCGTAAATTTTTATTACAAAAATACTAATTCTTAATGTTTTTAATAAGATTGCAAAATTATTTTGTTTATTATTAGTTTTTCGTTTTTTTATATTTTATTTTCATAATCACACCATTCCAAAAACGAATTTCACTTTACCAGAAAAACAAATCTATACGGCAACCGGGCGATGTATGTACTGAAAGTGGGAGAGCAAAAACAAAATAAAAATCTTTAAAAGAAATCACTTATAAAATAAATGCTGCCAACTGAAATATAGAAATAATTTATAAAAAAATTCAATGAACTCAAAAACTTTTATTCGCTACATGAACACACACACATTAAAACACAACAACAACAAAATCCTAATGAATTTGTAATAGAGGTGATTTTTTATATGTACATTCAGTATATATATATATATATATATATATGTAGTTATACTTAAATATATATGAATTATATATAATATATAGATAAATCCAAAGAATTCTGACAGCATAAAATTTTTGTTTTCAAACTTGCTAAACTTTCAAATCTAAAAACACAACAAAGTGAATATAATTTTGTTTTGATCCTTCAAAACGGACTCATAAAATAAATTGAGTTTTTTTTATTTATATTTTCTTTATTATTATTTTTTTTTTTGTTTTTCAAATTAAAAAATAAAAATTGATTTTATAAAATACACATACTCATACTCAAATGTCAAAACGTGTACGTCAAAATTATATTATTAAAGGTGATATATTATAACATAAACAAAGCAAGAAAAAAAAAACAATAACAACAAACAAAAAACAAAAAAAAACGTGCGGCACTACCTGTTCTTATCAGATTATTGAATATGATTTTCATAAATATCACATTTTATCTGTCAAATATGATATAATTCACAAGTTCAAGCATTCATATAAATTGTATTGTGGTGTGTTATGCAAGTATAATATTATTGTGTGTATGGTGTATTCACATCAAAAAATATATTGACCGAAAATAACGTTTTATTTGTTATATATATATTTTTTATATTATTGGTCTTATTATTAAAATATTACCTTTTTTTTCAATATTCACAGGATATGAAAAATATATTTTTATCACTTATTAAATAATAAGGGTATAGTGTACATTTAGCAAATTTTACTTTGCAAATGAATATTTGATATACAGAAAACTTGATATGCCTTGGTCAGCTTATTTAGTGAACAAACGTTTCGCTAAATTAACACTACTATACCAAAAGGACGATTATTAAATGTGCATTTAACATTTTGAAATCTGTCATATTTTATTTCCTCATATTTATTCTATCATAAAATATTTCATTTTATCATAGACTGGTTTTTTTTTTCTATACATAATAAAATTAATATATGAAATTTCTGGAAAAAGTATATATCTCGCTTTTTATATAGGTATAAAAAAAATGGTTGAATACAGAAATTGAAATTATAAAGTTGTAAAAAATATTGCATTAGTATTCACAGTGTATCCAAAATCAGTGCATTGTATCAAGCATCCATATATTAAATAGTTTACGAAATATTTTTCTCTTGGTTGTTAACTAGGATTTGCGAAACGTCGATTTGTTATGTTGAGTTTGCAAAAAGGACGAACACAAATAAAAATAAATAATATGTAATAACAACAATAATTATTAAAAAATTTTTGTATAACAACAAAGCCTAAAGCTACATATTGTTTAAACCAATTTACATAAATAAATTTAAATCAAAAATATACAAAATATTTAAAGATAAATAATAAATATAATATAGTATTTTTTTTAATTTATTTATTAATTTATTTTTATTCCAAAAATTTAATTAATAAACAGTTATGTTGTGGTTAAAAAAAACTGCAGGAACGTGGGTTCAAACCTATTAGTTTCATTTCAAACTTTGAAAAATTCCTTTAACAAGTTTATGTCAACGATGGTATCGCATTATTTCATAAAGTATGTGTGGCCATTTATGTGTCACAATTTGATAAGACGCCAAGCAATCAAACAGCATTAATCAAACTTGTTGGTACACGTAATACGTCTAAACTCAACTAAGTATTAACTTATGACTTTTACTTTTCTTCTAACAGCATGTATCTGGTTTAGTTTATTTTAAAGTTTTTCTAATCCAAGATGGCGGTATTTTACTAACCCTACTTCGTCTAGTAATAGACGGTCTGATGTGTTTGTTCTATGCATTAATCTGACAGTATAATCTTCTAAAATGTACAATTAAACTTATTAGAATGGACTTTACAAAGTAAAATTCTGGAATAAAAAAAAATGAAAATATAGTGACAATAAAAAGTATAAACAGTCTTAATAATAAAGCAAACACTATTACATACCCACAAAAAAGTTGTTTATTAAAAGACATAAAAAAAGTTGAATAATTTACCCGCTCTGGCATATTGTAATTATTTTTGAATGCATTTCAACCTCTTGACCTTTAAATCTAATTTACTTACCCCTATATCAATCTTTTACCTTATCAGAATACTCCATCAGAATATCCTATTGAAATATTAAAATTTCAATACTCTCCTCTCTTAATCCTTTATTTCCCTATAATGTTCTTCAACTGTTTATAAATATTAATATTAAATTTTTGCTATTCCATACATAAATAATATAAAATTTACCACCAAAAAAAAAAACAAATTTAATATTTACATTAAATTCTATTTACAAGCTTTTCTGAAATACAATTTTTCTGAATTTTTTCACAAACCGGTATTTTTCAAATTATTCCTTGCAAATGCAAATTAAATCAATAGAAAAAAAAAATTTACCCAATTTTAAGATTATAAAATATTTAAACGAAAAATGTATCTGTACATAAGGTATAAAATTGTTTTAAATTTGTGGTTAAAATTTTTATTTTCTATTTATTTTTAATTTTTTTTTTCTACTTAATATACTTAATACATTCAAATACACAAACATACAAATACACACATAACCCAACCACTCCCTACCAAATAATCAATGCTCATTTTTGTTAGTGTTTTTTTGTTTTTCTCTTTTATAAATTTAATATCGTTGTAAAAAGGATAATGAATTTATACTGTATAGCAATTAAGACGGGAGTTGTATGTAAGGTAGGTACTTAAAATGGTTTATTAAAGCAAATAAAAAAAAAAAAAACAAACAAAAAAACAACCAGAAAATTTTCTCGGCAAAATGTGGGTATATATATGCAAATATTAAAAATAAAAATCCTTTAGAATAACAAACGTTATATGTATTGGTATATATATTCACTGGTCGACATTTTTTTGTTTTACATTGCAAATATGATTTTAGTATATATGACCAGAGTATTTGATGACCATGAAGGTCCAATTTGATATAATTGTGCTAGATTGCTTGCTATCTATCGCTAAGAGTTGGATTGACTATTTTAATGACCATGATGGTCCAATTTGGTCTAATTGTTCCAGATTTATAGTTACATATTCTTAACAGACTGATTAACTATATTGCTAGTTGCCCATCTAAAGACGGTTTTATTATATGACATATAGAATATTAGATACAGACACTTTTGACGGTGGTATTAAGGAATTCCATCGCTTTGTCAAAAGCTCGCAATAGCTAATGAAATTAGATTTCAGCGAGGTAATTAGATTCTATATAGTATCACAATAGACTTCTTTGATTTAAATTTGCCAGATTGGCAACCAGTGTTACCTACTTATTTAGCATTAAGTTATAATTTCATAACCTTATCAATACAATCCAGTAAAACAAATTTCAAATTCGAACAAAGCCTGGAAAAATCAAATAAAATGAAATCAGGATATAACAAACAGTTTACTAGCATTTTACTTACTTCTACATTTTTGAACTAGCTATTTGAATTTAGATTTGGAATTAAAATTAATATTTAATTCATTTAATTACAATTTAATTTATATAGATTAATGTTGTTCTATGATCAAAAGGCAGGGTAAAGGAATCAAAGAAGAGAAAGTAGACTTAAATTTAAAATAAGTGTAACAGCCGTTATTGAAATTCCATGAACCAATTTTAAACATAATAAACTGCTGCCAAACCTATCTATATTTATATAGTATCAACACATCCGTGAATCAAATTTCATTAAAACTAAATTTTTTATAAAATTCTCCATTTTCACAATAATGTTAATTTATTTACTAACGGAAAAAAACCAGATCTTTACACATTATTAGAGACAAGCCATGCATAAAATCGGACATTTTTATGTCAAAAAATTTTTTATGCACAACCTAAATACATTGAAAATTGCCATCATTGAATGTAAATAATTTAAACGAGCTGTTAAATCTATTCTATAAATAAATTATCAAATATTTTCTTTTATTTTTTCTCTTTCTATCAATTTTTCTTTCCACCCAACCCCTTCTATTTGTCTCTCTGGTTTTTTTTTTTTTATTGATACAGTCACTTTGGTCTTTATTTAAATTGAACTGAATTTTTTTTTTTTTTTTATTTAACTGAAAAATAAAATAAATATTTGCGTTGGCGCGTTAAATCGAAATTGTTTATGATTATTTTCGATTCTCGATTATAACAAACAAAAACAATTATAAAAAAAAAAAAAAAAAAAAAGGACTTTCTTTGGAATATCAACAATCAAAATATATATATATAAGGATAACAACAATAAATATAAATAATAGCAAATAAATAAATAAAGTAAGCAAGCAAACAAGCAAGCAAACAACTTATGTTTTCTTTACATTTTGTTATCAGAAAAAAAGGACTTAAAATAAACCGCACATTTTCTTTTGTTTTATTTTCTGTTTTTCCTTTTTTTTTTACTTTTTCTTCTGTTTTGTATTTTGAATTTAAAATATAATGATTTCATGTCTATTCGTTGATTTTATTCAAAGAAATATATTTTTATTTTTTTATTTTTATAAAAAAATTATTCGATCGTGCAAACAAAAAAAAAAAAAAAGTTACCATAGTTATGAATGTTACTAACACAGTGGGTTTTTTGCTTTTACATTTTAATTCGAAATTTCAAAAATAAAAATCTCCTACCTTTGATATTAGTGTATTGTGTTATTATGCCACATGCTATCTAACTATTTATATGGATTTTAATAAGGACGAAAATATAAAAATTGTCAATGGTAACCTAAACTAAAATATCCAACAAAAACAACAAATAGGTATATACTGAGTTAATTTAAATCTTTTCTAAAGTACTTAAAAAGGACATTCATTTCTTGGAAATAGAACATGTGTTTTGAATAATTTTGATTCGTTTGGTAATTATTTTTAAATGAGAATACATATTATTTTTTTGTTGTTTTTTAAATTTTATTTAAATAGAAATCGAATTGAATTGTATTTTAATTTTTAAGATTGTTTACTCTTTCAATTTATTATGGTGAGGTTATTCTTGAATTCATATTACAGATATCACAGATATAACCTGAATTTTTAAATTTACGTCAATATCTTTTAGAATTTTGATATTTTAAAATTTTTAAATTGTATCGTTCTGCCAATGAACATAACAATATTAATAATAACTATCTCTATCGACTAGTAAGTACTGTCTGCTTAGTAATCATTGCTTTCTATTTACCAGTAATTACTATCTATTCAATAGTAATCACTCTCTCTTTTATAATAATAATTAATATTTATTTAACACTCTATTTACTACTAACAGTATAAATTTATTAGTTTTACGTTAAAAACATTCAGTTGAAATTAAAAATCAAAATTTATTTAGTTGCCTTAAGTAAACTTCTATTGCTCCATGTCTGTAAATTCAAATATATAACATGAACTTTGATTATGTCTAAAGTCTAGCATTAGGTTAGAGTTCACATCACCATTAATAAAAATGATTAGCAACACTTTCAACAACAACACTTTCAACAATTCAATTTTTATTTTCTATTCCGGTATTCTGATATGTTAGATTTAAAGATATAAAGTTAGATTTTTTACTGACAGTTACTCTTATAGTTCCAGTTTCACTAAAAGTTTGTTATTGTAACATAAAAATTCAAAATTCAAAAAGACATTCTAAGGGACGAATTCATTCATTCAAAAGTATAATTTTAAAGAACACTTTAAAAATATGAATAGTTAATATTCACAATAAAAAAACAAATTAATTAAAATTAAATTCATAATTTACAAAAAAAAAAAAACAAAATCAAAAAAAAAGGAACTACTTTTTCAATTTGACATTGGACAAACACAAAAACAAAAACAATTTTCAAGCTCTTATCTTAAAACACTTATGACCTTTTTATAATATTTATAAATTTTTTAAAAATATTTTTAAAAATAAATTTTAAAATCATTACATTTATTGATTATGATGATGATCATCATCATCATCATTATTAACATCATAATCAATATCTCTAAATATAATTGACAAAAGTTCATAAAATTTTATTTATTTTTCAGAAATGGAAAATTTTCTTATAACTTAATTATTAATATAGTACCTATATATATATATATATATATATATATATATATATATATATACTTAAACATTATATTATTATTATATTTTGTTTTGTTTTTACTTTTATTTACCTTCCAAATTTAGTAAAGCAACAAAATTATATTTTTCGTTTTTTTCACTTTTTTTTTTGTTTTTTTTTTTGAAGATTCATTAATGAAGACAAATTTTCTTAAATATATTTTTTGCTATAAATTTATTTATATATTATATTGTACAATATTGAGTATATCATGTATATTAGATATATCAGATGTACATCACAAAAAAAATAATACTTAAGTTCCTCTTACAAGAATATCCTTTTTAAATATCCTTTTATGATTTTTTCTTATTATGATTATTGCTATTATTATTATTATTATTGTTCTTGTTATTATTATTATTATTATTGTGAGTATATCTTTGCTTTCATAAATGAAAATAACAAAGGCAATTCTATCGCTTCTTCTTAAGCTCTTCATTTATAATGAAAAGTAACTCAAAATTTATTATTTTTCATCAATACTCTGTTTGGGTTGTTACTGTCAATATACGAATGACGAGTGGGTAATTTTCATACAAAAATATTTTTCATAATAATGGAAAAGGTTGTCTATGAACAACTAGAGAAATATGTTGAAACAAACAGTATTATCGCAATGGAGCAGTCAGGCTTTCGAAAAGGATATTCATGCGAAACTACATTAAACTGGGTGACCTTTGAATGGACAGAACTGGGTGATGCAGGAGATTCCGTCATAGCAGTATTTTTTAGACCTAAAGCGTGCATTTGAGACACTAGATACAAATTTATTACTGTCAAAACTCAAACAATATGAGATCAAAAACAACGAACTAAATTGGTTTAAAACATATTTAGTAGGAAGAAAGCAGGTTACAAAAGTTAACAATGTTTTATCTAGTCAGAGAGATATTAAATTAGGTGTTCCACAGGGATCAGTGTTGGGAGTTATAATGTTCCTGTTATATATTAATGATATTGGGAATATTCTTAAATTTTGCCGTATAGTCATGTTCGCCGATGATTGTCTTGTATATATTAGTAGCAGAAATTTTGCAGACTTATCTCAAAATCTAAACACAGACCTGCAAAATATACATAACTGGCTTTGTATGAACAAGCTAAAGCTCAATGTCACAAAAACAAAGTGTATGCATATCAATATTAGATCCGCTTACAGCCTCTACTGTTTCTGCTGTTTATATTAATAATGAGATTATTGAACCTGTTACGAGTATTAAGTATTTAGGTGTTATAATAGATAATAAACTAAATTTTCGTGAACACTTAGACTCCGTATGCGGAAAAATTAACAAAAAAAATGACTTTCTACGTTGAATTCGAAGCAGTCTTTCTTTTGCAACAGTGAAAATGGTGTATAATGCGATTATTTTACCTCATTTTGATTATTGTACAACAGTCATGTTTTCCGGGTCATCAGAACACCTGAACAGCATGCAAAAGCTGCAAAACAAAGGGATAATATTCATTGCTAAAATGTAATAATAGATCAAGAATTGAATCTATGCTTCAAACACTAAATTGGATGAGCATAAATCAAAGAATACATTTTAAGGTTTTCATTTTTGTTTTTAAGTTGAAGTACAGT
Organism: Argyra leucocephala; assembly: GCA_963942445.1. Taxonomy (NCBI): domain Eukaryota; kingdom Metazoa; phylum Arthropoda; class Insecta; order Diptera; family Dolichopodidae; genus Argyra; species Argyra leucocephala. The sequence continues at coordinate 136,455,922 of OZ012681.1, read as the reverse complement.
GAATCGATTCAAAAATACTTTTTCAAAGTATATTATAGTAAATTTTTAGACAATTAATTTTAAAGTTATTTTATTTTTATTTTGCTGATAAAATTTAATTGGTATTATTTGATTATTTGATTTTTGATGCATTGAATTAATTTACTTAGATTAGTATTAAATCATTGTTAATACTAATTATATAAAGTTTTATACAAAACTAACAAAAAAAAAAAAAAATTTTAGATATTTGTTCAAAGTAAGGAGAAGTAAAACTTGATAGCAGGATAGTATGTAAAACATTAGTTTTGTTTTCTTATTTATAAAATAGTAGTCATAGATCTGATCAATAAAACGTTGATAATTCTGAATAATTAAATATTTGTTGTAGCAGTTAACAATCTTGTTATTATTGTACCTTAATTTAATTATATAGTTTATCTTATACTTTACAATTTCCAATGTTAAGAGGCTATCCAAAAGTATTCATGCTTTAACTATAATTTACTTAGACTAACCTGAAGTTTTATATTTAATAATTGTCTTTATAGTTTTTTAGTAAGGTAGGTGAAATATTTTCTATTTGTTTGAAAACTGTACTATTGCTTGCTAGGTTGTACCATCATTATTTAAGCAAGATTATTTACAGTTTTATCATTTAATATATTGTCTTATATATATACTTTTTTCCATTCAAATTCAACATTTTGTTTCAACAAATGTTGAATTTGATTAAAAAACTATTGAATTTATTTGAAAAAAAATGTTGAATTTGAATGAAAAAAAGTATACATTATATAATTCAAGATTTACTTTAATTTATTTTCACATTTATTATCCGATAGGAATAAATCTTGCTGTTAATATTAAGGTGCCGATGCCTTGAGCATTTGGGCCGGATAATTCATTTTGGGCATATGGACCGGATTTAAGTCTTTTCTTCGATTCAACAAATCTAAAATTATTCAAATTTCTTACATTGACAGTAACAAATATATCAATGTCACCAAATAAGGATATCCTGTAAATATTTCTTTCCGTATACTTCCTTTTCGAAAATTTTTGGTGCTGCTTTCATTTTTTTTTTTTTTTTGTATTATTTTTATTTTTTTTTTTAACAAAATTAGGCAGAAAACAAATAAAAAGAACATAAGAATCAAAAATCAAGAATAACAATAACAAATAAATCAGCAAGGAAGACTATAAAGAAGTAAAAAAAAAAAAAAAAAATAATGAGAGTTGAATGGTATAAATTCTTTACTATTATTCTTCCAACCACACTTTTGTATAGCTGTCTGCTCTCTGTTCTTCGGGCTATTTTTCATTTTTTTCACAAAAGAGCATAAAAATTTAAAAAAAAAAATAAAACGAATGCTGCCAGTTACAATAACCGCATTATTTTCTTTTTCATTACAACACAACTTACCATCTATACAATACCATTATCATATTCATAACACTGAATATCCACTCAGTACTAATATATCAAAAACAAAATAAATAAAAAAACATTTTCATAAAAATTCTTTCTTTTTCAAATTAAATTTTTCTACGAATTTTCAAAAACTCATTTAGATTTATACGTTTTATATATATAGTATATATATATATCTATGTATTAAGTTGTTGAGACAGGTTATTTCAAGAGCACAATTAACTACCTCAACACTCAGAAAAAAAAATTATTTTCATTTACATTAAAATTATTTTCATAACAATTTAATGCAGTCGAAACATAATTTCAACTCAAAACTGTGTATTTAATGAGAAGGTCAAGTATGTGTACTTGAACACTGAGACCAATTGAATATAATATGCAGATTACATGTTTGAAGTAAATTACATGTAGTAGATCATCATCAATTTTATATTATAATCACAAACAGGTTTTAATAGTCTGGACACGAGCTATACCGACTATGTAAATAATCTATTTTGTAAAATGTCTGATATGGGATGGTTCACAACATAAAAGCAAAATTTTAAGTACTGGTTATTAAAAAAAAAATTAGGTAAAAAATATATTTCATCTGAGTTCTAATATACTATCAACATAAAAAATAAAATTTGAAACCTTAAAACCTTTATAGATCTACAAGTCTATAAACAATAAAATTTGAAAGATTATTTCAAATCAAACCGCAAACAAAAGTCTGTTAAAATTAGAATTGTAAAAAATCATCAAAAATCATTTTAATTTTTTTTTGCTATCAAGAACACCATTTAAATCCCAGATTCCAGGATATTTAATTATTTTTAAATTGAAATAGTAAAACAATTTTCATAGTCATTTTGGTAAGAATTTTCAATTTTTTTTTTATTTTTTTATATGTGGTCAAAAAAAGGACTTTCAGGTTTCCTTCATTCAACTTGGAAAGATAATAACAAATAGAAAATTGGATTTTTTTTATTTTTGTTTTTGTTTTTATTTTGAAAATTCTAGATTAAAAATTAAATAAAAGGAAACTTAACAATATGTGGCCAATTTTGTGTTGATTGTATCTTTGCTGTACGTATATATATGTATACAGAGAGAGAGAGTGCTTCTATGTATATATATTAGTGTAGTGAAATTGTAAAATTCTGTCAATTCAAATAGAAAATACATTGGGATTCTGGTATTATTCTTTTCTTAATCAGTTGTTACCATTATGGATACCCAAAGTAAAATATTTTCAATGAAATTCAATGGAAAATAAAAACAATATTTGTTTCTATATTTGAAATGGTTCGAAGGCACATATAAAACTATACTTACACCTATATTTCTTTAAGTTTTGATATCTAAACAAGAGTGATAAAAATACAATAAATACAAAAATTCAATACCCTGGTCAAATTTATTTCAAAATCTTTATAAAGCTTAGAGAATTTTGGAAAAATATAAAAACACCTTAAAACAAGTGTCATTCTTACTAAATAAGGATATAATATCCTATATCCTTTTTTACTATACATTTTTTTTTTGTTTGTTTGTTTAAATTAATACAAAGTTTATTTAACGTTATGAATATGGATGAACATCATTAATTTGTATAATAGAGCTCATGTAAATGTTTTCCATTTCTGATCCCATTAATGTGTGTTGGGGTTAAAACACAAAATTAAAAATTGTTTTCATAAATTTTAATTAAATAAGATAAAAAAAAAAAAATTACAATTTCATTTCATAAATAAATTTTTTGTTTTAGTTATGAAATTTTCTAGGAAGGACTTTTTTTATATTAATGAAATTAATTTTTTTCATTATATTACAATTGAAATGATTTCAGTAGTAACAGTTTCAGAGCAGGCATGCAACCATAGAAAAAGTACATCGTATTGTAAAAGAGATAAATGAAGCTTTTGAAATTAAAGAATTTTGCGGAGTTGCTCTTCTTGACATCAGTCAAGCTTTCGATAAGGTGTGTGATATCCTGGTCTAATGTGTCTATATCAAATACAATCTGGCATTGTCAGGAAGTGTGTTAGGACCTATATTATATCTGAAATTTTTTTTTATCTTTTATTTTTATATCTCTTGTTTACGCCTGATATTCCAACAATGCCAGCAGCAAAAATCGCATTTCTTTCGCTGTACAAACCCCTACATAGTTCAAAATAGGCTATGGAAATCCATTTAGAGTTAATTTTTTCCGAATGGTGAATCATATTCTAACAAGTCTGTTCCCATAATCCAATCTATAACCCTACATATATTTTCAAAACCTATTAGCAGATATTTTCTTTCCGATTCTGCAATAGTCACAGCTTCATTTATATAAAAAGTTTTTACGATCTAATGTTTGGAAATACATAAACCATAACAAAATAATGACGATAAGAGTAAGATAAAATATGTTCATATAATGACAAAAAATATAGTTTAAAAAAAGAAAACCTTTTGAAACAATTTTCCATCAACAAACAATGAGTTAAATACATTGGAACAGTTTTAAAGAAGTCAAACTAATCGAGACATTTTTTCTACAATAAAAAAAAAAAAAAACAGAAACACAGAAATAGGTTCTGGAAATACGATTGTATTTAAAATATTGAAAATAAAAGCTTATTGTTAGGCACAAAACAATTGAATTGGATTTGAATTGAGTACAGTGGAAAAAATTTTAAACAAATTTTATAGATTATTTCTAGAATTTTTTTTTTTTTTTTAATATTTCATTTTGATTTTTAAATTGCTATTAAATTTATTTGATTAAAAACATATAAAATCAATATTTTCAAAATTCAAATAATTTTTATATTTTAGTATATGTATATAACCCTTAAGTATATAATGCAAAATATATGCAACATTTGTTTTTTTTTTTTTTTAAATTTCCTAAGAGATGAACACATAAAATACTTCAATTAAAATTTCAAAATATTTTCATACATAAATCAATACATATGTATGTATGTATGTATGTTTTACACATGATTGAATATGAATTTAAATTTTCTTCATCATTATTTACAACATTTGAATAAAATCAATCATTTATATATATACTTTATAATAATATTCATATGTGTATATTCGTAACGCTTTGTACAGCACCTATATAAGTCTTTACGAAATATTCAAGCTTTTTATTAATAATACAATATATATATATATATATATAAATATATGTGTACATAATATAAAATTTATCAAACAAATAAATCTTTGTGAACATAATACTAATGGATTCTATTGTATCCTATAGGGTATTTTTATCAAATGGCATTTATATTTATCACAGGGTGCGTTCGGTAGTCTTCTTTCAAAGTGTTATGTATATAAAAAAATTATTATATAAGTTGAATACATAAATTTCAACTCGATTTAAAATTCATTTTATAATTCAACAAATATTCAATAAATATCTTAATTAAAATTGCTGTAAAACACCCTGTAAATGCAATTTTTATTTTTATTTTTTTGAATAGAAAATAGGAAATGATTTAAAATTGCCCGTATTCATTTCAAAATTTCACTTTTTCTTTTTCACTTAAATTTGGAAATTATATTTTACCTTAGAGATGTCATATTGTTGTTGTTGTTTTTATTGCGTTCAATTTACTTCATTTTTTGTTTTTTTTGTATGTCAAAAGAATACAAAAGATTTTCTTTTAGTCTTATTTTTTATTTTTATTCTGTTTTCTATTTTGTGCCTAATGTAAAATATTGAAAAACAAAAATTTTCTAGTTAAAGTATATAAGTATGTGTTAAAACTGTTAAATTAGACATTATCAATTTCAAAATACCTATAAAATATCTTTGCAATTATCCTAATTTGCAATATCCTGTAGAGAAAAATATCATCACTACAAATATAATGAATTTTTTATTTTTTTTATTTAAATTTAGCTCTCGAAAATAAAATTGGAAAGGATTAAAACAAAACAACATGTACTTCTAATACGATTTTATCTTTAAATATGTATCTTATCTTTTAATACGAAACTTGATTGTATCTTTTAAATACATATTTATATGAGTCTACCAATTTTGTGGAACTTGAAATATTTTTTTATTTTTATTTATTAATTTATTTCAATTTTAATGGCAAAAGAGAATAATTCTCGTTATAGGTTATAATTATGTTACAAAGCCTATATACATGAAAAAAATTTGTCTTAAAAGTATAGACTCTTCAGATGCAAAACATTTTTTCTCTTAAATGAAGATGTATTTATATAGATAGAAGATATATTTTTGGACTTTACTAATATTTGTAATAAACATAAATGATAACCGTAAATATAATTGAGAGCGTACATACATATATTTGTAAATAAATGATTGTGACCAATACTGAATGTTCGTTATATTATTATAACAAATGTTAAATTGTACAACACAGCAACATTCAAACCAATTATTAATATACAAAGAGGTGGAAATGGAGCTGAATAAAACACACACTATCAAAACCGACTGAAAATACCTTAAGATATCATCCATATTAGAGCAAATTAGGTCTCAGATAGAAAAATACCTGAAAAAGATCTATTCGACATGAATACTGCTATTATAATAAATTTTAAGCTGAAATAAAACATTTGACATTTGGCTCAAACTGCAAGAGATATGAACATAAATAACTGACCGTTTATATTCTTCGCGAACCAAGATAATAAATTTTTGGCAAGAAAAATTTGTAAAAAATGGTTCTTTTTCAAAACAGTTATAATTTTTGACATTTGAAATTAATTGACTTATCAAAATTTAATGAAAGAAGTATTGCAATCCCTGCTAATACATTTGTAATTCACAATTTAGTACCAAACCATGATGTGTAATTTATGTGCAATACCTGACAGTTAAATTTGAGATGTGAAAAGTGACACAGTTTGTTGACGATCAGAAAATAAAGTTAAATTTATTTCTTTTTAAATTCTAGATAAAAATGTAACCTCATTCACAATAAATGACAAATAAAATACGATTTTGGAATTGTGTCATTTTAAATTATATATATATACAATATTTTTCTCGAAAGTAAAAATGTTTACAATAAAATTTTTTAAACTACCGCTGGTCATCATCAGTATAATCATTATGATAATTATTATCAAATTCACCACTATTATTATCATAACTATTATTTAATCCTATCAACAATCATTACCACACAGTTCTTAAATATACATAGTATATTAATTCCTATTTAAATTAACCTAATCCATTTTGTTAAAACATCAAAGTTAACAAAAAATTCAAGTGTTTTGTATAATAAATAATTTAAGTTATCTTAAAGATAATAGAATACAATTGAATTTACAAGATGCTTCTTATAATTCCAAAGAATGGCACTAAATAAAGTAAATAAGAACTACTTTCAATTTAATAATAATAAACAGAATTTTAATTATTGTTATTCTATTTATATTTAATAAAATAAAAAAAATAAAGAAAGACAAAAAAAAGAGGTTCACCTGATATCGTCAGAAACTCTTCAAAGTAAATATTAAATTAAAATTAATAGAGCGATACCATCAAAATCAAATATGCCAACTAAACATTTGCAAAAAAAAAGTTTTTCAACACATCATTTCCTCCCTCTCTTTGATAACATTTTCAACTGTAAAAAAAAAAACATCATCCTTTTTTAATTATAACAAAATATGGTTAAGATTTGTTTTGTTTTCTCATTTTAATTCCCTTAATAAAATTGGTTTTCCGAAGAATAAAAATAAAATTTACCGACAGAAAACAAAATATTTTTTTTTTTTACATTGTCTTTACTAGCAAAGACAAGAACCACTCAACCCTATTTAAATTGAAATTTCAAGTTTCAAATCATATCTAGGTACCTCTCTAGCTATATTCAATATAATATATATATATATATATATATATATCTATTTTTTTAACTTATTATTATTATTTGTCCTTCGCCGAATTTTTTTTATAGAAAAAAAACTCTTTGATGTTTTTTTTTATATTATTTAATTTATTAACCCAAGCACACACACATGAATAAAGTGTATAGATACAGTACAACACAAAAATAATAAGAACGTTGTAAATAGTTAAAATTAATTTTTTATAATAATTAGACCATGAAAAACAATATTAGGGCTTTTCATAAACACATACGTAAAAACAAGATACTGTATAAACATTTTTTTTTTTCAGATTTATTAAAATTTCAATTTTCTATATTCGCAGTTTTGTGTTATAAAGAAAAACAACAACACAAAACTGATTATCATGCGCTATTTACTATAATTTTGTAGTTTTCTTGTTAAGTTAGAAATGTTTATAAACAAAGTTGATTTGCAACATTTTGCTTATGAACAAAATACTACAGGCAATATTGCAAATATTGCTTGTTTATGAAAGCTACTACTGTTATTACACGAAAGTCTAAATAATGGAACAAGCTACCGTTGTATAAGATTCAAGAACACAAGGGAAATTTAAAAAGATAAGTTAGTTATTTAGCGATCACAAGAAGAGACCATAACGATTTTTTACAACACAAGTTGGTCCATTATCAATTCATTCAGCTTTCTCTATCTAATTTACTGATCTTAAATAAATTGAGCAGTATAATTTTTTTGTGTTGTTTGTATTAGTATTTTATGTAAGTGTTAATTACATTTAAAATGCTTGATAAAAAAATACAAATACTTTATTTAGTACTTGTTATTCAAAGTTCAAGGTATAGTTTTAAAACTCCAAAAGTATAGTTTTATTATAAAATATTGTAATTTAATAACTTCAAACGATATCCCGTTTGTTTTCAACAAATTTTAATTAAATAATTTTATTGTTGCCAGATTTAATAAAAATCTGATTAATAAATTAAAATATAAATTTTTATTACCAAAAATAAAGCGTAGCAATATTTTCGTTAGTCACTCTACTTATTCATTTATAAATGTTTAGAGTGATTTAGTTCAGGTCGAGAAAAGACAAGTTAAATTTGTATTGGTTGAATTTTATTTAATTTTTTTTTATTTTGTATTTTAATGGAATTTTTCTTAATAAAAAAAACTGAAATACAAAAAAAAAAGACAATTTTTCAATTAATTTTGAAATATATAAGTTTTCGTTTTATGAAATTCTAAAATTCTTTTATTTCAAGACCGAGCGAAAACAAAACAAGGAAAAAGGAATAAAATTTTTTAGAGCTATCAAAAACCGTTATAAAAATATATAGGGGATCCCTTTTAACTTTTAGGTTGACATATTTTTTTTTTTCATTTTCTTTTTTATTATATTTATCTATGTATAGTAATATTAAAATAAAATTAAAAGATATTCCATATATTATTCTACATTTGAGTTCATTAAAATCATTCCAAAACTACAATTTAAAATAATTAAAAAAGATAATAGCAAAAACAAACAAATTGAAAATAAAATTAATAACTTTCTTTACACTATACTAAAATTTGGATTGGTTCGAGTAGCTGCCATACAACTCTTAGCAATTATCAAGGACTAATAAAGGATTAATCAAAAGCTAAAGGAGCTACAAACCTAAAAATTTATAGTTAGATAGCTCTCTAAAAATAAAGAGACACCTGTATCAGCGTTTTCCAAAATTCGGATTGGTTCGAGTAGCTGCCATACAACTTCTTGCAATTATCAAGGACTAATGAAAAACTAAAGAAGCTACAAACCTAAAAATTTATACTTGGACAGCTTTCTAAAAATAAAGAGACACCTGTATCAGCGTTTTTTAAAACTCGGATTGGTTCAAGTAGCTGCCACACAACTCCTAGCAATTATAAAGGAGTAATGAGGGATTAATCAAAAACTAATGGAGGTACAAACCTAAAAATTTATATTTAGATAGTTTTCTAAAAATAAAGAGACACCTGTTTCAGCGTTTGCCAAAATTCTGATTGGTTCGAGTAGCTACAATTAAACTCCTTGCAATTATAAAGGAGTTATGAACGATTTATTAAAAACTAAAGGAGCTACAAGCCTAAAAATTTGTATTTAGACAGCACTCTAAAAATAAAGAGACACCTGCATCAGCGTTTTCCAAAATTCGGATTAGTTCAAGTAGCTACCATACAACTCCTAGCAATTGTAAAGAACTAATGAGGGATTAATCAAAAACTAAAGGAGGTACAAACCTAAAAATTTATATTTAGATAGTTTTCTAAAAATAAAGAGACACCTGTATCAGCGTTTTCCAAAATTCTGATTGGTTCCAGTAGCTGCAATACAACTCCTTGCAATTATTAAGGAGTTATGAACGATTTATTAAAAACTAAAGGAGCTACAAGCCTAAAAATTTGTATTTAGACAGCTCTCTAAAAATAAAGAGACACCTGCATCAGCGTTCTCCAAAATTAGGATTAGTTCAAGTAGCTGCCATACAACTCCTAGCAATTATAAAGGACTAATGAGGGATTAATCAAAAACTAAAGGAGGTACAAACCTAAAAATTTATATTTAGATAGTTTTCTAAAAATAAAGAGACACCTGTATCAGCGTTTTCCAAAATTCTGATTGGTTCCAGTAGCTGCAATACAACTCCTTGCAATTATTAAGGAGTTATGAACGATTTATTAAAAACTAAAGGAGCTACAAGCCTAAAAATTTGTATTTAGACAGCTCTCTAAAAATAAAGAGACACCTGCATCAGCGTTCTCCAAAATTAGGATTAGTTCAAGTAGCTGCCATACAACTCCTAGCAATTATAAAGGACTAATGAGGGATTAATCAAAAACTAAAGGAGGTACAAACCTAAAAATTTATTATTAGATAGTTTTCTAAAAATAAAGAGACACCTGTATCAGCGTTTTCCAAAATTCTGATTGGTTCGAGTAGCTGCCATACAAATCCTAGCAGTTATTAAGGACTAATGAGGGATTAATCAAAAACTAAAGGAGGTACAAACCTAAAAATTTATATTTGGATAGCGTCTAAAAATAAAGAGACACCTATGTCAGCGTTTTCCAAAATTCGGATTGGTTCAAGTAGCTGCCATACAACTCCTAGCAGTTATTAAGGAGTTATGAACGATTTATTAAAAACTAAAGGAGCTACAAGCCTAAAAATTCGTATTTAGACAGCTCTCTAAAAATAAAGAGACACCTGCATCAGCGTTTTCCAAAATTCGGATTAGTTCAAGTAGCTGCCATACAACTCCTAGCAGTTATAAATGACTAATGAGGGATTAATCAAAAACTAAAGGAGGTACAAGCCTAAAAATTTATTATTAGATAGTTTTCTAAAAATAAAGAGACACCTGTGTCAGCGTTTTCCAAAATTCTGATTGGTTCGAGTAGCTGCCATACAAATCCTAGCAGTTATTAAGGACTAATGAGGGATTAATCAAAAACTAAAGGAGCTACAAATCTACAAATTTGTATTTAGACAGCTCTCTAAAAATAAAGAGACACCTGCATCAGCGTTTTCCAAAATTCGGATTAGTTCAAGTAGCTGCCATACAACTCCTAGCAATTATAAAGGACTAATGAGGGATTAATCAAAAACTAAAGGACGTACAAGCCTAAAAATTTATTATTAGATAGTTTTCTAAAAATAAAGAGACACCTGTATCAGCGTTTTCCAAAATTCTGATTGGTTCGAGTAGCTGCCATACAACTCCTAGCAATTGTAAAGAACTAATGAGGGATTAATCAAAAACTAAAGGAGCTACAAACTTAAAAAATTATATTTAAATAGCTCTCTAAAAATAAAGAGACACCTGCATCAGCGTTTTCCAAAATTCGGATTAGTTCAAGTAGCTGCCATACAACTCCTAGCAATTGTAAAGAACTAATGAGGGATTAATCGAAAACTAAAGGAGCCACAAACCTAAAAATTTATACTTAGATAGTTTTCTAAAAACAAAGAGACACCTGTATCAGCGTTTTGCAAAATTCTGATTGGTTCGAGTAGCTGCCATACAACTCCTAGCAATTATAAAGGACTAATGAGGGATTAATCAAAAACTAAAAGAGGTACAAACCTAAAAATTTATTATTAGATAGTTTTCTAAAAATAAAGTGACACCAGCATCAGCGTTTTCCAAAATTCGGATTGGTTCAAGTAGCTGCCATACAACTCCTAGCAATTATAAAGGACTAATGAGGGATTAATCGAAAACTAAAGGAGCCACAAACCTAAAAATTTATACGTAGATAGTTTTCTAAAAACAAAGAGACACCTGTATCAGCGTTTTCCAAAATTCTGATTGGTTCGAGTAGCTGCTATACAACTACTAGCAATTATAAAGGACTAATGAGGGATTAATCAAAAGCTAAAGGAGCTACAAACCTAAAAATTTATATTTAGATAGTTTTCTAAAAATAAAGAGACACCTGTTTCAGCGTTTTTCAAAATTCTGATTGGTTCGAGTAGCTGCCATACAACTCCTAGCAGTTATAAATGACTAATGAGGGATTAATCAAAAACTAAAGGAGCTACAAATCTACAAATTTGTGGTTAGATAGCTCTCTAAAAATAAAGAGACACCTGCGTCAGCGTTTTCTAGTTTTCGGATTGGTTCGGGTAGCTGCCATACAACTTCTAGCAATTATCAAGGACTAATGAGGGATTAGTCAAAAACTAAAGGAGCTACAAACCTAAAAATTTATTATTAGATAGTTTTCTAAAAATAAAGAGACACCTGTATCAGCGTTTTCCAAAATTCTGATTGGTTCGAGTAGCTGCCATACAACTCCTAGCAATTGTAAAGAACTAATGAGGGATTAATCAAAAACTAAAGGAGCTACAAACCTAAAAAATTATATTTGGATAGCTCTCTAAAAATAAAGAGACACCTGCATCAGCGTTTTCCAAAATTCGGATTAGTTCAAGTAGCTGCCATACAACTCCTAGCAATTGTAAAGAACTAATGAGGGATTAATCGAAAACTAAAGGAGCCACAAACCTAAAAATTTATACTTAGATAGTTTTCTAAAAACAAAGAGACACCTGTATCAGCGTTTTCCAAAATTCTGATTGGTTCGAGTAGCTGCCATACAACTCCTAGCAATTGTAAAGAACTAATGAGGGATTAATCAAAAACTAAAGGAGCTACAAACTTAAAAAATTATATTTAAATAGCTCTCTAAAAATAAAGAGACACCTGCATCAGCGTTTTCCAAAATTCGGATTAGTTCAAGTAGCTGCCATACAACTCCTAGCAATTGTAAAGAACTAATGAGGGATTAATCGAAAACTAAAGGAGCCACAAACCTAAAAATTTATACTTAGATAGTTTTCTAAAAACAAAGAGACACCTGTATCAGCGTTTTGCAAAATTCTGATTGGTTCGAGTAGCTGCCATACAACTACTAGCAATTATAAAGGACTAATGAGGGATTAATCAAAAACTAAAGGAGCTACAAACCTAAAAATTTATATTTAGATAGTTTTCTAAAAATAAAGAGACACCTGTTTCAGCGTTTTTCAAAATTCTGATTGGTTCGAGTAGCTGCCATACAACTCCTAGCAGTTATAAATGACTAATGAGGGATTAATCAAAAACTAAAGGAGCTACAAATCTACAAATTTGTGGTTAGATAGCTCTCTAAAAATAAAGAGACACCTGCGTCAGCGTTTTCTAGTTTTCGGATTGGTTCGGGTAGCTGCCATACAACTTCTAGCAATTATCAAGGACTAATGAGGGATTAGTCAAAAACTAAAGGAGCTACAAACCTAAAAATTTGTATTTAGACAGCCCTTTAAAAATAAAGAGAAACCTGCATCAGCGTTTTCCAAAATTCGGATTCGTTCAAGTAGCTGCCATACAACTCCTAGCAATTATAAAAGACTAATGAGGGATTAATCAAAAACTAAAGGAGCCACAAACCTAAAAATTTATACTTAGATAGTTTTCTAAAAATAAAGAGACGCCTGTATTAGCGTTTTCTAATTTTCTGCTTGGTTCGAGTAGCTGCCATACAACTCCTAGCAATTATAAAGGACCAATGAGGGATTAATCAAAAACTAAAGGAGCTACAAACCTAAAAATTTATACTTAGATAGTTTTCTAAAAACAAAGTGACACCAGCATCAGCGTTTTCCAAAATTCGGATTGGTTCAACTAGCTGCCATACAACTCCTAGCAATTATAAAGGACTAATGAGGGATTAATCTAAAACTAAAGGAGCCACAAACCTAAAAATTTATACTTAGATAGTTTTCTAAAAACAAAGAGACACCTGTATCAGCGTTTTCCAAAATTCTGATTGGTTCGAGTAGCTGCCATACAACTCCTAGCAATTATAAAGGACTAATGAGGGATTAATCTAAAACTAAAGGAGCCACAAACCTAAAAATTTATACTTAGATAGTTTTCTAAAAATAAAGAGACACCTGTATCAGCGTTTTCCAAAATTCTGATTGGTTCGAGTAGCTGCCATACAAATCCTAGCAGTTATTAAGGACTAATGAGGGATTAATCAAAAACTAAAGGAGGTACAAACCTACAAATTTATATTTGGATAGTTTTCTAAAAATAAAGAGACACCTGTATCAGCGTTTTCCAAACTTCTGATTGGTTCGAGTAGCTGCCATACAAATCCTAGCAGTTATTAAGGACTAATGAGGGATTAATCAAAAACTAAAGGAGCTACAAATCTACAAATTTGTATTTAGACAGCTCTCTAAAAATAAAGAGACACCTGCATCAACGTTCTCCAAAATTAGGATTAGTTCAAGTAGCTGCCATACAACTCCTAGCAATTATAAAGGACTAATGAGGGATTAATCAAAAACTAAAGGACGTACAAGCCTAAAAATTTATTATTAGATAGTTTTCTAAAAATAAAGAGACACCTGTATCAGCGTTTTCCAAAATTCTGATTGGTTCGAGTAGCTGCCATACAACTCCTAGCAATTGTAAAGAACTAATGAGGGATTAATCAAAAACTAAAGGAGCTACAAACTTAAAAAATTATATTTAAATAGCTCTCTAAAAATAAAGAGACACCTGCATCAGCGTTTTCCAAAATTCGGATTAGTTCAAGTAGCTGCCATACAACTCCTAGCAATTGTAAAGAACTAATGAGGGATTAATCGAAAACTAAAGGAGCCACAAACCTAAAAATTTATACTTAGATAGTTTTCTAAAAACAAAGAGACACCTGTATCAGCGTTTTGCAAAATTCTGATTGGTTCGAGTAGCTGCCATACAACTCCTAGCAATTATAAAGGACTAATGAGGGATTAATCAAAAACTAAAAGAGGTACAAACATAAAAATTTATTATTAGATAGTTTTCTAAAAATAAAGTGACACCAGCATCAGCGTTTTCTAAAATTCGGATTGGTTCAAGTAGCTGCCATACAACTCCTAGCAATTATAAAGGACTAATGAGGGATTAATCGAAAACTAAAGGAGCCACAAACCTAAAAATTTATACGTAGATAGTTTTCTAAAAATAAAGAGACACCTGTTTCAGCGTTTTTCAAAATTCTGATTGGTTCGAGTAGCTGCCATACAACTCCTAGCAGTTATAAATGACTAATGAGGGATTAATCAAAAACTAAAGGAGCTACAAATCTACAAATTTGTGGTTAGATAGCTCTCTAAAAATAAAGAGACACCTGCGTCAGCGTTTTCTAGTTTTCGGATTGGTTCGGGTAGCTGCCATACAACTTCTAGCAATTATCAAGGACTAATGAGGGATTAGTCAAAAACTAAAGGAGCTACAAACCTAAAAATTTATTATTAGATAGTTATCTAAAAATAAAGAGACACCTGTATCAGCGTTTTCCAAAATTCTGATTGGTTCGAGTAGCTGCCATACAACTCCTAGCAGTTATAAATGACTAATGAGGGATTAATCAAAAACTAAAGGAGCTACAAATCTACAAATTTGTGGTTAGATAGCTCTCTAAAAATAAAGAGACACCTGCGTCAGCGTTTTCTAGTTTTCGGATTGGTTCGGGTAGCTGCCATACAACTTCTAGCAATTATCAAGGACTAATGAGGGATTAGTCAAAAACTAAAGGAGCTACAAACCTAAAAATTTGTATTTAGACAGCCCTTTAAAAATAAAGAGAAACCTGCATCAGCGTTTTCCAAAATTCGGATTCGTTCAAGTAGCTGCCATACAACTCCTAGCAATTATAAAAGACTAATGAGGGATTAATCAAAAACTAAAGGAGCCACAAACCTAAACATTTATACTTAGATAGTTTTCTAAAAATAAAGAGACACCTGTATTAGCGTTTTCTAATTTTCTGCTGGGTTCGAGTAGCTGCCATACAACTCCTAGCAATTATAAAGGAATAATGAGGGATTAATCGAAAACTAAAGGAGGCACAAACCTAAAAATTTATACTTAGATAGTTTTCGAAAAACAAAGAGACACCTGTATCAGCGTTTTCCAAAATTCTGATTGGTTCGAGTAGCTGCCATACAAATCCTAGCAATTATAAAAGACTAATGAGGGATTAATCAAAAACTAAAGGAGCCACAAACCTAAAAATTTATACTTAGATAGTTTTCTAAAAATAAAGAGACACCTGTATTAGCGTTTTCTAATTTTCTGCTTGGTTCGAGTAGCTGCCATACAACTCCTAGCAATTATAAAGGACCAATGAGGGATTAATCAAAAACTAAAGGAGCTACAAACCTAAAAATTTATACTTAGATAGTTTTCTAAAAACAAAGTGACACCAGCATCAGCGTTTTCCAAAATGCAGATTGGTTCAAGTAGCTGCCATACAACTCCTAGCAATTATAAAGGACTAATGAGGGATTAATCTAAAACTAAAGGAGCCACAAACCTAAAAATTTATACTTAGATAGTTTTCTAAAAACAAAGAGACACCTGTATCAGCGTTTTCCAAAATTCTGATTGGTTCGAGTAGCTGCCATACAACTCCTAGCAATTATAAAAGACTAATGAGGGATTAATCAAAAACTAAAGGAGCCACAAACCTAAAAATTTATACTTAGATAGTTTTCTAAAAACAAAGAGACACCTGTATCAGCGTTTTGCAAAATTCTGATTGGTTCGAGTAGCTGCCATACAACTCCTAGCAATTATAAAGGACTAATGAGGGATTAATCAAAAACTAAAAGAGGTACAAACATAAAAATTTATTATTAGATAGTTTTCTAAAAATAAAGTGACACCAGCATCAGCGTTTTCCAAAATTCGGATTGGTTCAAGTAGCTGCCATACAACTCCTAGCAATTGTAAAGAACTAATGAGGGATTAATCGAAAACTAAAGGAGCCACAAACCTAAAAATTTATACTTAGATAGTTTTCTAAAAACAAAGAGACACCTGTATCAGCGTTTTGCAAAATTCTGATTGGTTCGAGTAGCTGCCATACAACTCCTAGCAATTATAAAGGACTAATGAGGGATTAATCAAAAACTAAAAGAGGTACAAACATAAAAATTTATTATTAGATAGTTTTCTAAAAATAAAGTGACACCAGCATCAGCGTTTTCCAAAATTCGGATTGGTTCAAGTAGCTGCCATACAACTCCTAGCAATTATAAAGGACTAATGAGGGATTAATCGAAAACTAAAGGAGCCACAAACCTAAAAATTTATACGTAGATAGTTTTCTAAAAATAAAGAGACACCTGTTTCAGCGTTTTTCAAAATTCTGATTGGTTCGAGTAGCTGCCATACAACTCCTAGCAGTTATAAATGACTAATGAGGGATTAATCAAAAACTAAAGGAGCTACAAATCTACAAATTTGTGGTTAGATAGCTCTCTAAAAATAAAGAGACACTTGCGTCAGCGTTTTCTAGTTTTCGGATTGGTTCGGGTAGCTGCCATACAACTTCTAGCAATTATCAAGGACTAATGAGGGATTAGTCAAAAACTAAAGAAGCTACAAACCTAAAAATTTGTATTTAGACAGCCCTTTAAAAATAAAGAGAAACCTGCATCAGCGTTTTCCAAAATTCGGATTCGTTCAAGTAGCTGCCATACAACTCCTAGCAATTATAAAAGACTAATGAGGGATTAATCAAAAACTAAAGGAGCCACAAACCTAAACATTTATACTTAGATAGTTTTCTAAAAATAAAGAGACACCTGTATTAGCGTTTTCTAATTTTCTGCTGGGTTCGAGTAGCTGCCATACAACTCCTAGCAATTATAAAGGAATAATGAGGGATTAATCGAAAACTAAATGAGGCACAAACCTAAAAATTTATACTTAGATAGTTTTCGAAAAACAAAGAGACACCTGTATCAGCGTTTTCCAAAATTCTGATTGGTTCGAGTAGCTGCCATACAAATCCTAGCAGTTATTAAGGACTAATGAGGGATTAATCAAAAACTAAAGGAGCTACAAAGCTAAAAATTTGTATTTGGACAGCCCTCCAAAAATAAAGAGACACCTGTATCAGCGTTTTCTAATTTTCGGCTTGGTTCGAGTAGCTGCCATACAACTCCTAGCAATTATCAAGGACTAATGAGGGATTAATCAAAAACTAAAGGAGCTAAAAATCTAAAAATTTACATTTAGATAGCTCTCTAAAAATAAAGAGACACCTGTGTCAGCGTTTTCTAATTTTCTGCTTGGTTCGAGTAGCTGCCATACAACTCCTAGCAATTATAAAGGACTAATGAGGGATTAATCAAAAACTAAAGGAGCCACAAACCTAAAAATTTATACTTAGATAGTTTTCTAAAAACAAAGAGACACCTGTATCAGCGTTTTCCAAAATTCTGATTAGTTCGAGTAGCTGCCATACAAATCCTAGCAGTTATTAAGGACTAATGAGGGATTAATCAAAAAGTAAAGGAGCTACAAAGCTAAAAATTTGTATTTGGACAGCCCTCCAAAAATAAAGAGACACCTGTATCAGCGTTTTCTAATTTTCGGCTTGGTTCGAGTAGCTGCCATACAACTCCTAGCAATTATCAAGGACTAATGAGGGATTAATCAAAAACTAAAGGAGCTACAAAGCTAAAAATTTGTATTTGGACAGCCCTCCAAAAATAAAGAGACACCTGTATCAGCGTTTTCTAATTTTCGGCTTGGTTCGAGTAGCTGCCATACAACTCCTAGCAATTATAAAGGACTAATGAGGGATTAATCAAAAACTAAAGGAGCCACAAACCTAAAAATTTATACTTAGATAGTTTTCTAAAAATAAAGAGACACTTGCGTCAGCGTTTTCTAGTTTTCGGATTGGTTCGAGTAGCTGCCATACAACTTCTAGCAATTATCAAGGACTAATGAGGGATTAATCAAAAACTAAAGGAGCCACAAACCTAAACATTTATACTTAGATAGTTTTCAAAAAATAAAGAGACACCTGTATTAGCGTTTTCTAATTTTCTGCTGGGTTCGAGTAGCTGCCATACAACTCCTAGCAATTATAAAGGAATAATGAGGGATTAATCGAAAACTAAATGAGGCACAAACCTAAAAATTTATACTTAGATAGTTTTCGAAAAACAAAGAGACACCTGTATCAGCGTTTTCCAAAATTCTGATTGGTTCGAGTAGCTGCCATACAAATCCTAGCAGTTATTAAGGACTAATGAGGGATTAATCAAAAACTAAAGGAGCTACAAAGCTAAAAATTTGTATTTGGACAGCCCTCCAAAAATAAAGAGACACCTGTATCAGCGTTTTCTAATTTTCGGCTTGGTTCGAGTAGCTGCCATACAACTCCTAGCAATTATCAAGGACTAATGAGGGATTAATCAAAAACTAAAGGAGCTAAAAATCTAAAAATTTACATTTAGATAGCTCTCTAAAAATAAAGAGACACCTGTGTCAGCGTTTTCTAATTTTCTGCTTGGTTCGAGTAGCTGCCATACAACTCCTAGCAATTATAAAGGACTAATGAGGGATTAATCAAAAACTAAAGGAGCCACAAACCTAAAAATTTATACTTAGATAGTTTTCTAAAAACAAAGAGACACCTGTATCAGCGTTTTCCAAAATTCTGATTAGTTCGAGTAGCTGCCATACAAATCCTAGCAGTTATTAAGGACTAATGAGGGATTAATCAAAAACTAAAGGAGCTACAAAGCTAAAAATTTGTATTTGGACAGCCCTCCAAAAATAAAGAGACACCTGTATCAGCGTTTTCTAATTTTCGGCTTGGTTCGAGTAGCTGCCATACAACTCCTAGCAATTATCAAGGACTAATGAGGGATTAATCAAAAACTAAAGGAGCTACAAAGCTAAAAATTTGTATTTGGACAGCCCTCCAAAAATAAAGAGACACCTGTATCAGCGTTTTCTAATTTTCGGCTTGGTTCGAGTAGCTGCCATACAACTCCTAGCAATTATAAAGGACTAATGAGGGATTAATCAAAAACTAAAGGAGCCACAAACCTAAAAATTTATACTTAGATAGTTTTCTAAAAATAAAGAGACACTTGCGTCAGCGTTTTCTAGTTTTCGGATTGGTTCGAGTAGCTGCCATACAACTTCTAGCAATTATCAAGGACTAATGAGGGATTAGTCAAAAACTAAAGGAGCTACAAACCTAAAAATTTGTATTTAGACAGCACTTTAAAAATAAAGTGACACCTGCATCAGTGTTTTCCAAAATTCGAATTGGTTCGAGTAGCTGCCATACAACTCCTAATAATTATCAAGGACAAATGAGGGATTAATCAAAAACTAAAAGAGCTACAGATCTAAAAATTAAATTAAATTTAAAAAATAGCTAAATATTTAGTGGAGTTAATAACAAACAGCCAATTGATTAAATAAAGAGACACCTGTGTCAGCGTTTTTAAAAATTCGGACTGGTTCGAGTAGCTGCCATACAACTCCTAGCAATTATCAAGGACTAATGAGGGATTGGTCAAAAACTAAAAGAGCTACAGATCTAAAAATTTGGATTTAGATAGTTTTCTGAAAATAAAGCGACACTTGTATCAGTGTTTTCCAAAATTCGAATTGGTTCGAGTAGCTGCCATACAACTCCTAACAATTATCAAGGACAAATGAGGGATTAATCAAAAACTAAAAGAGCTACAGATCTAAAAATTAAATTAAATTTAAAAAATAGCTAAATATTTAGTGGAGTTAATAACAAACAGCCAATTGATTAAATAAAATTAAACTTTAATATTATTAATTACACGATTTCAAATAATTTTTAAAAAATAATAAAATAAAATTTGTTTTTCTATCAATTTAATTGAGATTTCCAAGAATAACCAATTCTAAAATTTAATATTAAATAAATAAAAAAAAAAAAACAAAAATACCAATAAAATAAAAACTCAATCAAATGATATAAATTTTAACATTTTTATTTTTTTGTTTTTAAATTTAATAAAAAATATTTAAAAACTTGTTTTTACTCTTCGTTGAGTTTTAAATCCACAAATAAAACATAATAAAAAAAAATATCTTACCAAAATCAAAAAGGATACAATAGAAATCTTTGTATTATATTTGATAAAACTTCTATATATATATATAAAACATAAAATTGAATCCAGGATAACTTACTTGGAGAAATTTAAATCGAAAAAAATCGAAATTCAATAAATGAAATTCCTTGAAATTACCTTTCTTAGTTTATTAACAAATAATAAATTTACAAAATTACCTTAATATCATTTTATTTTTGTTTTTGTTTCATTTTTTTTTATGTCCTTAAAGTAAACAAAACTATAAATTATTGAAATATTTTCACAAGATATCCTATTTTCGAACAAAATGATGATCCTTAAAGAGGAAAATACAATAAGAAAAAAAAATCAACAAAGAAAATTCATTTTAAGCGATACCCTCAATAATTTGGATAAAGT
Source organism: Argyra leucocephala (assembly GCA_963942445.1). Lineage (NCBI taxonomy): Eukaryota > Metazoa > Arthropoda > Insecta > Diptera > Dolichopodidae > Argyra > Argyra leucocephala. Next base: position 136,434,776 of record OZ012681.1, on the reverse strand, counting down.
TTTGTTTTGTTTTTTTTTTTTTGTTTTTTGGGATTGTCTTCATTTAGAAAAACAAAAAATACAAATAAATACACCAGAAAAACACAAACATTCTCACACTAACATATATATAAAAATACATTATCATATTTTTTTATTTTATTCATTGTTTCTATGTCAATACCAACCAAAAAGGATATTGCAATCAAAAAGATAAAGTTAAATATAAAACATAAATAAAATGAAAACAAAAAAAAAACAACAAATTAAAACCAATTTCAAAACGTCTTTATAATTATCCTTTCTCTGGACGTTGTCGTTCTCGTCGTTAACATTCTCTTATCTGTGGATATTCGTTAAACCACCGCCGTCACTATTCATTATATCTATGTATACATATGTATTATTAGTATATATGTATTATGTGTAGTATATGTGCAGATGAGGATATTGCGATAAAAACAAAACAAAAAAAAAAATGAAATCGTTAACTAAAAGAAAAAGGACCAAGCCTTAAAGCTATATAATTTCTAATCTGTTTTGTGTTTCTGTCCCGTCCTTATTTATCTTTTGTTTTTTTTTTTTTGTTTTTGCTTCGTTATTTTCTTCTTTTTTTTTTTAATACCTTAGCTGCTTGTCTTTTGACATTCTATTATTTCTCTGCCAAAAATTCAAACTTCACTATAATCTAATGTGCATACCCTAAATAAAAGTTCGTTTACATATGTATGTGTGAACGAATTTTTGCATTTTGTATTAAACTTAATATTGTTATGTCACACGATTGGTCATTTAATCTAATTTTTCTGGAAAAAAAAAAAATTGTCTGTCCAAAGTTTTATTTTATATATTGATTTTTTTTTGCTGAAGAGAAGTGGAATGAGAAAGATTTGTTTACAATGAATGATTTGTATTTTTTTTTTTATTCTTTTTTTTACATCCTTTAGTTCATTGTTTTGTTACACTAGGATTGATCTTCTCCTAATTGAATTTGAAAATTAAATTCATCATTTGGATAGTCGTTGTGGTAGTTGATACGATTCAGAACTGTTCTATATATTTTATTTACCGCAAATTTCTCAATAAGAGACAATACAATGATAGCAATGATAGCAACAATATGGCAGTATTTTGGCTATAAGTATTTTGCTTCAAAGGTAATTTATTAAACTTTAAAGAAAGCTAAACGTTACAAATAACTCAAACAAACGACCTAGGAGATTTTAACACTCTTCTCAGCAGCGAACCTTAACTTAAGCTTTACTACTTAATGTTTTCAAATAGAACGGAAGATTATTAGCCAAATTGAGTTGTTTGTGTGAGGACTAACTTAGTCTATATATGCATATACAATCCTCCAATATACTATAGTCAAAATTGTTTACATTGTAGTTTCACTGAATACCACCTGAATATTTCTGATTAATTTCTACAAAAAAAGTTTTTTTTATATATATATAATAAGCCAAAACAATGAGATAAGTACCCTAACTGCCTTCGCAGAATTTAAGCCATAAAGGAAAAGAAGGATAGTAAAGAATAATATATTGAAACGTACAGTAGGCTGGTGCACCGTCCCAAATATTCGAGTTATATTCAAATCGAGGCCAAATATATACCTTATATATTAATAGGAGGTTGGAAGATGTCAAATATTTCCTACACATCTGCTTAAGAATCCTAAACATTTCGCAGTATCCTTCGTGACAGAAAAAATGTGATCGTACCACGAAAATTTACTGTTTATTTTCATTCCAAGAATTCTTAGAATTTAAAAATTTTCTATCTTTACATTTCCGAATAGAATATTTAGTATTGATGGTTTTGTTTTGTTGATATGAGATAACTCTGGGGTTTTGAAACATTAACTTTTACCCTATTTACACTTCCTCAGTCAGTAATTTGTTGAAGGTCGCTCTTAAAGAGCAAGAATATGTTATAACGTTCTTTGTGAACTGTAGGGTCATTTCAAAAGCTTTTTGAAATACTTTAGTAAGGAAATAATCTTGCGATAAGATATTTATTGATAGTGACCTGTATTTTTCTGTAAAAATGATACCTAGTATAGAAATAGATATGCATAGTGTGCAATTGTGTTTTAAAGATTATTCAAAATTACATTTTAAAATTTTTCAATAAAATTTAGAACACATTATAGCTTACAATCTTCCATGCGAAACTTAATAGTTCCAAAATGTTGTAAAACAATAAAATTCCTATAATTTACATTATAGACAATCCAAAGATCGATTTTATTTTTAACTTACAAAATGTTGTTTTACTTTTTCATTTTATTTTAAATATTATAAAATTTTAAATATTTAAAAACCAGAGAAATTAGATAGTGGATTTTTAAAGATCATAACAGCAAAAAAAAAAAAACAAACAAATGTAAAAAGTGAAAGTTTGAAATGACGCGACTTTTAGTCACGTTGTCAGTTATTTACTATATGATACGCAACCTACTTCTATGTACATAGCATCGCATTACAAAAAAAAAAAATATATAATACGACAGATACACTTGTCTTATTCACATGTACACACATATACATTCATATTAAATATAATTTATTTCTTTATAAATATATTTAAAATTTTAAATGATGATGATGAGTGACTACTGTAGAACAGAAAAAAAAGTTTAGAGACAGTTACAAAAAAAAAAAAAAAAAAAATAGATATCTTTTTTTGTAGAATTTTCCTTCTAACAAAACAAAAAAAAATTCAATAAATTTTTATTAGATTTTTCCATTTTCATTTTTGAATTTGAATTTATTTTCTTTCCTTTTTTTTTTGTTTTTGTTGAGTTTTTATTTAGATAATTTTTTTTTCTCGTTTTTTTTTTTACAAGTTATTTTTCTAAGAATAAATTATTATTTTTTTGTTTTTTATTGTTATTCAAATTTGAAGCATTATGTCCTCTAAAAATATTTTTCTAAATGACAAGTAAAATTATTTTTTAATTTTTATAAAAATTACAAAATTATAAGCACTGTTAACTATAGAATGCGTGAAATTTGACAATTAAAATCGTCCCAAAAAAATACAGGGAATTTGATAATTAATTAATTCGGTAAAAATTAATATACAAAATACACGACCACTTATGATATTAATTATTATACAGTTAAATTGACAATAAGAAGTATGCATTCGAATTAGGTATACCTAAATTTGAATTTTCTTGTACGGATTTTGGCTCTGCTGCTCAAAATGGATATAACATGATGTAGCAGTAGTTTTAGAAAGAGCTGGAAAAATATATAATTACGATGCATGAATAAATTCGAATTTAAACTAAAAAAAAAAAATTGTTTTTAATCACCCTGTACCAAAACAACAAATATTACGCCCAAATGTAAGCATATTAATTTAAAGAAAATCTTTATTTGTTTTTAATGTCCCATTTAATGGGTAGAGCAAGTAGATCAATGTCTATTAATAAATGAAAATTAGCTTTATATTTTGGCGAATACATCATCACATTCAGTCGGGTTAGTAAAACAGTGGCATCTTTAATTTATTCCAACAAAAAATTGTATCATATTATTTATTTTGAACGAAAGTTCAAAGTCAGAATACTATTGGGAAAACTTCAATTTTATTTTTTTGAATTTGGCATTTATAACGTATAGTAAAAATACCATCCGAAAAAGGAAAGAAAACAAAGAAAAATAACAATTGTTAATTTTAAAGACGTAAAAAGAAAATTAAGAAAGAGACAAATAACTTATACTAAAATAATATTCAAATCCATTTGGGAATACTAAATACAGTGAAGTCGCCAAAAAAATAACACAAAAAAAAACAATAATAAAAATTACAATTTAAATTTTTTTTCTGGTATAAATTCGAATCTCTAAGGATTCTTTAAAAACAAAAAAACAAAATTTTTCTTTATCTTTTCATTGTATATATTTATAAATAGACATCAGTAAACTGTTTGTTTTATAACAACAGATGTAAATTATATTTAAATCATCTAACAATTATGAGATTATTATTCAACATTATGTACTTGTACATCATTGTACATACATTTTATATATATGTATAAAAAAAATACATAGGTACATGAATAGTTTACCAACCGTTCTTCATTCGCGGAGATTATCTCGTTTAACACTTTTCCATCTGACTGACCTTTTGCTTAATCGCTACTCTACCGACCTAATATTTTGCTATAAAAATTGTTTACTGTTCGAAAGTCAATTTTTTCGTTAGCAGAAATTTTAATTTTAATATAACACCTTTAAATTTAATATTTTTTCAAATTGTTTTATTTCTGTTTAAATCAATTTTAATAGAGTAAATTTAAGTATTTACAGTGTGAACTTAAAAAGTTAATAAAAACTATTTTTTATTTGTTTTTCTTTAATTAGTAATGTTATTTGTTTATTCTATTGTAATTTTAAAAATATTTTTATTAAACAAATGTCATCAATAGTAATTTAGAAAAGATGGCAACCCTAATACATACATACTTACATCTAATATATTTCCAAAATATATTCTTATATTTTGTGACATTTCTTTAAATATCTTGTCACAGCCACAGGATATGCAAAAGAAAAATAAATATAAATAAAAATATTTATTATTTTTTTTTTGTCTTTTCTGAATATGGACCACCAGAGAAGACTTAAAAAATTGAATTTAAATTTTTATTTTTTAAATTTGTAGATTTGAATTTAATTAAAAAATGAGCTTTAAGTAGATTTGATTAGATTTTAATTGAAAATTGTTAAGATCAGAGAAAATAATTTTATTTGAGTCTTTAATTAGGAGTTTTTTGATTTAATCCTTTTTTGATTTGATGGTTTGTGTTGGACTTTGCATGACTTATATATATTTTCTGTAATTGTTCGTTTAACTATGGAATTTAAATATTTTGTTTTGTGTAGGCTTGCATTTTAAATTGTCTTGGACAGGTTATTTTTTTATTTTATTTTATTTATTTTTATTTGAGCTAGAATACTCATTGTGCATTAACTACGTTACCTGTTGTAATTTACTACAAAAAGTCGAACAAAGAATATTATGTAAATTTATTTTTCAATTACATTATACATTTAGTAATTAAACGTTGAGAACTGCTACTATTATCGGAAATTTTTTTTTTCATAAATTATATAAAAGACGTTTTCATAAAGTAAATCGGAGCGCAGTGCGCGGTCTATCAAAAAAACATTGTGTTCATTCTGTAGGTCCGAGCACTTAGACCGTAAAAAATTGTGTTAATTCTTCTAATCAGAGTGCGCTTAGAGTGTGATCTCTATGCTCGTTATAAAATTTCCGCGCATGTATATATCAAATTACTATCTGTCAAAATTGAAGCCATTGAAATTTAATAAAAATTGTTGAATTATTCGCGTTTTTGTCAATTTAACAAAAAATATTTTGTTTTTCATTAATTAATTTATATTATTTATACATATATATTTTTAGTTTAGTTAGTATTCTGTTAAATATTCATAAGTACATTATAGTTAAATTAGTGTTGTACCAAGATAGCTATTATTGTTTTGATATTTCTAAGTGTTTTTACTTTATATACCAAGAAGGTATTTTATTTTCACATTTTTAACGAATTTTCAATAAAATTAAGAAAAAAAATAGTTCTATTTTGTTTTTTTAATTTTATTTTATCAATTTTAGTTCTGTGTTGTTCATTTATTAAATTAGAGTGCTCTGAGTATGTTCTGACAGTGCTCAAAAATTCATGTTTTCCCCGAATAATGAAAAAAAAATTAAATTAAAGTTGTAGTCAGTAAAAGGCAAGTAGAAGTAGAAAATTATAAAAATAAAATTACTCATGATTTGATACTGTGTTATGAGTTTATATGTTATATATCTTACTCCAGTCCTAAATACCTTTTTAAACTAAACTTAAGATGACAAATTAACAAACAAAGAGCAAACCGATCTTTATGTTAATTACATAAAAAGTAATCAAAACCAGTTTTATAAAATTTTTTGTAGGTTAAGGCATTATAAATTTAAACAAAATAAAAAAGTTAAAAAAAAAAAAAAAAAATGTCTTACTCCAGCTCATTTTATTATTTCCTATTGATTTTATATTATTTTTAATATTGTTCCAAGCTTCAACGATATAATTTATTACTTTGTTCTAAGCCATATCATTCACATTTTTGTCTCAATATTTATTTGTAAATGTATTGAACTGAGAGTTGGCAGTTATCGCTTAGTTTGTAAGTTGTAATTTATTATAAATAAATCACACTCACTAATAGTCTACAGTAAATCCATCAGTCTATTGCCTATGCTATTAAAAGTATTTGAAAAAATTATAGTACATAAAATGATGCCGCAAATAAAAAACGAAGTGATTCCCCTTTAAAGCAGAACATAGCAAGTTCGAACAGATATCCATAGAACAGCTGCCCAAATAAAACTAGGATTTGAAGAAAGATGTTTTTAGATGTTAGCCATGCATTTTACAAAGTGTGTCACGATGGATTAATCCATAAAATATAACAAAAGTTACCTACCAGTTCAAACCTATGTAACAGAAGAAGATGAAATTAATGGTGGTGTCCCACAATGTAGTGTACTGCGACCACTCTTATACCCAGTCAAGTACAAAACACTGAAGAAGTCTGCAAATATGATAAGCATATTTAGTAAAATTGAAACGAAAATATTCGACTATTTTCTAGAATTATTAATATTCTCCATTTGTACATATTTTTTTTTTATTTATGAATATAATTATTAATTTTCAAAACTCTAATCTTCTCAATCTATCACAGTTTTTTAATCTAAATATTTTATTAAATTATTAAAAAATTTAAAATTTCATATCCCTTACCAATTTATATTTAAATACATAGCTATAATATAAAATAATGAAATATTTTTTTCACATTAACTTCTTATATATTCTAAAAGATCATCGAAAGGCTAAATAAATTATTATTTTCAAACCCTAAACTTTTTTATTTTTTTTTAATTTTATATAAAAATATTAATTACATTACAAGCTTAAACAAAAATAAATTAAAATTTAATTTGATACAATTAAAATTATTTAAAATCTAATTTCATATATTTTGATATCTTTAGTAAAAACAACAAAAGGATAATACCAGGATTTATTTTTATTAAATAAAGAATATATTTTATTATTGTCTATGTATATGTATATGTAGCCAGACATATGTATGTAGGTAGACATATATGTGTGTCAAGATATACTTATCAAAAAAGATTTTCTGTGTCAAGATTTAAATTTGAATTAAATAATTTAGAAAATTGTGAATCAAGATAATAACAACAAAAACAATTATAATGGAAAGAAAAACAATATACATTCGTATATAAAAAATTTCCTTAGATGAATAATAAATAATAATAATACTGATAATAGTATTAGTACATAATATTAATAACACTTTTGAATGTATGTAGCTATTTGCAAATTTTATATTTTAATTTATTTTGAAAATATAATATGTGAGAAATTTTGTTTTTGTATTAAATAAAATCCTTGAACAAAATTTGTATAATTCAAATAATTTTGAATATAGAAATATTTGTTGAACAAATTTTCTACACAATAATTATTTTTACAATATCCTGTTTTTTTTATACATATAACATTTATGGATAATATATGTATGTACATGTGTCAATTTTATTTTATTCAAAAAAGGATTAAATTTCTAAGTAAATATTATAAAATTGTTGAACTCTTAAAAACTATCGAGATTAAATGTAATGTTTATGATGATTTAAAATTAATGTTTATGAATATATAAAAAAATAGAAATATTTTATAGTTTTTCATAAAAGGATATTTTTATAAAGCAAAGAAATAATATGTGAAAAAATTAAATAATTTACTGGAAATATAAATACTCCATAATATATTTGGTAGGATACAAATAATTATTATTTTTAATATATAAAATGTATGAACTTTATATTTTTTATTAAATACAATAAATTTTTATAATATCCATTAACTTTATGCTTTATTAATAAAGTTTTAATAACCAACTGTTAGTGCTGCAGCTCGGAGTTACTTAACCTTGTACTATAATATTTCTATATATTGATCTGACTTGATCTGGTATCACTTAAAATAAAATGTTATTATTTTGAAGCGCAAATTACTTACAATAGATATACATTTCCCACATCTTAGTTGATATGTATATGATGGTATTTATGTTGTAGGAGGTAGTGTGGAATTTACTACAAATAATTTTTCAAATGAATTAGCTTTATCGATTGAATCTGAAACGATTTTAACAAGGTAAATGGTCAGACCCACTCCATTGAAGAGCTAATAGAAATGTTGTGCTTTTCTGGGTTTGGTGTTAGGAACAGATCCAAGAGGTGATCGTTTTGATTCATTTGATTAGGAATTCTAGTCGGATTCAAGTTGAGAAAGTTGGAATAGGTTTAAAAATAGTTCAACTTGTTTGCCTTCCAGAGAGTTGTGACTTGAAAATTTAATCCAGTTTTTGTTATGGACATTAAAATCCCTTGCGATGAATCTCACATTCTAAATAAATGTTCTAATTGAATTTTTCTAGAATTTTGTTAATATAGTCGGATAGTTTTTCAATTACAACAGCTATTTCTAGATCGTTGGCTTAGGGATATCTGTAAATAAAACAGAACAAAATTGTAGTGGTTTCAACATGGATTTTTTTTTTACCCAAAGATAATGAAAAATTATGTTAAAGCTTTTCATATCATGTAAAGTGTTGAAAGCTACGTAGGAACATAAGTATAAAATGACACCCCGATATGGAATAAATAGTGAATCTAAATTTTTTATAATTAATTTAGTCTAATTGAATTAATTGCTTTATTATATGTAAACTATTTGACTGGTTTAGTTGTAAGCTAAGTATGTACTTAAATTAATATTATATTTTAATAATTTTTATTTGCATACACTTATAAAGACTAATCGTCATAAAGTAATAATACAATATCGTGTTTAACTTAAGTTTCACTTATTGGTCTTTCGGAGTGTAGATGAGCTTCAAATGATTGGAAATTAACTGCTAAGCAAAATTAGCTACCATTATTACATTTTGTGAACGCAATAGGAAGTAGGAAAATGTAAAACTAGAAATTTATTTTCAAATTGGAAAAAAAAATTAAAATTGGAGTTCAAAAACGTAGACCAAACATGAAATACAAAAAAATATGAAAATACATGAAAATACATAGAAAATGCCTACAGAAAGTGGTGAGCATGACCAACGAATTTCCAAATTATAAAAATATTTATGGTATACAGTTGGTTCCATATGTAAAATCTATCTAGCTAGACTACCGGAAGACAATTTGCTTCTGTCAGGTATTTTGTATTTGTCTGATGAAAATTTTGCAGCCAATACATTTGTTTTAGTCTAAAACCTACTTCAAAGTCTCTAATTAAAATATTCGAAAGGTTTTTTTGTTTTTCAGCTATCAATGAGGCAAATATTTTACAAGTAGTCCCCTCTTCTATTGTCAAATATAAAATTACTTCCCTAATTGTGATACAAGAACTATTACTAGCCTTTCTGTGTAATTTTCATTTATTTTTGTTTTTTTTTGTTCAAAATGGCAATTATCACAAAAAAATTATTTAATATTCTAAAATAATATAATTAAAAAAGTTTAAAAATTCCTATGAGAATGAAAGTCCATCCAATCGAAAATATAAATTTGACATACACAATTAATATATTTAAATTAACTAAGTTAAAACTTGACTTGAATTAAATTAAATAAATTCAAACCTCAATGTTGTTATGGAGTTTTTTATGTTACAAAATATTTTGAATGGAACATCAGGTATTTTAACTTTTTCAAATGAAATTAAATCTATCAAATCTATAGGTAGATAGAGAGATAGTAAAATTTTATACCACCTACAAAAAATTTTTTTTTGTGTTCTAAAAATTCAAACCTAAATCATCGCATTAAGGCTATAAAAAAATTTCATTTTAGAAAAAATATTTTTTAAATCAAATTTATTATATTTTTTTTTATTTTAAAAATCCTTAGAGAAATTTAAATTTTAAAAATATTTTAAAATTCTAGTTTATATCAATTTTTATTATTAAATAAAAATAAAATCACGTTAAGGTAATGAATTCAAATATAGTCGACGTAATCAAACCAAAACATAATGGAATATCAAAAAAAAAAAAAAAAAAAATTAAAAGAATAAAAAAGGATAATGGCTAGTAATAGAATAAAAAGGAATATTAACGAAATTTTCTGCAATATAGAACTTAGGCGTACCTATATGTTAGCTTGTATCTCAATGATAGTCATCTAAATTGATGAACAATGACGCTCAATTTTGAAATTGATTAAAAATTTTCTAAAGAACTCAATTTTTGTTTTTATAAAATCCTGGTCAGATGTCAATGGAGGGATTTGAAAGTGTTTCAATCGGATGATTTGTAGATTTTGAGAGAGATATTATTTCAACAAGTCCTATGATAAGGCAATCCATGATATTTAAACAAACCATGCGTCAGTCTGGAAAGTGGTTTATTTCGACTTTGGACTTATGTACATGCATTTTCTATATATATGTGAGTTTTTTCCACAACATTTCTGTAATCTTTCACTTTTTATTCAAATAGTTTTAGATAAATTGAGGTACTGTTTGATATTAGAGTATTTAATGTTTGGTATTGTAAATTCGATTTATAGACGATAAAACTAATAAGAAAAGGTTCAAATCTGTACTAGCTGTCGCAAACGAGACTAAGTAGAATAATCATCAACTCTGTGAAATAAAATTAATAGAAACAAAAAAATGAAGAATAGCCTCGAGATCAAAATAAATCTGAATTGCTATATACTCCTAAAGTAATATGTAATACCATATGCTTCCGAATGATGATGATGATAGTTATAGAGCCAATATTTCATAGTTTAGAATACCTTGATATCTATAATTTGGTAAACAAAAGTGAAATATGTATATCAAATGAAAACATATAGTTAAAATATTATATTTCTAAGCCGAATCAAGTACCCAGCAAAGAACGTGGCCCAAATTGAAGACTTTAGTCGCAGATAGGAACCAATAGAGCCCCACTGATGATGATGATTCCTAATCTGATATACAAAATATCGTATTGCATCCAAAAAGGATATAAAAAATCCATGTTATTATTATATTAAAAAACACCATGTTTCAAATTAAACAGAGAGATGTCTTGCAGGTTTTCGTAGCCCAAAAACATAATATGTTAGCTGCTCAAAGCTCATTTAATCATTTAAAAAACAAAAATGTATTATTTAGCTGTTGAGTGCGGTTATTACATTTCATATTATGTACATTTACAGTGCAATTCATTGTTTAAAATTAGAACAGTATAGAAATATTAAAACTGGCCAATATGTCATTAACAAGTATTGTAGTACTCAATAGAGAAATTCTGACTCGATTTGGAATGTAGCATCATTGAAATAACAATATTTTATATTATTTGGATTTTCTTGTTTTTTTTTTAAAAATTCAATTCAAAATCAACTTAGGTACCATGATATATATATATAGGCTCGTTGCAAACAAAAACAACAACAATAAGAACAACAAAGGTAGAATAGAAAATATTAAAAACTTGTGAAAATTTTATTTTAAAATTCATGTTAAAAAATTTTCATTTTTGTTTTTTACCTTTGCAAATATAAATAAATTATCTATAAAACAAAAATAAAAAAAAAAAACAAAAAGGATATGCAAGAAACAACATTACAAACAAATCTATTATATTTTATTTTTGTTTTTTTTTTTATTATTTATATTATTTGCAGAAAAAGAATGGAAAAAAAATTAAATAAAAAATTTAAATTCATAAGCCATTTTTCTCTTTTCTTTTTTCTTCGTTTTTTGAAATAGGAAAAAAAAGGATTATATTAGCCGTCTGAATTACAAGGATCTTGTTATATGCATTGAATAGAAAAAAAAAGATATTTTTTATTTTTTATTTTATTTTTGTTTTTCTTTTTTATTTTATTGTTATCTCCTAATAGTATAATATATAACGTGTATATATACATATATATATTATATATATATGTGAATATATATTTGAGCCTTTCTTTCCTTCAAAAAAATATCCTTTACAAGTTTTATGATCTTGAAGATAAAAAGAGATAGAAAGAAATAAAAATGAGAAAAAGAGATAGAAAGATAAGAATAATAAGGTTAAAATTATGAATTTAATATTTTCTATGAATAATATTTAAATTCAAAGTATAATAAATATTTCTGTAGACTATTGGGAGACTTTGCATATTCTCAATATAATTTAAAAGAATACATTACAAAGAATTAATAATTACATTTACATATGTATTATTATTTTCTATATTTAAATAAATTTAAATAATTAAATTTCATATATTAAAATGTATAAGGTAACATAGATGAATGACTGGAAAATTTGATCTATATACTATTCAATTGCCAAAAAAAAAACAAAATGGCACATACCTCTTGTTTGTATTTTAAATCAATTTCAGTACTGGCTTAATGATTTTTAAATTTTTTCTCATTTTCCCCATACGATCTGAGTAGATGCGATATAAAATCAAATTTTTCATAGATTGTTATTACCTACACAACATTTTTTAAAACTGCATAATATACTACAACTGTCGGCCAACTTTTTTGCAATACAGTAGTATATTATGCAGTTTTGAAATTGTATACTTTCCATTTTTTCCAAAATTTTTGTAGTAAAAATTAAACTCACTAAAAAATTATGTGATTTGTTGTAATAATTTTGTAAACCCAATAAATGTCAAAAGAGTTAAGAAATATACATATTTAATATTTCTGACTGATGATTGATGGTGTAGAATAGAATTAATATTTTGTTTTGAACATTACAATATTAAAACTAAACTAATTTTATTTATTTTTTTCTTCTAAAAATCATTTCAGGTTTATCAAAACGACCAATTGGACCACCACATCGAAAAACTAGTCTACCAAAACATTCAGAAGTTAAGAAAAGATTTTTAGAAATATGTGATAAAACATTATCCGATGATATAAAATCAGCTTTAAGATTACCAGCATTTGATTCATATGATTGGGAAGATGCTGATGTTATATATTTAATGCAAACAATGTTTATTGAATTGGGTTTAATTGATAAATTTAATATACCAATTGATAATCTTAGAGAATGGTTATATGAGGTATATAAACATTATAATGAAGTACCATTTCATAATTTTCGACATTGTTTTTGTGTTGCACAAATGGTAAGTGTTAAATTTTAAATATATTAATTTTTATTAAATTTAATTATTTCTTATATTTATATTCTTAATATTTTTTTCCACTCAATTAGTATTTCAAATAAATTATCTTGCGAACGTGTCTTGCTGTTTTGGCAAAGACAAATTGTTACTTTAAAACTAACTAAAACCTCCTTTAAAACTAACTAACTATTACTTTGATAAGACTTATAAGGCTTATGTTATGCTGATGCATTATAGTGATTTCATTTTTGTTTTTTATTTTTTTTTTTTAAATATTGTTTTTACAAGGACACTTACTTTACTTTTTTATATATTCACAAGCACATCGAATCGAATATTCACCAAACTGCATACATAAACTTGTTATATTATATACATACATGTATGTATATCCAAGAATAGAAAACATTTCAAATTCATGTCACTTTTCTACATGCATCATGCATCCATCAATACTACCATACATGTTCTATTCAGATAGAATATCAAAGGGTTTGAAGTCAAAATAAAAACTTTGTTGTTTTTTTAATTTTTTTTTTTAATTTCTTGTACAGGTGTATTCAAATACAATAGTATATATACCTATAATATATATATATATATATATATATTTAAAGAAATAAGTATCTTTAAACAGAGGTGTATTTGCGGAAATAATTTTTAAGATTTATCGATCCCAGAGCATTTTTCTTTACTTCCTTCAATTTTCAATCCTATCGAACCCATAGTGGCTTTCGTATGAAAATTTCAAATTTTTCTTTTGAATTTATATTTGTCTATTTAAATAATGAAATACTTCATTTCTATTTCAAAAAAGTTGATCCACCTTTAAGCTTATGATCGCAATCAAAATGTTGTACAGGTAAATACTATGTATAAAAGCTTTGATTTTCTATCGTATCAGTACTGAAACGGATTGAAAATACAAACATGATATGTGCTAATTTTTTGCAATAGAGTAGTATTAAACATTTGTCCGATAGCTGATTAATTAAACCAATTGAATCAATGGTGAAAATATAGCACAATTCATAAAAGGTAAAGATATAAATGAGCAGTCGTCAGAATATAATTATTATCGTCAGAAAATTGTAGAACAAAGAGACGAATTAAATATATTTTAAAGCCGGCCATACCTAAATTGTGCTAGAGAATGACCATGAACTAGGTAATTGGAAAATATAGACATTGATATATTCAATGCTTGCAATTGTTTCAAACGAACGGTTTTGCATATAGAAGCATTCTGCAGAAAGCCAAAAGTCTCTCTGGATTGTAGTTGCCATATGAAGATAATTACGCTAGGTTGCGCAGTAGGTAGAGCGCCTGCCTTTTAACCGAAAGGTCACAGGTTCGATTCCCGATGAAGCAAAAAAAAAATGCTTTATGGAGAATGTTAAATTACTTAACGTTTTCGTGTTCTAAAAACGAGTTACATTTAGCTCTAAAATTTTGCTTAATTTTCAAATGTTAGTAGTAAAATATTTTTTATTTAAATACCTATATAATACTACATTTCTCATTTTCACAGAAAAACTACATTGCCATATGCTTCGACTTCAATTTTTATTCCAGGAGTCTTGCCACGTACAGCTAACTACTCTCGCTAAACAATATTCACATCTTAACACTTTGGCTACTGTGATCATCATTGATACACACATTTTACTTTCCCCGTCCCTCCAGTGACAAAAATATCACTAGCGATAATTTCCTTTTGCGTTGCTAGGTACATAATAGCCAGTGTGATATTTACAATTCTAGAATTTGTATCTGGGGAAAAAAATGTGGCTATATCCTCCGAAGGAAAATTAGGAATGTTCACTCTATATTGTTCACTGGTGATACATTGGTATTCTCTCACTCAAAAACAACATAGATATTACTCGAAAATCATTAGATACATACTTCGCATAAATGTAATGCGAATATCAAATGACAGCTACACATTTATCCATCCTGAGTATATAAAATATTGCTACTTTCCTGCTAGTTTTACATATTTTCTTTTTTGGATTTGGATCTCAAATTTGTAAACGATACGTAATTCTTACGCGGTTATTTGGTAACCCCAATGTTTACCATAATTTTTATTCGATATTTCTTTAAAAAAAATGTACACTGCATTGAAAACTGAAGCATGAAAAGCCCCTGTCTGTATACGTATTGAAATATTTATTTATTTTAATATATTGGTTAAATGGTGGCATTACCAAATGCAAACACAACCCTGAAAAACAATACAATGTTTTTTTGTTTTGTTTTAGTTTACGGTAAATGGAATAGTACTAGAATATTTTACTAATACTAACACAAAATTAAGATGTCACAACTATACACAAAAAAAAAAGATTTTTCTATTTAAAATTTTATTCCAAAAATATTCTAGTAATCTTAAAGTTGCATTTTAAATTACATGCATTCACAAAACAGACTCATTCATACATACATTCATACCTATATGTATATGTATATTAAAATATAAACATCAAGGATATTTTCTTTCTATCCCAGTTTATTTGCTTTTCTATGTTAAATTCATCTTTCAACCATGGAAATAATTTTTAATAGAAAATATTTACATAATGTTTTAAGATTTAACTTACTAAAATTAAACCATAGAGAAATAATATAAGAAACTGAAAGGAAGAGAGAGAAAGAGAGACATTAAAAGGAAAAGAGAGACAAAATAAATATAAAATTGTACAACATTTACCACATTTTTTTACAATAATAGTTGAAACTTTAATTGAATGACAGGAAACGACATAAAATGTTGATATTATTTTATTTTGTTGAATCCATTGAGACCAGATGTTAGTTTCACTATTACTGCATTCCTGCAACTACATATTATAAAAACAAAACAAAAAAAGCAAATAAAAGCATGAAAAATTATTTTTAAAACCAAAAAAATAAAAACTAAGTGATAAAATGTTTCTTACAATATAAAATATTCATTACGGAAATTAAAAAGAAAAACATAAAGTCAAATTAAAATTAAATTATATATTGAGAAAAAAGGATATTTGAAAAGGATGTTTTAAATATGAACTGTTTTGTTTTGACTTTAGCTATGTCAAAGCTTTAAAAAACATTAAGTTGAAATTATTTGTACAAAAGTCGTAAGCTAGATTTCGTCTGAAAGTCTTACGTTAAAAAAAATCTTCATTCGACCAGAGACTCATGAGTCCTGGTAAGTAATAAAACAATAATTCGATTTAAGCTTGTTGAATCTAATTTTTTAGAATTTAAATTAATCGACCATAAATTCATGTAGAATATTTCTGAAGTTAGCCACAGCACCCATTAAGAGGTTTAGCCCAGGTTCGGTTCCCCATGAAGAAACAAATGCTTCATGGGTTGTTTTTCTACCTGTGCCAAATATCTTTTGTCGTTAGAATAAAATAAATGACAAAAAATAATTGAGACTATATATAATCTGGTAACAACTTAAATAAAATGGAGCTATTCTATTTAAGAAGGCTTAGTTGCCAATAATAGCAGTAGTTTTACACATTTAAAGAGTTGATAAAGCAATTAATTTGATAATTAAATGCACGAAAAACAATTAAAGCAAAATTTACATGCCGTACTTAATTAAGCACGAAAAGGTGACTCTATACCTAAGTTACTGTCAAGAATATAAAAAAAGTGTTTTTTTTTGGGGTGTCGCAAGTAAGGAAGTAATTATTAAAAATCAAATCCAACTCTTAAAACCTACAATTTCGTCTCTCAGTACATGAGCCATTTCTGAGTCTTCCTGTAAGTTTAATAAATTTAGGCTAAGTACATATTTTAAAAAATTAATAGTTGTACCTTGTCCTTGAAAGTCTTCTTCGAAGGGGCCGTTGAAATTGAAATTTTGCTTGGGCAGTTCATCCTTTAATTTTCTTTCAAGCTCATTTTGACATTATTCCACCAACTACAACAAATAGTTCCCGAATTCAAAGCTTTTATAGCGGGTTAATTATCCATGAAGATAATAACTTCTATTTTAGTTATCCGAATATGATTCAGAATATCTTGTGGACTTTCTTAATTTCCAGTAATTCTTCTCGAAAAACACAAGCATATTTAGAGACACAGATTCGCATAGAAAACTCTTGCACCTAAATAAGCTCACAAACCGTTTTCGATCTATCAGTTGAAATAGTTATATAAGTTTTGTTTTCACCAAACCGCACTTCCGCAATATGCCTTCGAATGTTAACCTACTGTAAGCTTTGCTGCTTCTCTTTAAACCCCGCTTCAATTTATTTAAATTCTGATTTATCTGCCGCATGGAAAGCATAAACGACAGCACGTAAACAAGCATAACAATAAACGTAAACAAAATTGTTCAGTAAAAGATGAAAATGAAACGACAAATGTGCAAGATTTTTAAAAATATGCCAGATTTTTAATCAATAGATTTTATAATAAAAATATTTCAATACAGAAAAATGTTGATATTGCGAGATTTTAAAAACAAAAACCGATATTTTGAGATGCAAAATTTTATGACCCTTCTAATAAAACAATTTCAAAATCAATTTTCTTCATCGATTTTTTTATGTTATAAATCTCTAAAATAAAGTCAAACTTTGACGACAAACCGCCGATATATTGTCGTCATTCAACTAATTTTGTTTTTTGTACGACATAATTTTTCTCATTTTCACAAATATTAAATTTTCAAAAACCTCAACCATGCTGTTTTTTTGTATACATATATACCATCATAATATATATATATATATGATTTGTACTCTGCCAATCTAAACTTCAATAATTTATATGTAAAATTTTGTTATAATTTTTAATTCATTTTAATTTCAAATATATACAATTACAATGACGTCTGTCTCAATGTCATTATAACGTACATTGATAAAAATATCCTTGAAATTCAATTCTTAATAAATTTTCTCTTTAAATATATAATTATAATTTAATTTCATTTAATATTTAATTTAATTTTATATTACAGATGTATGCTATGAGTCATCAGGCAAATTTATGTCAACGTCTTGGTGAATTAGAAGTTTTAATATTATTGGTATCATGTATATGTCATGATTTAGATCATCCAGGCTATAATAATATTTATCAAATAAATGCTAGAACAGAATTAGCCTTAAGGTTTGTATTTTAAATTAAAAAAAAACAAAAAAATAATAATAATTCACTGTTAGAAAGTGTATATGCTCTCAAAATGTTAACAATAATTTGGTTGGATTTTTTAAGTTTAGCCTTCAAAACATTTAACCTTGAAAATAATTTAAATTCAATATTAGAAAGGATGAAAATTCAATTCAAATGAATATGTTAAATATTTGTCTTGAAATGAGTTAAAAATTACTTTTGCTAAATGCTACGGCAAAACTACTGACATAAGGTATATATGTATATAACATATCCATATGTATATGTATATTTCAGATTGTAAAAGCAAAACAAATTTTGATTATTTTACAAAAAAATATTTTTATCCATCTTCTTTCATTATCTTATCCATTAAAATCCATCTGCATCCAGTTAGCATTTGGATATATCTTTCAAAATGAATTTGACATTTTAACCTGGTTTTCTCAACTACACCTGAATTTAGTATGTACTTCTATACTTTTATATATTTATTTTTCTAATAAGATTTCGAAATATTTAGCATTGCTATCAGAAATTTATGTATACGAAATTTTTTAAGTTCATATTGAATTTCTGAAGGTCTTATACAAGTCTCACTATTTGTAGGACATTTTTTTTAAGTTATTAAAGGTATAATATTTAAATCGTTTTAAAAAAGCAAATTCGTCCACACTAATTTTGTGAAATATTTATATAAAAATGCAAGTAGATTTTGATTCTGCTATGATGTTTTTCATTTTACTTCATTAAGAACTTTAATCCTTTGTTAAATATTTTAAATAAATAAAAATTATAATAAAATAAAAATATATAAGTATATTTTACTAATTCATCTATTTTTCTATACTTTACTACTACTGAGTTCAAATGGTTAAAATATGTTTTAAATATCTAATGAATTTTTGACTTTTGTATTTCAATTATCACTTCTATAACTGTTAGATAACTTTGAAACAGATGTTAGATATTTAATTTTCCAAAATTTAACCAAATACCAAATTATATAATAAATACATATATATACATTATTAAAACTTTTAATTTATTTAAATTACAGATACAATGATATATCACCATTAGAAAATCATCATTGTTCAATTGCTTTTCGTTTATTGGAACATCCTGATTGCAACATATTTAAAAATTTCAATAGAGAAACTTTTAAGTAAGTATCTTATAACCTTCAAAATATATTTTTTATTTAAATTTACATGAATACATTTTATAAATAGCTATATTATATATACACAATATAAAAATGACAATAAATATAATATATGTATATATTTTATATACTCTTAATATTACATGTAAATATTCTTTAGTACATAAAAATAAAATATCCTTTAAGATCCTTTAAAAATAAAATAAATAACACGTTGAATAATAGAAGTCTCAAATACATTTTTAGATTTTTGTTTTTTTATTTTTTTTTTTTTTTTGTTCTAATAACAAAAAAATAACAATTTTTTTTTTTTTTTAAATATATGCCCTTAGGATACAACAACAAAAACAACCAAAAAAGTTACTAAAAATATAAAAACAAAAAAAAAACATTTTTTAAATAAACAAAAAAAAAAAATTAGAACAAAAAAGTTCATCAAAGTTAGTAAAACAAAAAAAAAAGAAAATAAAAAAAAAAAAAAAACGAAAGGATCTTAACACTTAAGGTGTTGGCAATGGTGTTTTTCTCAATTTCTTGTTTCTCTTCCACTTTTCCAAAACAAGAAAAAAGTTTATACGAGTATTGTAATTTAGAATGACGAAAATATTAAAAACTTAGTATGAGTTGCGTATTTTACAAAAAAAAGCAAAAATGTTAAACAGATAAAAACTATAACAATGCCTTAACACAAAATCCCCAAAGAATGTTTGATTGATCACTACAATTCTAATTATTTCAATATTTTAATTTTCAAATATAAAGACAAACATGTTATATATACTATATTGTTGTACAAACATAAGACCTGTAACTATCGTTGCTAGTGCTGACTTTTATCGTAATTTTAATTATAGTAAATAAAAAAAAAATAATAATAAAAATAATTTACAAGTATACCAAATTTTAACTTTTAATCTCTTAACCTAGACTATAACTTACATTAACCTGTCCTAAAGTACACTGACTTTGCTGAAATTCTGTGTAAACAGTTCGATTCGATTAGATGAGATTAGATTGTGTCGTTTCGGGAGAGAACCTGTCCCCTATATCATCTCAGCCTCAAATGGGCTTATTGTGATTATTCGTGTTTGTTAGTTCTGGTTAGTCCTCTAAGCCCTTAACGATACCTGATTTTGTAATCACACTCAGGATATTATTCAATGGTATGCTGGATAACTTCAATTGTTGAGTGAACGCTGCCTAAGTGGCAAACTCTGATATGAGTGAGTTTTTCGCATTCACAGAACAGTGTAAACAGTTACAATGTTTCATTATTTATAAAAAAAAAAAACTAGTTTTAAAAGTACAAAAATGTTCTAAAACCTATTTTTTTACACAAAATTTTGGGCTTAATATTAATAGTGGTATGGCAACTCTTAAATTGTAAAAAATCTTTTATTAGAAAGTACATTCAATGTAAATAGTTATGGTTTATTTACCCCAATTATTTTGGGAAACCTTAAAGGGCACCATATTGCTTCAGCAGCCCATTTTAGGGCCTTGAATTATAACCTTGAGAGCTTTATACCCTTTAAAATCACCTCCAGTCTTGTCTATCATAGCCAGTTTATGTAAGAAGATAGGAGGCGGTTCGAACCGGAATGGATCATGTAAAAAAAATACTTTAGAGATAAAATTACAATAAAAAAAGGTTAAGCACTTCAAGCAGTTTAGTCCATTTAGAAAAATAATTGTAAACATGTTGAAAATTCGTTTAGTTTTATTTGTTTTCTTTGCACGATGGCAGAAAGTTTTATTTTCTAACAGAAAATGGTAATAACTCATTTTTAAAAATTGGCGCTTAGTCCACTATGGCTGGGACCACCTCGTTATTGTTATAATTTCCGATATTTGTAGACATAGTTTGTGTCTTGTTGATTTTTTTTTAATCTTACTAACTATTATATAAGCATACAAATTACAATGAAGATTCAAGTAATCAGTTTAGTGATTTTAATGGGTATAAAGACCTAATGATCATAATTCATCAGAAAGTAAGCTGCTGAAGTAACATGGTGCCCTGCAAGGTTACACTAAACAATTGTGTTAAATACATCCAAACTGCTAGCATTGTATGTATGACGTTTTAACTTTTTTTTCTTTCTGATGTATGGCAACTCTTTTTTTCACAATTAGAAAATTAGTTTAATTAAAAACTTTTAATTTGATATTAAATATTTCTAATATCGAAAATAAAACCAAATACTTCTAATATTTAACACATTAATTAAATTATAAATGCTTTAATTATAAAT